>JANPWX010000054.1:2601818-3172043 GCA_024734555.1 Trochalopteron elliotii
TCCCTGTCCCCCGCAGCGGCTGCGAGGTGGCAGCGCCCGGAGTTTTCTTTCTCTTCCCCGCCTCTCCCTTCCCTGCGGGCAGCAAAGATCTCCGGGGACGGGGGCTCTGTAAAAACTGTGTAAAATGAGTTGTAAAAATAAAGAATTGTTTTTTCCCGTATGAAGGAGTCTTGGCTAAGTTACTACAATACATACTTTTTTCTAAAAAATAGGCGTTAAACTGTGAGTGGGTAATTGCCAATAATATGTATATATATATTTTATTTTTTTGTTCCACTTCATCCCTAAGGGTGCTTTTTCACTTGTTCCTGCAATTGCCCTAAGCCTTGTGGTTATACAGTGTGTGTGTCAATCAGCTGCACTGACATAAAATTATTTGCAAGTAATTGTGTTTGGCCAGATAAAATTGTACAGTTAAACTTAATTATCACCAAATGTGTTTCAATAAAGCCGTTCAACCTCTGAATTACCCACTATGCTCTCACTCACACTTTTACCTTATCTCATTAATTGACTCAGTAAGTAATCCCAGACAATGTCTGTACTGTAACCATGATGAGGGAGGCGCTAAGATGTAGGAGTGCAGGCTAAGCTGGGGCTTTGCCTGGCAGCTGTAGAAGCGTGGTTTTGAAAGGACAGGCTTATGGTCCCGAGTCACTCCAGTCCCTGAGCTATCACCTGTTCCCTCGCGGGCACAGCTCCATTGGAGTGCGGAGGTGGTTTTGTTTGCATTCCCATTTGTGAGTCAGAGGAAGCTGGGGACAAGAAACAAGAGCTGAATACATCAGTGCTCCCGTTCACGTGGGTGAAGAGAAGGCAGAGGAGGAGCTTTGCCTCACAGCTTGACTTCCAGGGCAGTCCCGAGGACACTTGTCCATGTGGAGTCCATGAATCATTGCTGCTCTTGGGGCTTTTGTCCCAGGAGAGCCCCTCGGATGCAAGGAGCAAGAAAATCCTTTGAAAAGAGACGACCCAGGCCACTGAGACCTTTTCTCTCTCAGTGCAATTAAGGTCTTGCCTTTCTTTTTTTCTTCCAACCATTTCTTTTCTAAACTTCCACTTCTTCTAGTAATGATGTATCCCCCTGGGGAGAAAAAACAGAAAACTTTTACTGTTTGTTTGGAATCTTTGCTGAATTGATTGGAAGTATGATAAAATACTTTACCCAAGGACCTATTGCCATGATTTATTTAATATGACTGTCTAAAAAATAGATATTCCAACACCAAGTTCTATGCAGAAGAGATAATTCAGAAGGCATATGTTTTGTTTATTAAAAAGATAATAAAATGAAGGCAACAGATATTCATAACTCAAAGTATACTAATGGCCAGGTTCTATGATCAATAGTGAGCTCTCACTTCATTTTGTGTGCCAAAGAAATTATTGCAAGATAGGATTCCTACAGTAAATTCATATTGGACATTTCTTTCATCTCCATACCTACCAAGAACGATGCAAAAATGAAGTCATGAAAATCCCCTGCCTTAGAAAAAACTTGAAATGATGAAGGTAACACATTTTTGAAGAGTGTTGGCCCAAAAGGCCTGGGAGAACAAGGTTTAAACTGAAGAGGTGGAAGAAGGGTGGGAGGAGGGGTGTGGAATGATATTGTCAATTAAACTCTGGGTGAGGGAATGAAAAATGACATCACCTGCATATTTCTGACACCCACGCCAACACACAGGACTGATAAACACTGCAAATCCCAGCTTGCTGAAGTGGGACACTTAAGAGTAGATTTAAAGGGACAGTTTAACAAACATGCTATTTTAGAGGGGGGGAAAGAGAAGAACAAAACATATTGGCTGTGTTTGTTGTATGTTTGATGGTCATCCAAAATGATTTTGCCTGGCTCCTGAAATATTAAGCTGCTTATTACTTTTTTCCCTCCCACAATATGAAGGTCCTTGAAGAAAAAAACAAACAGCAAAACCCACCACTTTGAATGACTTACCTCATCTTCACAAGACTTTTATAAATGGAAAGATTAGAGGTACACAGAGAAATTAAGGACAGGAAGGAGAGGAAGACAGGCATTTATTTTATTCTGTATGTGCCATGTCACATAAACTTATCAGGTGACCTCAAACTTGTGCTCATGTTTCTTCACTACAGACCAATGATCTTCCTTGAGAAGGTGAAGAAAAAATCTCCCTTGAAAGTCCGCAGGACTTTAGAAAGCAATTAGTGAGCCAACAAGCCAGGAGTTCGTTGCTTGCCTTTGAGTCCTAACCAACAGAAGCATTTAGAAACTTTAGGCATGGGAGTTATCCACATCTAGCTTTTCCTCAGTGTGCACAGACAGACCATCAGGGGCAGGAGGTGGGCACAGGGTGGCAGCTCCATGCTGAAACCTCACGATTGAGGTAAACTGTAACCTTGGACACCCATGCATTGTGCTGGGAATGCTAAACAGCAAGACACCTGAATGGCCAGATCTTTTCCCAGCTCTGTGGTCACAGTGAGGAACAGCAGGGAGGGCCCAATGCAACACACAGACTTGAAAATCTCAGTCTTCAGTTTTGGAGAGAAGGAAAAAAAAAACCCTAATAATACTTACAGATAAAACGTTGTTTGTTCAGGAAGTGCTGGTTTCCAAAATTACAATAGGCTCCTTCTGCTCCAGCAACAGCCCTCTACAATAATAAAAAAATTAAAAACTCCCTGTCTGCTGCTCAGCCCAGAGCCTTGAGTCAGGTGTGGTGTGAATTTCAGCCCTGCAGAGCTCTCCAAGGTCCTGGCTCAGGAATCTCGTGCACCCTGGCTGGCTGGCAGCACTCCAGGGCAGCCCCTCACTTCACCCCCTGTGCCTCACATGGGCTGAGTTTCCCCAGGCTGGGCAGGGCTCGCTGCTGCCCGCTGTCCCCAGCCCCCCTGAGATAAGATCTAACACAAAGTGCATTTTCAGCACCATGGTAATAGCCAAGGAAAAACAATTTTCCCCTCAGGAGGTGAGTCCTCAGAGCTCCTGTGCACAGTAACCTCATTGAGCAGCTCCAGAAGCACAAGGTTACTGCACTTACTTAATATGCAATCCAGCACTGTGTATTTTCATACTTAATATGCAGATCTAATTGCTTGCCTGCATTTTGATTACCTTCCCTTCCTGGAATTTGCTCTTGTGTGGCTAATCCTAGTGAACTTCAAAGCATGAACTCGGTGGCTTTTATTTTTTTTTTTTTATTTCTGCAGTTTGTGTCTGAGGCCAATGTCAAAACTCTTTGTGAGGACCACGACTTATTTTTTTGGTTTAGGAAAAAAAAAAAAAAAGGTCCCTCAGTTGTCCTCTTTTTTTAACCTCAGGACCTTCACTATTGCTGACCTGGAAGGTTACCCATTTGGTTTGGCCTTAATTAGGACTTCCACATTAAGTCTCCTGCCAGCAGCATCCTCAGCCCTGCCTACCTAATACCAGCCTTAAGAATGGCTCATATGTAATTCCTTTTAAAAGAAAGGCTATTCTTCATTTCTGAGTGTAAATGCAAAGCAATTTGTCTAAGTACTTCTCTGTCTCAAACTGCTAAACTCAACCCACACAAATGCATTTCCCTGTAAGTGCCCCCACTTCCCACACTCTCCCTCACTCTTCACATCTTCTCCCATTATCCACCTCACCAGCAATAAAATACAATAAATTTGTTTTCCTCTTTTGATGTGGTAAGTGTCTACTTTAAATGCCACCTTGTCTAAAGATTAAAAAAAAAAAAAAAAAGAAAGAAAAATAGCCACAGAACAAACTAATCTCCCTTTCCAAATATAAAATAAAAGCTGTCTTATTTTTAGGCTTTGCAGCAGCTCATGTGTCATTTTCATCATTTCTTTCTCTCTTGATGACTGAGAAGCAGTGAGAGGAGGCGAGAAAAACTTTTTTATTTTGCTCCCCCTGGAAAATACATATTCAGAGCTTTCCCTAACCTGATTTCCTTCTGTATTAAATCATCCATAGCCAAAGCCAAAATGAACCTCCATAATCTGACATATTTGTCAACTTTTTGTAAAATGTGTATTAGACTAATATAAGAGCACCAGCAACGTGAATCACGGAGGCTGCAACTTTTGGTGTTGTAAATCATTAGATTTGTAGCACATGGCAGCAAACTAAGGGAAGCAAGGCTTCCAAGGATGGTTGAGAGCAGGCTGTGAAGTAGGGCAAATGAACCATCCCTTTACCCCAAGAGCAAAGGGAAGAAGAAGTGCAAGAATTTCATTTTAGGCAATACTGGGCCCATTCATTATCTTGCATGAGTCACACAGGACTTGACTCCTGCTCAGTGGGACCAACAATGAGTCATTCCACCAATTCCAAGGACAGCAGATCCAGTCATTAACTCTTTCAATTTCTTGGATCCCTCATGAATAAGAGAAGATTTTTTTTTTCCCTTTTAGTTTTTTTTCAATATCCTTTTTCCTTTTTTTCAATATCCTTTTTTTCAACCTCCTTCTGGAGATACCAACACCAGAGGAGCTTTGAGCTCCTGCTCTTGAGACTTAATTTCCCCAAAATGACAACTAATACCTTTACAGACAGCAGCATTTCTGGCAGGTTTCAGCTCAGAGAACACAGGTGGTCATTCATTCTGATGTCTGAATGTCGCTTCACATGAGGTTTTGGTGGTAGAAACATCCAGCTGGGCTGCACAACTACAAACACAACATTCTGTGCCTTAAATATTGGACTTTTGGCTTAAACTGCCAGGAAAAAAAAGGTGAATGCTTAGTTCATACTACCACATCTGCTTTGCATCAAAAAGCCTTTCTGGTGTGTAAATACTGATTTTTTTCTAAATGTATTGGCTACCCTAGGAGAAGAAAGCACGGATACATCCAATAAACACCCTTGAAATCCATTCTTCTGTCCTCTCAGCTGTGGTGAAGAAGGTTATTCCGGGAATCTGCCTGCTGATGTACATTACAGAGATGTTATTTGTCTTTTGGCACCTTTGGCTGTTGATTAGAAGTTCCAAGCATAAGGAGTGAGGGCAGCAGCAGAAGGGCTGGCTGTGCTGTGCCCTGGGTTTGTCACTGTGCTCCTGAACAGCAGCTCAACATCTGGCTGCTGTGAAGGGGTGCTGCTGCTCTGCCCTGAGCTCTGTGTGCATCTCCCCTCTTTCATCAAGCCTGAACTTGCTCTGGTAGTTAACCTGACTATTTGCTGCCTAATCCACACACCAGCTCCTGCTTCTGCCTTAGTCTTACTCCCCAAAATGCAGCCTGAGCTGGTCCCAGGCCTCTTGCTTGAACCTCTGTCCCAGTTTGCCATCAGCCATACGTAGCCCTGTGCTGGACATCACAATCACCTTCCATCACAATCCTACCCTCAAAAATAGAACTTTTCCTTTTTCTCTCAGAGACTGCCAATGTCCCTAGTGGAGGAGCTGGAATAAATACTTACTCTTTCAGCACACAGCTATCAATTAGAACTGGTGCTTCATCTGAATGTTTCAAAGTCTGACAGATCTATTAATAGTAAAGAGTCAAGGCACCTAATTTCTGGGTACTCTAAAATTCAATTTCAAGTCTGCTTGGCTGTCCTGGATTTCTATGGAAAATTATCATGCATAAGTTTCTGCTAAGATGTGTTTCTTTATCCTGATGTTATCAAGTTTGGTGCTTAGTTGTTCAATGGATAATCTGGATTCTGCAGCAGACTGTCCTCATGACTGATGCAAGATCCAAATGGATTGAGGAAAATGTCACTCCACCAAAACAAAACCACCAAACCCCACAACAATCTCCTGAGATTAAAAAAAAAAAAAAAACCAGAAGAGAGAGTCAAAAGTGAGAAGTCTTGAAGTACCTTTTGCAGGACTCCAGTACTGGACACTTAGGAGTCACAATTTGCCTTTAAGGACTGCAGTTAGCCTCCAACCTACCCTGGTCATCAGCCACAGCTGGTTGGGACTGTGAAGCACAGGGTAGCACAAAAACTACATTTAGCTGGTTTTAACTCACAGCAAGAGCATTAGGAGAGGAGTAGGTGCCCTGTGGGTCTTTTCTTCATGTATTGAGGGAGGTAGTTTTCTTTCATTTGAGAAAAAGAGAATATGTGGCTGGATAAATGATGATGTCTAACAACATGCCCAATTATAATAGTAACCAGTCCCTTTAGGAGACTTCAGGTGCAATGTAACATTGCCTCTCAGTTGTATTTCCCTTTAATATTCACTATTTACCTACCCTCTTATAGAAGGTCTCATCACAATTAGAAATTTCAGTTCCCGTTCATTAGCACTTAAAACAGCCTTATGTTAATGGTAATTGGATAGAGCAAACAGACATCCTGCTTTTAGAATGATGACTCCTTCTGTGTGCATTACCATTCTTCTCCTAAGTGCAGTATGGATCATGTACATTGTATCTTGTTAAAAAAAAAAAGAGAAAAGACAGAGAAAAGATTTTCTGAAAGTTAGAATAAAACTCTAACACAATATCTTAAAAAATATAGCATTAAAAGTGAGAAATGCTGAGAGTGAGCAAATAATTTTGTAAATTTTTTGCATCCATCCATGGTGAAATTCAATCTCTCATCACAGACTGGATTTGTTCCTCTGTTGTGCACTGTTCTGAACATAATGCTACAGAAACTGATAAAGATAAATGGTGATAAAGAAGCAGTAGCAAAGATAGAAAAACTATGAAAGATGAGGTTTTTATATCCAAAATATGGACCTGGCTTTTAAAGATAATGACACCAAATACAGATCAATAAAGGAGCAAATTAAACTTGAATTAGGTCCTGCAATGAATCTGTGGGACTTTGGTTTTATTTAGCTAATTCCAGGCATCCTGAGGAAGCTGGAACAGGAGTTGGTGTGAACAAGAATCTCCAAACCAAACCAAGGGCACCACCTGCATGTACTGCCCTGTTTCTTAGCCACAAAACCAGTGCACAGGATGGAGTGTGCACTGGATCCCCTGGAAAAGCAGGAATCCAGATGAACCACTGGGGCTGTGGGACCAGAACCAGCTGGAGGAGATGCTCAAGTGTGGAATGATCTCCCCAAGGACAAGATCTTTTCAAGCCAACAACCAGGGCTGTGCCAGGACTAAACCCAACTGCTTGTTCAAAGACTGTGGAAGAGTCTTTGCTGTAACTGTGAAAATCCAAATTGCTCTGTTTTACTGCATAAACTCTTTTTTTTTTTTTCCTTTCAGATTTTACTCAGGAACTGTACACCTCTAAAACAGATGAGTGTATTTCATTCATCCTGCTGCTTCTCTACACTCAGCTCTCCTTTATAAATAATAGCTCGTTCCTCTGATCAAACAGTACCATTTGGAGCACATCCAGAACTGTGGATCAAAATCCACACCTCTTGAGCAGGAACTCATGCCTTGGAAAGTCTCCTACCCATGCCAAGAAACCATTCAGAAGCATAGCTGTCTAAACAAACAGGCTAAATAGAATTTATTGTTTTTTTAATATCGTTTAAGGCTCATGTATTTAACCATTTTTCAAGTAAAATATCTCTCTCTACAATAATTAAATAACAGTAATTCCAGGTGTATATGAGGAACTGTGCAAAGTTCGTTGTCCAGAATGATTTTGATTTATGATCAATGTGAAAAATATCATATATTTATTGTAGAGAGGTGTCACATATATTAAAAAGAAAAACAGGAAGAGGGAAAACTAGGGAGAGGTGGAATTTTGAGCTTGTTCCAAGATAGAATTTTGAAATTAGATAATTTTAAAGCTTTTCTCTTTTTAAAGACAAAAATCCATTTCTATTAATACTCTCCAGCTAAGGTGCTTGTTTAAATACTTTGTCTATATCACAATTTTTAAAAACAAAACAAAAGAGTAACACAAAAGGCACTATTCTCCAGAAAAAACACTTCTATAAATTTTATATATTTTCCACTCTGGACTTCCATTTCTGTCATGCAGTCCACATTCTCTTGATACGGAAAGATGGAAGGAAAACCAACATTTCTTAAAAATACTTTGTCTGTTACAGTTTCAAATCAGATTTAGTTTGGAGTTAGACAAGACTTTCAACAAGAAGGTTCAAAAGCAGATATTAGTCACAAAATACCCCAGAGGACTGCTGTATTTTTAGTATCTACAGAGGCATCTCCAGGGCAGGAGCTCTTCATTCTTTCTCTCTGTTTCCTGACCTCTTGACTGGGAGAGTAATTCCTACTCAACAGGATGTTTTTAATGAGAAACATTAAAAACATCATTACTGGGAGAGAAATTGGGGGTTTTGGAAAAACACACAGTGACATTGTATTTCATACTAAGTCTTTGTAAAGACTCTGTTCTTCCAATTCATTAGACATCTCTATTCACAAGCCCTAAAAAAAAATTATAATTACCCCTGACATGCAATTTGAGTTGAAAATTGAAAATATAAGCTTTAAATTAAGACTACAGTACAGGAAAAGTTCAGTAATAAACAGAGAGTTTATAAAAAAAAGTCTTTACAATAAAAGTTATGGAAGAAATAAAATATTTCAGCAGATTTTTCAATAGCATTTTTCACAAAGTTTACTGTGAAGAACCTGCACTGAATTTTATCTCCAAATACCAGTAGTGTTAACCACTGATTGAGTCTTTACATCAATTATACCCAAAATTCCCAGATTGCCTAAAAATATCAGTCATTAAACTTGATGTCAGCTAATCTAATTACATCTACAGGAACAGGGTTTTCTATTTATTTCTTTTGCCTTTTTCATCTCCATTTTTATCCCTGTTAACCAGCAGTTTGGGTCCAGAAAGAGTAAGGACTCTGTCTAAAGGCTGTACATGTATTTTCTCAGCTCTAAACAGGAAAATACACTCACAGTGCACATAGCTGCATTTTTTCTCCCCTGTATGGAGAGTTTGGATCCCATTTGCAACCTCTGACTCCAAAACCTTCCTACCTTTTCCTCCTGGTAAGCATTGACAAATAGACTTTGATGCCATTGTTCCATTGCTAGCTACTTGTTAATTTTTGAGGGCAAATTGCACACTGAGGCTCCTGGCTTTCCATGAGGGTGAGACTACTTTTTTTTTTTTTTTTAACCTGCCAAAATATTATTTCTATTTTTTAATGACCTTATAATGGGTACAGCATACTTTGTTTCACATATTGAAGAGCAATGGCAAAATTACTTCCCTGCTGCCCAGCATGTCTGATGCCAGAGCAGTTAAATAACATTTTTTGGAAGTGTTAAATACACCCATGGGTACAGTTGTACACATTCATACAAGTTATTATCATAAATAAGAAAGAAATTATTTTAGCAGTTGAGCTGACCTATGATCAAATTATCTGCTGGCAAGTCCCACCATATATCAAATAACTTGCTTTTATTCTTTAGGAAAAGTGATGCTTGACAGAGGAGCAGTGGATAAAATATTGGAAGAGAAGTAACCAAAAATTCTCTGGCTTTATAAGAAGTAAAAATTGTGCTATTTTACAAAAATATAGATTAAGAAAATATATAGCCTAGGAGAAAAAAAAAACCCCAAACCGTTATGATCTTGATATATATCAGTTAAAATTTATCCAATTCCCTCCACTTTCCCTCATAAATCAAAACTGAAAACACAGATCCCAGGGATGAGGAGCAGGTGGTAAAACAGCATAAAAATCTCTTTTCTATACTTCCAGAGAGAACTAATTTCAAGTGGAAAAGAATGGTTATTTTTACTGCTAGTTTACCCACATGGCTGCCAGGTACCAATTTTGTGAAGCATTATCCATTTTTACTGTGGGTCATTTGTTTCCTCTGCACATCTCCCTGAGACTGAGGGAACTGATGCACATAGATTTTTCCAGTTATGCTTTTGAGCCTATAATGATGATTGGGCAGGTTATCTTTCTTTTAATCTGCACAAGACCTGACACAGAGTGCAGGAATTTTATCCTCTGTAACATTAAATGCTCCTCCAATCCCAGCATCTGAAAGAGACACAGGCACTGATATAACCTGTAAATTGCCCATGTCCCACATTCCTCTAGGCCAGCTGTAGCTGCTAAAACCAAACCCACCAGGTAGCTCAGAAATAGATGTACATAGTTGGAGATTTGCTATAGAAAAGCTGATAGCTCGAATTCACTCGAGAATAAGAGCCTTGTGCTTGAACAGAAAACCTCTTTCCCTTATTAACCTCCATACTTCTCCAGCTCCTGCCCCATTTACATAAAATCATCTGATTTTCTTAATTTTTTAGCATCTGCTCTAAATCTTGAGGCACATGTCCAAAGTCAAAACTTAATGATAGCAAGACTAGCAAGGCATATACCCCTGAGAGCCAAGAGGTGGAATGTCACTGAGGAGACCCTGGACTAAGCAGTCACACAGGAGCCTTCATGCATTGTCACAGAAGGCCCCTGGAGACAGTCCCAAACAGAAATCTCAGCTTCATTAAGGCTTCCAGTTCTTCTGCATTTCTATTTATGTATGAAAAGAGAGCATGGGATGGCTGCTGAGGCATTTGCTGAGCTACTGCCAAGGCAGGGCTGTGCAGTGCTGGGACCAAGGGCAGGTCTGAGAGTTAAATTCTCCTTGCTTGTGGAAGGTAATGCTCAACCCTCAGACATGGGAAGGGAAAAGCATCAGGACAAAACACCCCAAGAGAGAGCAAAGCAAAACAGTGCAAGGCTGAGCAAGTATTCTGTTTCCATGATCAGTGTGCTCAATCACACAGCACTGGAGAATTAAATAGTATTCAGGAGGCTGAGTGCAGCAAATAGAAATTCATATCAAGTTCATTCTTCGGTATCAGACATGGTTTGTCACCACACAAGGAAATGTATTTGAGCTACATGAAGGCTGATGCCTTATGTTTTTTAATAAAGTTGAGGACAGATTACAAACCTTTGCCTTCAGTTCCAGCAGTGGATGGAAGCTGTTTCCTTTGACATATTGAATAACTTGCCTTTTTTGAAGTTACAATAAGATAATGTAAAAAGATTTGAATACCACATAATGTGAAGAGGTAAGGTGTTAAACTGCAGCATCTGAAAGAAAATACTGCTGGGTGTAAAAGAGACAGGACACTAGAGCAAAACAGACCAGCAGAATTAAATCCAAAATGACCAGGTGGTACCAGTCTAAAGGGAAGAGTAGACTGATGCTTGGTCCTTTAAATTATGGTGTCTTGGAAAGTTCTAACATTTTAATACAGTCCTCCTGGATCCTATCCATGTGCTAGGAAAAAAAAAAAGCGAACCCTTCCAGAGCTGTTAAAGCAAGACCTGGTTTCTCCTGGCCATGCTCCTGAGTCTGTCTCAGTCCAGTCTCTTCCCCTGACCAGTGGCCCAGCCCAAGGCCAGGCTGGGCCAGCACAGGACAGTGACACATCTCCAGTGCAGGCAGCAGGGATGCTGCAGGGCTTCCAGCTGCACGGCAAGGGCAGCATCCTGCAAGGAGCCCACTCTGGAGCACCCTCCCGCTAAACAGTAGACGTGGAAGACAAGTGAGGACATGTATCAGGAACCCAGCTACTGACACAGTGAAGGGAGTGGAAGATTTTTGTCTCCAGGAAGTTCAGGAGTTCACATCAGTGTTGGGATAAAGGCAGGAAGGTTGGAGGTGTCACGGGAATTATATTACATAATTCCTGACAAAAGTCTACTAATCCCTTGAGGCACCAAGTATTTTAAGACCTTTGGTATGAGTTATATCCAGTCTGTCTAAAGCTCATAAAGCTTAGAGGCACAGCTCCCTTATGGGGCATCTGTTTTGTTTTGGAGTTTTCCTTTTTACTATTGCACAGGCTTTAATTTAATTTCTTAATTTCAGCCAGTGTTGATGCTCTCTTAAGAACTTTTGAGAACTGCAAAGAACAACTTTGCAGAAGCAGCTTTCAGAAAGCCATTTAAAGACCTTTATCTATCTCAGTGGAGCTGGCATCCTCCCACCACAAAGTTTTCCAAACACAAACATGTGCATTTTTATGGTGTCTCAGAAGAGGCATGTCAGCCTTCAGGGCTGGTTCCTCACAGCACTGAGGAGGCTGTACAGCAGATGTGGGGAACTAAATCAAGCCAACTGATTCCTGTGCAGTGTCATGGCTGTAAAATCCTCCACAAGGAGCAATGTGGAAAGCAGTTGTATTTGTGCATTCATCATGCACACCATGACAAATGACAGTTTTATGGTTAAATGCACTTGAATGGAAGGTGAAGGTTCATCTCTCTCCTCTGCCCTAGACTTCATATATCACCTCAGGTAAAACTGGGAGTTGAATAATACCATAAACAGCAGATTTACTTTCCCCTGGTTTGCATTTCCAAGTGTGTAGTAGCAATTCTTCCCAACCTTGTCTCTTTAGATTAGGCACGTACGCCTGGAGGTTTGCTTGGAGCAAGGGAAGCCTCAAGTCAGGCAAGGGACCCTGGCAGCTGCAGGGAAAGCAAAGCCAGCAGCACATAAAGCAGGCAGTAGCTGAGCTGAGGCCAGCTGCAGTGAAGACAGTGTTGTGCTGTCCCTTTCTGGGGCTGAGCACTTCCCTGGGTCAGCTCTTCAACAAACCAGGCCCTTACCCTATTTCAGGCTTGTATCAGAACTGAGATTGAATTAAGGCACTGACAGTTCCTACAGCATTAGACAGATAACAGATTGTATTTTCTTGTTGAAATGTGTGAGTTTCAAAATACTCATAGATCTGTGAGAAGTAAGTACACATATTCTGTGTGTGCAATGAGGAATGCAATGGCCAGTAAGTTTGTTAAGGCTGAATTAACTGAAACAAAAAAATCATTAAACCAAAATGCTTCTGTCATTCTTGAAATAGACCCAAAGGTAAAATTATTTTATGAAACTGGTGAACCTTTATGAAACTTAATATGAACTTCTATGAAAATCAGAAGTCAGTGAAAAGATGGGGATATTTGCTAGCTGACCATTTAGCACTTTGAGAAGTTGTTTGTGTCTCCTCTCCATTGTCTTTGCATGTTATGAAGAAATGCGTTTCTTAGGTGCAGAGGTTCATCAGGGTTCCTTACTCATTCATGTTTATATAGTCCCCAAAAAACTGAAGAACTGTGCATGTTAAGTACATGAAGATTTCTAGGAAGAGTGACACTTCATGGAGCTGCTCATTCCTCATATCCATTATTTATAGATAAAATAAATTCTGAATTTAATTTTTTCCAGCATGGTGAAGATAGGGTGGATAATGATTACACAGAGGCTGGGCTCATGCATTGGGGGAATGGTGGAAGCTGAAGAATGCAGAGATACTGCATATGATTGGTAGGTTGTGAAAAAAAGTTTTGTGGAGTTTTGTACATTTTTCCTTGTGTACTAAAAGAAAGGATTTATTTAATAGGCTGGGTATTCTTTAAATGGATAGTATTTTCTACTTAAATAGATTGAAAATATGCTCATTCCCTTGTAGCTCCCATCCCAGAGAGATGTTTCAGAGGCCTTGTGTGTTCATTCTGCACAACTGTCAGGCAGATTTTGCTGCTTTACTTCCAACAGTTAACCAAAAGCCACATTTCTCCACTAGTAATAGCAGCTACAGTTTGGCATATTGAATAGGAATTGGAAAGAGACAAAAATCACACTGCAGGAAAGCACAGCACTATCTTCAACTAACAGTACTTACCACAAGAAGAATAATAGAACCTATATTAAATGGAGGTATAATTCAGGCAAAAGAAAAATGTATCAGCTAGAAAAGACTGTAAGAAACAATCTGGGCATTGATTATCTGTGGCACAAACAGCTTAGAGGAGAAGAGAGTCCTGACTCAGTATTTCCCGTGTTTATCTCTCCACTGAATTCCCTTAGTTGTGTAATAGAAAATTCCTGGGTGGCTCATAGCCCTCCCCAGCATGTGTTTCCATTTCTCTCTCTTTTTTTTTTTTTGTTTTTTGTTTTTTTTTTTTTTTGTTTTAGTTTGTGGGGTTTTCCCCCTTATATTTTTTTCTTTATTCTTTATATCTGTTTTTATCTTCTCTCAGGATTTCATCCCTCTTTCTCCATCTTCTCTCTAGTACATTTATTTTCTTGGTGGCAGATCTGTTACTCCCTTTCCCAATGCATTTTTTTTTCCAGGTATTTTCCCATCTCCTGCTTTTTTTCAGAGGTGCTTAAGATGTAGACAGGGCTGGTAAAGCTAGGGCAGAGCTACTCCTTGCTAGGAACAGGGTGGAAAAAAGGCTGCCTGAATTCTGAGTCTCTCACCTGCTCTGTATCAGTTTCTGCAGGGGAGTGCCCTGAGCTGAGGAGAGTTCACTGGGCAAGGGGAAGGATGTGAGAAGCCCACACTGAGGCCCAGACCCAGATCCAAAAGGTTTTCACAGACATAAACTGTCAACTATCCAGGACTGCTCTCCTGGTAAAAGGAGGCTGTGGCTGGTTTGGGAATTTGGAGCATTTGGAATATTTTTTTCAGACATGCTGCTCTTCAGGCTAATTATTTCACATTTTTCATCCAGAGATGAAGGTCATTTGATGCATTGAGCTATCATCCAGGGGCCTGGGGGCTTTGGAGTGACAATTGCCCATTATGAACATCAGCTGTGGCTCTTCCCTTCTTAGCTCAATTATGCTAATGTTCTAGCCCTAAGAGAGACCTAAAGAAACAAAACTTGCTGGATTGTAGGGGACTGTATCATCCAGAGGCTCTGACAGGCCCCAGTTGGATCAGGCATCAATGCAATGAAGCTCCCATGATCCAGGATTAATCAGCCAGAGCTCAGTCCTAGAAAACCCCTGCAAAGCAGAAACTGCCAACCAACCTCTCTCCAGACCTTCAGCCCATCAATATCTCTGAGGCTTTAAGAGTTATCCTGTTTTAATAAAAATGCAAAGCTATTAATAGAAATCTCCCCCTGGAAATTCTTTGTGCTGGTTCCATTTCCTAATCCAACAGCTTTGCAGAGTCTCAACAAAAGCAGGTATATTTGATCAAAAACTTACATTTTTCAGAACAGAAACGATACAAAATGTAGGAAGATGTTTGTCCATGTTTGGCTAATAAAAGAGCCAAAAAAATTAGTGTTTCATTGGCCTTCAAGGCTCCTGGAAAAAAACATTCCTGTGGCCAGAGACAAGCAGTGTAGATGTTTGTATTTGCACAGGTTCTGGTGTTAAAAACCACCAGTGTGCTTAAGGTGCCCCTCAGAGCAGAAGATCCCTGTATCACCATCCACTGGCTGCTCACAACTCTGTGGTGCCAAGGCTGTTACAGCAATGGGTGAAGAAAAAGATTCAGTACATGGTTTACTGATCTGCAGTGAAATGGTTAATTTTTGTGACTTTCACTGCACATTCATTACGAGGCAATTTGACTGGAAATTTAATAGGATTATTTTTGACTGCTGAGGTTAATGGTATTACCTGTTTGGCTTTTATAAAATCTCCATAATTTAGCAATATTTATCTAAGTCACCATAAAAGCATAGAAATTGATAGTAAAATTACAGGCAGCTGGGTACAGGAGGAAATGAAACAAATTAAACCAAACCCATGCTCTTAGGAAAATACAAATGCCAAATTAAGTATGTTAGGCTAACAGTTTAAATAATCCAATTTAACACTAATAAAGGTGCTTTAGACCTAAGTTCTGCTTGATTTTCTATATGAGTGTGCAGAGGAAAATAACAGTGGAGAGGAAGAGAGCCTGGGCCCAACAGGAATACCAAGGGAATGGGCAGCTTGGACACCTGTAACTTTCCATATTCATTTCACATATTCCCAAAAGATTTTCACTAAAGTATAGAGGCACAGGTTTTGTCCTGGAGAATTGCTAAGAGACAACATTTAGAATGGAAAAGTATATAGAGCAACAAATAGTTTTGGTGTTTTTTTTAAGGTTTTGTTTGATTATTGTAATATTTCTAATTGGTTTCTGGTTTACACAGAGAGTTAGAGGTTATTTAACTCCGAAGTTTGAACCCCTGTCTCATGGCTGCATCTCTGTTTGAAAGTGATGATTCAGAATTTTTTTTCATTACAAAGTCATTATTTAGATGGAGGTTCCATCTGAAGGTTTTGCCTTTTATTTGTGCCTTCATTTTCTCCTGATATGGGCAAGACAATTGAATAGAATATTTATAGGTTTTACATAGTGGTGCCACTTGGTGAATTTTATTCAATGGCTGTTCAGACAATGTGCATAGCATATAAATCTTCCAATCCCACAAGTAGAATTGAAAGAAAAGCAAATTGCTTTTCAAGGTTTGAGAGCTTTGCTTCACAGTACAGTACATATGTGCAGTATGTGGCCAGGAAACAAAGTCAAAATATAAGAGAACAGAAAAGAAATATAAAAGAGAATTGTTACATGGCATACATCAAAAGATGTCAACAGCTGTTCCAAAAAGCAAATAATTGAATGGGACTATCACCCACAAAGGATGATGTAACTTTCAAGTAAGATGCAATTCCCGAAGATCCTTGACTCTTCTTGTTGCATGTAAATGTTTTATGCCTTTTTCTGTACTTTCATGTAGCTATGACACTCTTCATCTGTTGCTGTTTACATCTCAGATGGGTACCAGAGATTCTATAAATGTAAAAGAGCTATTTGGATTGGTGCTAGAAGAATGCCCTCACAGGAAAGGCCTGCAAGAGAAGGAAGCTGATAGAAAAGGTGCTTTATACAGAGGCCACGATGATTGTCAGTGTGTGAAACCATTCCAATATCCCCCTTTGTACACGTAATTTCACAGACATCAGTAGTTCAGGTCACTCAAGCTATGTTCATGAAGAAGCTTTTACTGTAAGCACCTTTGATTCAGAGCCTCATGAGTCCAGGTCTCCTGAGGACTTTTGGCAGATTTACAGCTGAGAAAAGCTGTGTGTTGATTTGGTAGGGAAAACAAACAAACAAACAAGCCCCATGTATTTATATTGCTGAATAAATATTAATAAAAATATGTTCAACTCTAGAGCCATGACACTTGGAGAATTCCTAGGGTGCAATAGCAGAAGGAGAAGAGTGGTGATACTTAATTGTAGGGACATCTGTTATTTCCTATCACAAGGTTGTGCATCCAGGGCTCATTCCATGGCTGAACTCCTAGAGACAAAGATGAACTTTCCCTTATTTAGACTAAATTGAAAAAAAAAGTTTAAAAAACAGGCTAAATTTAAGATTAAGGAAAGAAATTTATTCCTTAAAACTGGGGGTTTTTTAAGAACTGCTTTATCAAGAGATTTGATACACTTCACAATTTTGAAGAAGGAATAGCAATACAGTCCTGTGCCTAGAAAAATAGCACCTATATGCTGGCACGTGCTCCAGAGCTGGGTATATGGCACTTTCCTGGCTAGTGCCAAGCTGGAAGAGCATCTTTTCTTCTCTTCCTGCTGCATTCCAACAGCAAGAAGAAGGAAAGCTAAGACAGGAAAGTTCAGGTCTGGACGGGAGACATTCATTAAGTTCAAATGGGTCCTGGCAGATACAAAAATTGTTCCTTGACCAGACAAAGGGATAATGGAAAGTACAGAGAGTGAAATGCAAAGCCAGGAAAGAGGAAACCTGTGTTAACATTCCAGTTCACACTGCCCTTGTGCCACTGCAAATCCCTGTGTTTTAGTTTCCAGCAGTGAGCAGGACACACAAACTGGGCCCATTTCAGATGAAGTTAAACTGCAAGGTGAGCTCTGCTTGCTCCCCACAGGACCAGGTTAGAAGCTGCCCAAAGCAAAATCTCCTAAAATGTGCACAGGGTGGATTTCAACCACCAGCTGCACGCCAGCTCCTATCATCTTCATACCTGCCCCTTTGGGCTGCACTCATCTGCTAACTTCAGCACAGTCCCAGAGACAAGGACTTCTTGGGATACAGGAATGGGAGGATGCTCAAGGTCGACAGTCTGAGACTTTGCTGACTAAGAGACCTGGAAGGGTAATGTCTGGTGAAGCATCAAAATAACAACACAATGGCTTGATCCCCCCTCAGCCAGGGGAAAAGAATAAAATGTAGTAGAGGAACTGGAGTGAAAGGAAAGAGTTGATGACCTGGCACAAAGGTGAAGAGGGACGGGAAGGCTGAAACAAAAAAGAGCTCAGACATCATAGCTTGAAACTGTGCTTATGTTTTACATCACAGCAAGTGTTATATCAAACATTTCCTTTTATGCCAAAGCAAAATATAATCTCTCTCTAAAAGCTCTTGCCCTATAATGGGGTCTGTTTAAAGTATTTTTGAAATAATGCTGAAAATGCTTGAGGTTTCCCTGTGACCAGTAGGGAGTTAGACTCAGAGTCTATCAGAATTCTGGTTAGCATGCCCATTTTATCACAGGTGTTTTAATAAAACATCTGTGTGCGATGCCATTACTAATGTGTCATTATCTAATAACTAGCTTTTTCAGTCATGATAGGTCCCAGGTTTGTGACATGCTCCTGAGAGTTAAACAGGAAATAAATATTCCAGTTCTTACCTGCTGCCCTTCAAAACTGAGCTGGAAGCAGTAAATAGTCTTATGGATGTATCTGATTTGATTTGCATTGCTGAGAAAGTAAATCCCATGAGAAAGACAATTAAGCAAAAAAGATGGGTTACTTACTTTTTGTTTAGTCAATGCTATTCCATTGGATGAGAATGTTGGATATGCCATATCTTCAATTTAACTACCTTCCTCAGTTTCTCTGCTCTTAGATATTTTCAGCCAAGGTCCTGAAAGTGGTTACAAGTCTGCAATGTCATGCCTGAATATTAATTGACTAAGCAACAGGATAATGGGATACTTCCTCCATGTCTTGGAATGAACAAGGAAACCAATCAGCTTACAAGCATCAGCTGAGAAAAAATAAAGTTGAACAGTGCCCAAGCAGAGATACACAGGAGGAGGAGGTGCAGCACCAAGCACATCAGAGGAGGGATTTAGCTCAAGCAGGTGACAAGATAAAGGTTTCACTGGATGGAGATAAACTGAGACTGAAGAGTAGATTCCTCTGTGTTCAGCATCCAGCAATGTGTACCAGATGCTGGAGAGTTGCTTTGGTCCCTGGGGATGCCAGGGGAACCCTAACTCAGGCTGTGGCCTCCTGACAAGGCAGAGCTCAGCCTGCCTGGCCCCAGGAGACTTTGGCTGGGTGACTGAGGGAGGAGGAGCAGGATTTGGTACACATCAGGATCCCAAGGAGTAACATCCCCATGGTTCACTGTCCAATGACAGCTCCATCCATCACATCCCATCAGTCTGTTATTGCCTAGAGGTCTTGAGTCAATAAGGGCAGTAAAGAAGAAAGCCACAGTTCCTTAGTCTCTGCATTACTGCTGGTAGTGGTGCAAATGGAAAGGATTTCTTTACATAATTAGGATATTTTCTGGAAAGTTTCCAAAAATCAAGAATTTTGCATACAAGAGCAACTGAACTCACACATTGCTCCCACGGCCAACCTTTACAGACTCCCAGATAGGCAGATTTCTAGCAAGGACTAGATAAGAATTTGCACAGCCAGATTTCAAACATTTTTTTAAGTACTTTGATGCCAGCCATCAGGGACTGGTTTCCACTCCCTCCCCCTTTCCCACAGAAATATGGCTTTGCACCTCACAGTCCCAGCTATTGTGCTCAAGACCTTGCATACCCTGCTCAGCTGCCTACCTGGTGCAAGTTTAGGAATGAGAGGCACTGCTCTGCTGAACAACAGTGAGGAAAGCTCTCCTCCCAGGAGGATTCCTGATGGAAGACCCTCACTGCAGGATATCTGAGTATATCTGTACCCCAGTCAAAACCTAGGCTTAGTTACTGTTACGTTGCGATACTGTAACATGTAAAAAGAAATGCCATATAAAATATTATACAAGCATGTGGAAGTCCAGACAGACACTGCACTCAGAGTGCTGCTTTAAAACTTCAGAAGGCTTCAAGCATCAGCACCTTGTTATCTAAGAGTCTCTCCTACCTTTTCTATGTACCTCCCATGGGCAGCTCCACACAGCTCTGGGTCTTTCTCTCCTTCTTCTCTCTTCTGCAGTTCCCTGTCACTCCTTCCTGTCCCCAGCATGGCCACCTAACCCTGTCTGTCCCTCATAGGACATCTTACCCTTTCTGTCCCTCACACAACCTCCTGTCCCTCCCTCCTCACAGCACTGCCAGCAAACTCCAACTGACTCTCTACTAGCTAATTCTCTCTGCTATCACACCCATAGCTGGGAGGACAAGGCTGTTCCCACACTTGGATAATCAACACAGCTGCAATATATTGGGGGCAAAATTGCATTCAGCACTGTCTCTGTCTCCCCACACAAGTAAAATAAAGAGAGAAACATACCAAAAATACAGAGGCAATATTTATGTGACTCATCATCCCAAAACTGTATGATTGCCGTGCCCACCAGAGCCCTAGAAATACCAAGAAAAATAGTATCATTTGTGTTTGTTTACCAAACAGTTTAGATTTATCCAGTTCCAGGGATTTTTTTCCTTTTTCATAAAGAGCACATTAAGGTTGGAGCACATTCACAGTGTGCTGTAACAACATTCACCCTAATAGGGCAAAGGAAGCTACAGTAAATTGATTAGGGAATTCACCATTCAGTGCTTCCCTCAAGTGTTGCATCCATCTTTTGCTGATTAATAATGAAGCATTAATGAAAATGTTTCTGTGTCTCCATGCTCCCACCAATTAAAGATAGTGCAGAAAAAAAAAAACATACAGCCTTTGGAAATTTTTATTTGTCTCACTTGCCAGACAAGCAGTAGAATAATTCTTTACTGGGAATATTGGTAAAACAAGATCTGCATTTAGGGGTTTCAGACTGGTAAAGATGGATTCTTAAGCTGACATTTAAGAATCACTGACTCTCAAATACCACATTAGCAATCAAGAAATCAACAATGTTTAGAAGAAATATAATTAGCTCAGCATGCTCTGCTTGAAACCAACACTGTAGCTATCAACTACACCAAGTGCCAGGAGAAAAGAAATGGGGAATTTGTTTGCCATTGAAATACATTATATTTTACTTTATTAAGGCCATGAGAGCTTGAGACATTAATATTTCTGAGAAACTGCTGGAGCCAGCTTAGATCAGGGTGGATTTTTCTCCATTAACTGGGCGAATTCTGGGAAAGCAATCTGTCTTTCTCTTGCTTGGTCTGTACTAAATGCATTGCCATGACACTGGGCGAGACAGCCAGGCAGGATGTGTGCGAGGTTATTAATGTGTTTTCATTTCATTTATGTACAGAAGTTACTGAGATTGTGTTTGAGATGTAACTGCATTAGGCTTTATCTAAATTGACCTTCTAATTCTAGACTTAAGTGGGGAGGATGTCAAGAAAACAGACCACAAAAGCAAGTACTTCTGGATACAGATGGCAAAGCTTACAGGTTAGGGAGAGAGGAGTAGTTGGAACCAAAGTAGTAAATATTTACTCTAAGCCAGTCAGCACTGGTAGGGCTTTAATGTGACTGCTTTGGAACTTGTGTGAGTGTATGGTGGTCTCAGATCACTGCAGGACTGAAAGCTGCCACCCTTCCTGGATTTCTTAGCAAAGAAGGTGTGGATTAACTCCTAAATGTGTTTGGAAATTGAACTGGGCACGCAAAGCTGGTCACTCCAGTATAAAATGTGGGATGACCATTAGCTCCTACTGTACAGCTCCAAGCAAAAAGGGGCTTTAAGTTCCTCTCTGTCTATCACTTTAGCACTTCTCACAAGCAACTTCAGCGCGTTTGGAATTGGAGAGAGAGCTGAGGCATGAAATCACACTTCTTTAACTTGTTCAGTGCCAGCACCACACTTTTCTCAGTAAGGAATAAGGAAGCAACACCCTTCATGCCCTTGGACCTCCCCAGCACTAAAGGCTCTATCCCTACAAAAACCACGGGGTGCAGTTCCCCAGGGGAAACAGGTCACCCATCACTTGCTGACAAAGCCCCACTTCAGCCAACAGGTACTGAGAGAGTGAGAAGTCTGTTGATAAAAATTTCATGGGACAAAAAACTGACAAAGAGTTTTCTAAAATAGGCTAGAAATATGAAAAGCACTGGGTTGGAGAAGAGTGACAGAAACAGGAAATGTGCATTTTTAGGAGGAGGGCAGGGACAGAAGCTGCAGTGAGTGCTGTGGTGCCCTTAGACTGAGAGCCAGTGTTCGTAGGTGCCCTGGCCAGATAAATAGCAATGCATTAGTTTAAAAACTCTGCTCTGAAATGTCACCTTCATCTCCATTGATCTCTATTACCAAGCAGGTCCTTCACTGTCATTTGTGACAAAAGGCATTAGTCAATGAAAAGCTCTAAATAACTTGAGGAAGACAAGAAAGCTCTTGTCTCTTAGCCACACAAAATAACATGAGAAAAAGAAAGGCTAAGAAAGTAGGGCACTGAAAAAAAGCATCTTGTACTGAAACTAAAAATTGAAATATTCTATTCTAATCCTGTCACATTTATCAAAAATATTTGGTGCTGGGCTATTTTTTTCTCCTCTAGAAAGGATGTTTCTGTCAATGAGGAAATAGCCTAGTGAAATGTTCTTAATATTTAATCCCCACACTACACCAACAGCTACACCAACCAGGACACAAATCTACTGCAAGACTGTGAGTTATCCAAGATGTCCCAAGGCTGAAGTTGCATTAGAACCACTGAACCATCTCCACTGAAGCACTGAGAAAGAACTGGTGGCTGGTGGACAGTGACAATCCAGGCTACCTCAGCAGTCTCTTCACACTGCGTGTCCTCTGTCCCCTCTTACTGACACACAAGTCCCACACTCCCTGGCATCTCTGCTGCTGCAGGACAAGATATTCCCCCCAGCATGTAACCAGCAGGATGTGCTGTTCCTCTGGGTGCCTATGAGCACACCCTTCCTTGACTTTAGCATAAGCAGCTCTCTGGCTTGTGCCTCAAGCTGTATGTGCTTACCCACTTCAAACCCAAGCATGCATCCACCATTCATGGAATGGACAAAAATTGCATTTTGGGTGAGACCAGGTCAAAGGCTTGCTCACAAATCACACCCTGGAGCTCTGAGCTTGGGAAATGTATCAGTGGCATTTAAGCACAGCTGCTTACAGTGGGCCCTGTTTAAATTTATCCAAATTGCAAAGTTAGAGCTCTGTTTTCCTGCCCTAACAGTCTGTTGCAATATTTGTTCTCTGAGCAGCAGACTTGTTGCTCGAGATAGGCAGTTTTGTGCCTGGTGTTCAGTCCAACAAACACTGTCAGCAGAAGCAGGGTGAGCCAGTTGTGATGTCCAAGCACTTTTGACCCTCTGCCTGCAGTCAGCCTCCCTCAGGCTGTGCTCCTCCAGCCACGTTAGCTGTGGAGCACCTGTCTGCCATTGTGCAGACCATGCCACCATTTGGGGGGCATATAAAGTGAAAACTTGGTCTTAGCAGAGCAGCTGTCCATGAGGACAGATAGGTGGGGTTAGGCAATGATTTGGAAAGCTGGTTGCAGCAATTCCTTTGATCATTTTGGACAGGAACAGCTACATCAGAAAAAAAAAACAACAAACAACAACCAAACAAAAAAACCCACCCCACAATCAGTTTTGGAGACATTTTTGTCATTGCTTTAGGTCTGAGTGATGAGCTGAGAGCAATGGCCCTGCTGTAACCACTAACATATCCATGAACTGCCATCACATCCATCTGTCAGAGCTTGGTGTTTTAGAAGCTGCCACCAGAGAGGAGTTTCCAGGGAAATGATGTTCCTCTGTTCCTCTCTTAAATCTTAAAGGGAAGGCAGAGGAAGGTGGCTGTAAATCCCCCTGGTGTTGTCCAGTCAGAGGGACATCTCCACAGAGCTGAAGGCTGAGGCACAGTTCAAAGCAATCCTTCCTGTGACACAGCCCCGAGACTGATTTGCTCTGCTGACACATCCTTCAGAGCAAGGAAGAGAAATAGAAGCCAGAAGAAGATGTTATGAGGGAGGGGGTGTGTGTGTGCTGGCTCCACATCACCAGCTGGGATGCAAAGGGAAGGTCTGGGCTCCCTGAGGTCTCCCCAGAGTCACCACTGTGCCCTACAGCTTTTCTTAGATCACTCCTGTGCTCCTATACTCTGCAGCATAAGTGTTGAACTACAGCTTTTGTTCCTTGTTTTCCATAAATATTGCAGTAATTAGCTGAATTTAATTACAGTTATCATGAAATAACAAGCATTAATCAGATTCTAGTAGCAGCTGTATTTTGCTCTTTTGAAAGCAAGAAACTATTTTAAAACTATTTCATTAAAAGCATAAAATTATTTTAAAATCAAAGCAAAAAAGCATTCTATATATAGAGTGGCATTATTCCAGTGCACACAAACACCTCAAAATAAAATTTAAAAGGCCATCTTGGTGGGATGAACCTCTTACAGGGACAAAATCTAAATAAACATTTAGCTGGACAGTGCACTGGACCTAAAAGGGACACAGAGAGAACAACATAAAATACAATAGTTTTCTCATCTCTTCTATTTCGGCTGCTGACATGTACTTTCTGTAGAGATGCCCATCTAATTACAGCATCATAAAGTTCTTTAAATGTGCATAAATTGCTCTAATTCACACATCAGCTCCTCCTTTGCATTGCAAGAAACATGTCAGTGCAATGTGGATCAAGCCCTTTAGAGATAAAAAGCAGTTTGCTTTTGAGATCCCCTGCTCATTAGCTTTCCATTTTCCCTCCTCCTCCTCATGTAACGTGGGATCCATCTGGGCTCAGACATAAAAGCACAGAAGTGCTGTGGGAGGTTCCCACCTGCAGACCCCCGAGGACAGTGGGCAGGACAAGGTCTCCAGGGAGTTTCAGGGAATTGCCTGCACGTGATCACACTCAGCAGGGTTTGCTGCCTGTCTCCTGCACAGCTCTGGGGTTCTGCACCCGCGGGATTCTCCTGGGAGGGTTTTGTACACATCAAATTACAGATGTGTGAATGAGTCCCAATTTAGGCTCAAAATTAAGATACTGCAAACTGCACAGCATGTGGAGCATCAGTTACTCATTGTTATTCACAAGAATTAGGATTTAGATCTCATTTTTGCCTTCTAAAACTGATTATCTCATCTTAAAGGAGCACTCCTTCCAAGCTGAAGGTATCGTTGTGATGCAACTATTGCTACTCATGATTAGAAAACCAGGCAGTGCAGCAGTCCCAGAAAGATGTGCAATATCCTGCAGTGACCTGGGCAGCTACACCACAGGCAGTGGGAACACGTGGTTACTGCACCCCACACATCTCCACAACTGGGTGCCCCTCACTCATGCTACAACCTCACAGAACACAGCAGCCTTCAGGACTTCTCCCTCTGCACCCACAGGACAGACCACCCCACCCCTCTGCTTCTCCACAGGCAGGGGGAGGGACCACAGATCACAGAAGCATTTTAAGAACTATTTGATTCCCCTGCAAGCTGAAGTGTCCTATAAAATGTGTCAAGGCAGGGTTTTGCAGTGCTTTACGGACAGGCAGTCCGGGGCACGAGGCCAAGGGAAGTTACAGCTTTGCATAACTCTGAAGTTGTAAAACAGCTTACACAGATTGCTATTTTAGCACTGCTACTTTTGACTCTCATCCTGCCTTTGAAACCAACCCTGCTGCTTTCTGGAGCTTCTCAGGAGAAGCATCCCAAGTCGTAACATATTTCATAAGTGCAGAGGTATTAAAATGTGAAGCATCAAGTCCCTTCTTATCCCAGGTGAAGAAACTTCCTGTGATTATTCACTACAATGACACAGAAAGAGAAATACTTATCATTATCAGATGAATACCTTGAAGCAACATAAGCAATATAAACTCCCTTCCAAGTTAGAAGCTAAAGTTTAAATCATACTTTAGGAGCTCATATAATACATTTATTCCTCCAGGCCACACACTTGCGTTAACAGTTTTCCATTTCTAACTCCTGACACACTGTGGAGAGCACTTGGCACTGGTTATTTCCTCCATTTCTTGACAGATGGGCCCACCCCTTAAAGATAAGTTTGAGACACAGTCCTGTCTTCCCAAAATCCAGTTATTAGCTTCTCTGCATACTTATTAGAGACTACTAAACATCACAAATACCTGCTGGGGACACAGGTGGCTTTGGCAAGTAGCAGAAAGCACATGCAACAAAACCCACACAGATTTGAGGGCTGGGACTAGATGATCTTTAAGGTCCTTTCCAACCCAAGATATGCTATGATTCCAGGATTCCCTTCTGTGATTCCACCAGGATGCCAGGGAACCTGCCTGCATTGAATCACATTTACACAGGGAAAGGAAAGGGGAAATTAAATCTCTGTGACTTCAAAGGCAAGAAGGAAAGGGCATATACACACCCTTATATACACACGCACACACATATATATATCCATCCTATATACACACAGCAACAGCCTCCTCCACACTGTGTTCCCCTCTCTCTTTGCCTCAAGCAGACCCCTGCCTGCCTTCATTTCCACAGAAGGCTTGATCCAGGGCCCTGTCCAAAGTCTTCAGAGCCTGAAAAGTTTAGACAAGTGCAATGGTGAGGGCGAGATGCAAAAGGAGAGCTACCCAAAAATACACCTGCCTTCTGATGCAAGTCCCACTGCCTCCTGTTTTTCTTGGATGACTCCCCATGCAAATTCGCACGAGCAAAGCCTTATTTAGCAATTAGATAAATCCCAATTGTCACTGCAGGAAAACAAAATGGTTGATTGAAGTAACTCCTCTGAATTCTAAAAATAGTGCCTGGGAGTTTAATTTTAAAATGTCCTATGGTGGGTAAACAGAGAGATGGAATAGGTCCCTTGGATGAATGAGTGCTGACAGCCTTCAAAAAAAAGAAGTCAAAATCAAGCTTTGGTTTTGGAGCCTGCTGTGCATCAGAACATTAACCTACTTTGAGCAAAGTTTGCTAAGCAAGCAGCAGAGACAGCAAGCAGGACAAGCTAAAAGGAGCTGCATGAAGAACTCCTTTCTCGTGTCTTCAGAGCTGCAAGGCCTGAACACAAGGAGAAAAACCCAACTGAAGATCTGGCTACCATCCAAAAGTTTAAAGCCTTTGAAAGAACCCCGTGGTGAAAATGAAGGTACTTAACATTTTAGTATTTTCCCATCTGTTTGGAAAAAAAGGAAAAGGCTGACTTTAATTACAGTTAGTGGTCAAAAATTGAGATGTTATATGTGTGTGTGAATTTTGGTATTGGTGACTGCAAAAATCTCCCCCAGGTTATTTGCAGGGCCACACATGCCAGTTTTTCTCTATAATGAGGTATCAAAAATTATTACTTATTCAAATGTGCAGTCGTGGCTGACAATGGCACTGCTGACATTTCCATCTCCTTCTGAGTACTACTGACATTTCCTAACTATTGGAAGGGATAAATAAGTACAGACCCCAAAAGATGCTGAACATTTTTATCATGACAAAAGAAAAGCATTGGATTGTAAAGTGGAAAACAGCTTTTAAGACATCATTTTCCTGGAAAAATTGCTTTCTTTTATGGATATTTTTTTACAACTCTGTAATAAATGCTTCAAAAAAGGACTTTCCAACTGCCTCTGAAAAAACCTCATATGCCCCTTTAACACAGCTCCATTGACTTTTCATTTGTAGTTTGCCTCTTCATGCTAATTATCATGTGCCCTTTAATTATGGGAACAAATTCTTGCAGGGAATGCAATTAAAGATGTAAAAGCTACCTCTGCCTAGGTTTCCTTTTTCCCTCATGGAGTTCCTAGGTTTATGGAATTTGATTTTTAAGAAGGCTTTTAAGTCTGACTGTGTGGCATCATAATTTACAGAGGAGGAACCTCTCTCGTATCCCAAATAGCTGCTGATGAATTTCAAAGGCTTCTTTCTGAATAAACATTTAAAACTCTGGATAGTTATCGAGCTCACACAGCCTCCTCCTTGTCTCTGGAAAGCAGAGAGCTGTGTGTGCAGACACAAATTGTGTCACAGCCTGTCCAGCAGCTGATTTTAGACAAGTGAGAATTCACATAAGGAATTTTGATATTTCTATTTCAGAAAACTTAGATGTGTCAGAACCAGAGAACACAGAACACCTCTTGGCTTTTACCTGACAACTCTGAAGCCCATGAAAGGCTTGCTTTTGGTTAGGAGCAGTAGTCAGATATAGATGCTGATTGCTTTTTATTTAGCCCACTCAACTCATAGCAAGCCCAAATATTCTGCACTGTTTTGTCTCTGCTCAAAGCCCAGAAAATGACATTTCCATTTAGTGCATACACAATTTAAAGAAATGCAGTGATGAAAAGGAACAAAACCAAACTCAGAACTGCAGTGTTCTTTGTAAAAACTCTGTCCTTATAGTTTTAGACTAAGCTTTAAGAAGGAATACATTAAGGGCTGAGGAGGAATGTTAGACCATCAATTATCCTGAAGTTTGAGAGGAGGAAATCAGTGTCATTGCCTGGACAGAGGCTGAAATAAATGAGAAGGGAGCTGCCTGGATCCATGTACAAAGCAATGTGCAGATGCTGAGTTCTGCATCCCATCCCCGGCAGTCCCTGCTTGGCTGTGTGGAATACACACACTGAGTTAGTGCTGGCACAAAGGCCTTGGCAGGATCTCCCCATCTACAGGACAGCCATTTTCTTTTCCTGTCTTTGCTTCCTTCTGACACCTGTGGACATTAAATCTCTTACACCTTGGGCTTCTTCAGGAGCCAAACAAATAAATGCACATTGGGTGTGCAGGATGCCTCTGCCCTGCAGTGTGCAGTGCCCAACATCTGATGACACATTTGGTGGTAGGATGTGAGAGAAAAGGCTCCTTGGTACTGGGTTGCTGCCTGGGGTTAAGCCACAACAATAGTGGACTCATTTTTCTGTTTATAAAGCGACTTAGATAGCAGAAGTGTTTTCAGATAATCTGCTGGAAAGGTGCTTTTCAGAGATGGGTTTCCATCCTGCTTTGCACAGCACTCAGTAAAACATTCCCCAGCCCCCTCACTGCAATGACTGGGTGTTTGACAGAGAGAGGGGATTCTTAAGAGAGAAAAAAAAACCATTCTAATGAATGTTAAATGAGCAACATTGTGGTGACTTTAGCAAAAAGCCATACCATCACTGTGAAAAACAATACAGAATAATGGTATTTGTGAAATCACTTGTCCAATAGTATGGGGAATTACTCAAAGAGAGTCAGACTTTCCCTGGAAATTAAGTTTAATTCCACTTAAGCTTTCCATCTTTAATTGCTACCTCAGGGGTAAATGTTGTCCTGAGTTGGGAGAGAGCTGCAGGCACCAAAAGCAGACCTGAACAGAAATTTCAAACCTTAGAAGGTTTCTTTTTTTTACTTTTCTCAGAATGGACCTCTCTCTTTTGAATCTGTATATCTTTCTGGGGGTAAAAAAATAAAATATTAATTTGTGGTGATTCTCATAAAATATTATTTTACAAAAAAAGAGATTTAAAAATGAAGGGAGAAGGTGGGGAGGCTTTTGAAATGTTTAAAGGAAGACCCTTTTCCAAACACAGCTGAATAGGATGAGAAACAACAGTGAGGCAGGAACAGATAAGGACAAAAGCTCTGGTCTGTTCAATTTTTGTGCGAGGTTGTAATTATTCTGTTGTACATGGGAAGAACAATGGGACAAGGAGAAACCACACAGATAAATCCTGCAACTTTCCTCTGTGCAGAGAGAAGCTGCTGCAGCCAGCCTGGGCTGCTGGGGTGCACAAGTTTATCACCCCAGTTTTCCTGGAAGCCCATCACCAAGGGACAAAGCAGAAGTTGCTCCCTGCTGGAATTTCCCTAAGGAAGGGTGCTCAGGGCTTGCAGTCCAGGTCAGGAGCTTGAGGAGATGTGCTGCACCACAGATGTGTGCACTCCTCAGAGCTCAGGGGCCAAGGCTGGAGGAGGGCTCTAACCCAGCAATCCCATTTTCATCTCATCTCTAGCTGATATTCTAAAAGAAAATGACTTCTGGCCTCACCAAGAAAGAACTCAAATTCAAATCACACCGAGTTGAGTTCACCCATCAAGGCCATACAGATCTGAAATTTTTCCCTCTTTGGCTTTGAAAATTAATCTGACTCTGCTCTCTGCTCAGCCTCCTGAAAATACCTTTGCTCACACTATGCTATGCACAGAGGCTTCATGCAAGATCAGGACTGAAGCCAGCAGTTCCTCTCTAAGAAACACTTCACCAGGCTTTGCAAGTCACTTCCAGACGATGTTTTCCTGTCTGAATTCCAGGGAGCAGCACCAATTAAACTGCTACTGTGCTCACCAAGGACTCACAGTGATGGGCTGCTGCTAAAAATATTTTGGTTTTTTTTTTTTTTCACATGTGTGTCCACCCTTTCTGCTGAGCTACAAGGTGAAGATCCAAATCACAGCTGGTCTGGAGATGCCAGGAATGGGATTCCTTCCCCACACACTTCCCCAGGGCTTTGGGAAAGACTGAGCTGTAGTGCTGGCTCACTCCCACCTTGCTGAGTTAAGGGCACTTTTAATGAGGGAATCAAGAGAGTTACATTTATTCTTTATGATCTTTATTTAATGATTTAACTTCAGAGTAATGGAAGATGGGTGGCTTGGGAAGGTAAATTGTGGCTCAGAAAGACATAGGAAAGGAAGTAAACATGCTGTAGGTATCAAAAATCCCTGAATTAATTAGCCCAATAAGTGCATGGTACAAGCCACTTACACTTAATGAAATGGAAAACCTAAAGAAAAACCAACCAAACAAAAATATCAAAGTTTTGTTGAATCCAATACATTCCCATCACTGAATCTTTTGGGGATTTTTTTTTTTTTAATTGACAGAAAACCACTCAATTAGAAATACAAAATTACCATCTTGAGCAGTATGAAAAAGTTTGCAAGTGATGCAAATTCTGGCTAATTCTTTGCTTTAAAACACCTTTCTAAACTGCAAATTTGGATTCTTTCCAATGTAACCTTTACTGGTAGGGTTCAACTAGGAATATATGCTTTAGTATTTCATCCATTAAATGAAAACCTATATGGGAGAAACTTTGGAGGTGAAGGAGTTGTTATTGCAAATAATCCTGGGGTAAAGACTAGCAGGTGTTACAGCTCTCCCATGTGTTTTATACGTTATGTTCTGGATCAGAAGCAACAGTCAAAAAAACCCACCAGCACAGTAACTTTTAATTATATCAGAAAAAATATAAATCTCCTTTTGTAAACAGCATATTGGGTTCTTTTCCAGCATTCAATTTTATCTAAGAAGAGAGCTGAAAACAGAAGCACAGTATTTTTCAGATATCTACTGCACATGTCAACATTTCAGAAGTTCTTTTCATTTCTGATAAAGTGGATAGATTTTATTTTCAAATATTACTGTTCTTACAACAATTTTTTTAATAAAAGCAGTGTTTCTAAAAGGCTTAATTGTGCTTTCCCAGCAAGAATGAACAGAAATGACCTTTAGAAGTTGAAAGTTGAAGGGAATGTGTCAAGTTTCAGTCTGAGGATATAACCATTCTCATTTCTCCCCTCTCCCCACTGACAGCAAGTCCCACCCTACAAAGCCTGGTGAAGTTTGTTTAACCCTGGTAAATAGAGGCTGCAGAAGAGCAAAACACAAATGGGGATGGGTTTATGGCTTTTAGAGTTCATGTCAGGCTAATGACATTGATTTCTGAGGTCTTTTTAGCACAGGGGACAGCAACTGTGACCCACAGCACACCTGTGCTCATGACCACAACTGGCAGTAAACAGTATTTATTTTACATACCCTAGCACCACTAGACAATGGTTGGCTGTTCAATTGCACAGCCACATTGAACAAATGCTTTAGCACAAAGTACACAACAAAACCACCCATAGGTGATTTTGCAAGGCAATGCACCTGGTAAATTCATAACCTGAAGCTGTTTGAAAGCTGATGTGGTTGAAATAGCACAGTTTTTTACTAGAAGGTTGAATCTACTTTCAGTTTGGAAAAGGGGGTATTTGTGGGGTTTTTTTCCCAAAAAAATTCTCAAAAGTAGGAAGCCAGAAAATGACCAGTGAAGCTGTCAAGCCCTGTTGCAGTACATTTATTGATCACCCTGCTGCACACACATTTTGTTTTGATTCTGCCCATGCTGGGTTTACAGTGTTGCTCACTTCCCCACAAGTTTCTGAATTGGCTGTGGAGCTTTATGGGCCAAATACACAGTTCCTGTTGGTTTCAGTGGCTCTGGCCCAGCCTCTCCAGGGTCTCCACAGCCAGTGGAGTTCATAGCTTACCTTGAACTCTACTGGCAAATCTCCCAGTGCATTTCCCATTCCTGGCCACCACATCTCCATGGCACCAACATCCCAGCAGGAGTTGTCTCTGTTGTACAGCTTTTTGAGTTTTAGCAACAAATCGTAAGCTGCTGTAGGTATGACTATTAATAGAATGGAAACGTTTGATTTTGTCATTAATCACCCTGTTTATGTGTTGATGTAGGGGAACAAAACAACATACTTATTGCTCAGTAATAAGCATCACTGAATCATAATGTTACCGATACCTAATGTTTAACTCGCTCCTTTCAAAGGCTGTTTGTTTCAAGTCTTTGTGCATCGATGACTGCTTATGCTTAAGGATATGAAAGTGACAAATTATGGCAGAATGAATGGTAGAAATCCACTGGGATAATAATGAATGATCAATTTCTCTGTGGTTGTGAGGAATTTGTTGAACTCTTCAACAACTCTGAGGCATGCACAGCGTTGTAGACCTCAATTTACATTCACCTAGGTACAATGGATGTTAAATTTTCCTGTACAGAATCTCCCTCTCCTTCCTTTTCAGGATGCAAATGAGTGTGCACTCCTCTTTGAATAGATGTTCTTACCTCAAATAATTTTCACAGTAGTGACCAAGGTGAGCTACAAGTTAATGTACAACCCACTGTTCTTGAACAATCCAGATCTTTCTCTGAATTTAAAACCAATTTTGCTTCATAAATTATATGAAAGATAACATTTCTACAGTCATATCGTGAAAGTAGATTTAATGTACTGCTCAAGAAAGCTACAGCAGTGGCTATACAGGCCTGAACACTGGGGCACAGGAGTTTCATGAGGCAGAGAATGCCTGGCTGTGGTTTTTGCCGCTGGGCAGCTGGAAGAGTCACAAAACATCATAGAATAGGTTACATTGGAAGGGGCCTTTAAAGCTCAGCAGCTCCTGATAGAATACAGGCCAGGATCTGCTGCATCAGGATGTCAGAGGGTGCTGTGTCCTAACAGCAGGGAAATCCTTAGGATGGTCAAGGACACATAATCAGGGGACATAGAATACCCATATTGTGCTAAATAAATTAATCGTGATGGGATTTATTACAGCAAATAGCAAATTAATTAATAATAGGGATGCCTGAAATGCACCAAAGTGTTACTGAGCTGGAGAGCCTTTCACTAAAGGGAGCAGTTAATGGAAAAGCCATGTAGTGGTAGAAAGAACTTAGTTACAGGCTACTGTTGTGGCTGGTCTCTGATGATAATAATAAGATTGTCAGAATCCTGCAACTAAGATTATTTTTTTTTCCTCCCCAACAGAAAGAAAGTAGAAAAATGCAGTTTCTCATCACTTTTTCAGGCTGATCCATTACACCAAGAGGAAACCAAGTTTGCATGTCAAAGGGAAGGGTCAGCTCTTTGCTCAGCAAGCAGGAGCAGCAGCAAGTGGCAGTGGCAGTGCTCTCACCACGCCTGACTCATGCAGCAATGAATGTGGTGTGTCACTTTTGGGGACTGCACAGTTGACAACCCTGCCTGCAGCTCTGGCTGCTCCTCAAAGCACAGTGAAGGTCACAGTCAGTGACTTCCCCATTCCAGGTCACTGTTGCACAGAAAGCTCCCCTCCAGCAGTAGATGCATTTCACACCTAGCTGCTCCTTTTGTCAAGCTGTCATATTTAATTAAAATGCTGACAGCCTTTAAGGATCTCTACGATGTGCAAAAAATACATAAGATCAACACTTCACACTTCTACCAGCGACTATTCTTTTCCAACAGTAATTTAATTTGCTACCTCAAGAACTAGAGGTTTTTAAATTATTTTTTCCTTTTGCTGTTCTTCATGAAAGGCAGAGGAAGAGCCTTCTAATCAGTGCCTTGAACTCCTTTCTGCTGGTCTGCTCTCAGCCAAGGCATTCTCCACCTGGAGAAACTCTCCTGCTGTGCAGAGCTTGGGGTGCTGGGAATTCTCACTGTGCACTCCCTCTCCAGTTTCCTGATCAGGGAAGGATTCTTTTTTAAACCCACAAGTTCTTTATTTGCCGTTAAATCCATAGGTGGTTAAGGCATCTGACTCTCTCTGAGATCTCCAAAAGCCTTAATCCACTTCTGTGGTATTAATTCAAGTGTTTGGTTTCCTGGCATTGCTCTCTGGGCTGAACCATGAAGACTTCACCACTGTGTGTAATCACAGACAAACCCTTTCACATCTCTCTCCTCCAGGCACCATAAAACCTCAAACTTATCATCTATTATATATGACATTATATAGCAACTAATTATCATCTCTTTTATTTTAAAATTTAAATACAGCAATAAGATGCTATTGTAATTGCAAATAATTTACAAGAGTTAGAATTTCTCTCTGCTTTCAAGGAAGTCTATGAGATATTAATCTCTACAAGCACAGGCCTATCAGTGCTGTAATTCTGTGTGTGTCCCTGTCCCTGCATTAACTCATGCTTTGTTTTGGACATTCATGCACAGCTATGGGGACAGATGACACCTTATCACCTTGGGTCCCAGTTGCACCAGATGCTGTACCTCAGTGATTTCTATTGCAGTGCACCTCTGACAGTGCAGATGGACAGACTGACATACAAGGCAGGCTGAGAGGAGGAAAGCTCTCCCCAGCGTGCCTGATGTAACACAAGAAACCAGAGACAGCCTCTGAAGCAGGCCTGATCCTTGTGAGCTCCAGTAACCACAAGTCCATCCACCCCTATGACTCCTGCACCTTCTCATCCATGTGAAAACTTCAAGTTTAGCTTGCTCAGGCCATCAGCTCCAGCTAAACTTAACCCCAAAAATATGACAGAAAGCCTCTAAACTCAAGACAATTCGGGCAGAAAGCACTGATGAAACAGGAATATTCAGTCCCAGCATCCCCCTCCATGAGGAAGTCAGGAAGAAATCACTTACAGAAGAATAAATAAGCACTGTTACAACAACAGCCTTCCCCACACAATTTGGGAGCCCTCTGGAGCAGGTCGGTGCCCAGGCTGCAGGAAGGGATGGGATGGGGCAGGGGTGCCCTCTCCTCCCACTTGATCCCCTTCCATTCCTCCAACTCAGACAGGCAACACCTATTCCCAGCCCCTTTGCTCCATTGGAAACCAAGTGCAAATAATTTTTAAAGCTGTTCGAGGGAGACGCCTAAAAATGGCCAACATACTCAAAAATAGTATCTTTCAGCAATTCATCTCTATAAAATATGCTCAAGAGAGCATTATGGTAGAAAATGGATTTTGCTTTGCAAATGTAATGATTCATATCATGATTATCTGTGCATTCATGCAGTCACAGCAGAAGAACAATGTCATATTACACATCTGACCAAACACAACTAATCAGTACAGATTGAATAAAAACTGAGATACTCACAGAGGGATTTTGTTGTTCGTTTCTTTTTTTTCTTCCAAGGCAACCTGCAGAGTTACATTAAAGTAGTCTAAGACACCAACCTGGTAAAGAAAATTATGATTTCCTAATGAAGTCTAAAGTAGAAAATCTGTATAAATTACTCAGGTGTAAGAGCTACTTATTCTATAAATACATCTAATAGCTATATATATTTCTATAGACAAAGAGAGTAAAATAAAACTGGCTAAAACTCAGGAGGATATACTTCAAAAATTATTTATATCTGTTACTTTAGAATATAAAATATTATTCAAAAACTAAAATTGAACTGAAATTCTTTAGCATACATGAGGATCGTTTAAAGCTCCAGTTGCTAATTGTAATGGCCGTGATTTTGTGAAGATGCATGTGGGAAACTTGGTGCAAATACATTCACATTCTTGAAAGAGAATTAACAGGAGGTCATTTAAAAGGTCTTTGTGTGGCACCCGAATGAACATGCTTAAAAAGGGGAAAAAAGCTGAAGGAGACAAAGGAACGTGCTTAAGCCCAGTCTGCCTGGAAATACCTCCCTAAGTGAAATGTTTCAGGGGGCTTGTGCCTGCACAGTCCTGACTCCTGAGTGTTCCCACACACACTCAGAGCCATGAAAATGTGGGGTACTACACCCAGCAACAGGCTTGCTTAAAGCTGGCTGAGGAGGTACACCCAAAGGCACCCTTGCAGCCTCTGTTCAGAAGCAGCAGAACATGCTGCCTTTCTAAAATACAAAATACAGTCCAGTCAGCTCTGCAAAGGCCCAGATCCAGCTCCCACTAATGGCTTAAACTGATCATGTCATAGCTGAAGTTCTACATATGTTAGGAATTAGGGAACACCAGGCTGCCAAGCCCTTTGGTGGCTTGTCAAGCTCCAGGCTGGTTGGTGCACTGGCACTGAAACAGGCAGGTGTTGCAGGTGGCATCTGGGCACCCTGTTCATGGCTGCTCAGGGGAGGGAGCCCACCCACAAAGGCTGCTCCCTGCTAGGGACCTGCAGACCCACATCTTGCCACTCAGAGAGAGGCACAGTGAAGTGCCTCACGTTTCCTAGTAAGGACATTTTTTTCCACACCTCCTGTTTTAGACAGCTTCAGGGCTGGTGCCTCGTCCCTACTGATTAGAGCTGGAAGGTTTGGCTGCACCTCCAGCCAGCTGCAGGGTGGAGGAGCCCAGTGTCCTGTCCTGTGCCTGTCACATCTGTTTCCTGATACACCCAGGAGCCAACAGGTAATGAAGAGCAAGTTGTTCTGGCTCCTCACAGATTTCTGGCAGACATCACAGGGCTTTGCTGCCTGGCAGAGGTCCTGGCAGTGCTGTGAGAGTCAGCTGGCACTGACACACAATGTCCCTGCTCCCAGGGGCTGCATGTCACCCTCCCCACACCTGCCAGCTGGGCTGCCATGCCCCCAGGCACAGATGTCCAACCCTTCCTATTCCAAGCAGAAACCTTGGGCACTGACAGCTCTGCTTGTAGCATCATTTCCTCAACCTGGCCTGTTCACAGGGATACTGTTCCAGAAAATGCCCTGAGAGCCTCATGGGAATCTCTTTGGCCTGTACCCCTGCATGGCAGCTGCTGGCCAAGAAATAATTAAAACAAAAGATGTTCCAGATCTTGGAAAGGGAAGGAAAGAACACCTATAAGTCACTTTATACGCTGTCAGAAATTGAATTTCTGGATGACTCCATTGTTTCCTCACGCTTTTTTTTTTTTTTTTCCCCATTTGTTTTGGGTCTTTTTAATCATTAAATAGTGTCATAACAGAGTCAAGGACCTCATAACACACAGAACTACATTTTGGCATGATTCAAGCATGTGCTCTTAACTATGATTACATAAAAATCCACATCAAAAAGAACAACTTTCATGAATCTGCTTTTATTTCTTCTTCTTTGTTTCCCTCTTTTCCCTTGAATTATACTGATGTCTGTTCTCAGAATTATTCAAAGTCATTGAGAATCCCAGTGACGTGACAGAAGGAATTGAAAGTGATTCCTCCCTATCACATGTCAGGTCACTGTCAGCTACCTGATCTTCAGCTGAGCACATGTTATTCCCATTTCTCTGTCAAGCCCTGCTCTTTTATCTGCACATCTCAGCAAAAGACTCTCTTTCCCCTTCTCTCCCACACTGTAGCTCCATCATAAATCTCAGCATACAATGAAGTGTCACTGTGTTTATCCAGAACGAGTAAGGCAGGAATATATCACAGCATGCAGAACAGGCTCTTAACTCTTCACTTGTTTATTAAACTGCTTGAAATGCATGGGGAGAACACGCCAATGCTGCTAAGGTTAATGACATTGATTCATAGCAAGAGGGGACCAGCATTTACAGTCAAATGATCCTTAGTAATTGTTGTAATAAAGTCTGCAGATGAGCTCTCGAGGCACATGGCTACGTACAGTGTCTCTGCTCAACTCAGAGCTTGGGGTCCTCCTAGAGGAGTGGCAGGTGCTCGAGGAGACATCCAGCATTGTCACCAGCCTAAGCCATCCTCCCTCCTGTGACACCAGGCAGGGGAAAGCCCACCACTCTCCCCAACAACACTGATGAAGAGATTTGTTCTTGTGCCTCCCACACTACAAGAGATGAAGCTGAGGAGCAGTGCATGCTCCATTTTCTGTGTGGTTTATAATAGAGATATATGGTGAGGAGAAGAGAAGCTGGCTCCACAGAAACAACCATTCTTTAGAGCAGATTTGTGTCATCAAGCAGCATGTGGGAATTAACAGCACTCGCTGTCACTGTTCAGATAATAACGCTGTCCCTTTCTGGAAATGAATATTCTAGCTATGTAGTTTGTGTCAAAAGGATGAGATTTGCTGGAGAAATGATTTTTAACCTGCAGCTTCAAATGCAGTGCAGACAAAATTATCACAATTCCCACCAGTGAATGAATGACATCACAGGAGTTGTGTGAGCACAGGTCAGGTACAGGTGAAAGAAGCAGAAGCAGCTTCTCATCTGATGGTTTAAAGTCAACAGGAGGCTACATTCAACAGGGGAACTGTTTTAAAATAATAGCACCTAAAACCTGGGGCTTTTGGTGTCCCTAGCTTTCCTCTGCTGAAATACTCACTGAATCACATGCTGCTTCTACCACAAACTAAGCAAACCACCTGAACTCTTCCCGTCTCAGAAATCACTGCCTTATTTTAGCTGAAATAACAGCTCTGAGTCAGAGATGAGATGAGATTCAAATCTCCTTTACAGATTCCTTTAAGCTCTGGACTATTAAGTGAAAGAGAGCAGCTCAGGGCTGCTCTGTGTGACGAGAGCATGCTGTGCTGGCCTGCCCCAGAAAATGCCATGTTCACTGAGACAGCTCTGCCACAGCATACAAGGGCATAGCTCAATACTCAGGCAATTGTGTGTGTGATGAAACAGAGATTGAGGCACTTGCTTTTCTGCCAGCAAATCTCCTAAGTGCCTTTAGAGCAGATGTGTTTCCAATGTGAGGCCTGGGAGAGCTTCACGCTGCCAGCATGTGCCAGCTCCCAGCCAAGGGGCTCACTACAGCACCAAGTGGCAGCAACTTTGGGACAGGGTGGGGAAAAAACTCTCATACTCTGACTGCTCTTTGTCTCCTGGGATTTCTGTGGTTTGCTGGGGGTTGTCTTTGTACTTCCCAGTCCATCTCCAGATGAGAGAGGCAGTGGTAATACAAGGTTGCAGTGCACCCTCTGTGTTGGTTACAGCCACACATTTAGGCAAGGTAACCATGGACTGATTGACATTTCATTTAGTTGGCCTTACTACTTCAACACCAGTTATCCTGGAGTCACTTTATGTAAATCATTTCCATCTTTTAAATTTTGAAAGTTATACTTTTCAACTGTTTCCACTGCATAGAAAATACCATCATTTTGCATAAGACACATGGAGCATTATCATGACCTTCGCTGACATCAGGTCATATGTACTGTTCTCAGGAATAGAATCTCCCTCAGAATATGTATTTGGAAGGGATATCAGTGTCGCCCTGATCTGCTCAAAGCCCTGGAAAAAACAGTGAACCTGTGATAAAAGAAAAACCTTAGTCCCAGTTTAGGCTTTAAAATGGGATTTTTTTTTTTTTTTTTTTACAGGCATCGTCTCTGCCTCTGAAAACATGAGGAACATCCTTCCTGTGCATTCCTGCATGAGCCAGTCTGGTTGTGAAGAACAAGCAGGAGCTGCTGCTTAATTTCAAGGACAGAAAAGGGAATGGGATTTGGACTTCATTTAACCTGCATCCACACTCTGTGCTAAAAGAAGATTTGAGCTCTGGCTGAAAGGGAATAATTAGCAATAATTAATTTCTGCTGCAGATCATTAGCAATTTACAACTCCTACGAGCAAATGAAAGGAAAACCATGGTTCATCAAACTCCTAAAATTAGCCCTAACCAAGTCTCTAACACGAAGGATGGCAGCTCTTCCTAAAGGGCTGGAAGGCACAAGAGCCCTCCTGTCCAGCAGCTGCTGGCTGGCTGCAGGCCAGCACTCAGAGAGGGCTGTGTTTGAATCCCAGAACATTCATGACTCTGATTCCCTGGCACTGGCAGGTGGTAGCCAGGGAGGCTCTGAGGCCTTCAGATATTCAGTTTTCAATACCTGTAACTTTAAACACCATCAGTTGTATTCCTGGTGCTTCCCCTTTTTCTCATTAACAATTTTTCTAAGTTAGAAACTAACTCACTACTCCAATGATAAGATTATGTTAAAGCCCTCCAGATTTAGAGCTTTATTGGGGAAAATCAGCTGAAACAAGAGTTTCTGTTCAGCAGGTCTGTAGGAGATATGACCTCAGCTATCTTCTACCTGGTTTAAGGGACTTGAGAGTTTTCTTTCAGACTGCAGGAATGTGATAATTGATACAATTTATTTCCCTGCATAGTCTAACATCTCTTGGCAGATACCTGAATTGTAATAATGATTTCCTTCATATGTGACTTGGGGAAAACCTCAGAGTACAAAGATAACTACTGTATAAGCATGAAATAGGCTGTATTATTTGAAATTAGACACTGCCAGGATGCTAGAAACTTCAGCAGAAGGCTTTACTGCAACTCTCATTTTGCATCATGCCAAGATTCTCTTCAATTAGGAATTCATTAACTGAAACCTGGAGCATGTCTTTAACAGCCTTGCCCTGCCAACAAAATAGACAGTCTGCATTTGCAATCCCTTGAAGAAAATTTTGAAGCCAGAAGTTCGCTTGCCTCTTCCCACAGAAACACGCACATCTCCACCTGAGTCATACCTGGAATTTATTACTCATACTGATTTCACTGAAACTCTTACTGAAGACCTATTAAAATGGGTTGGTATTGTTTAATCAGCTCAGCTATAAGCAAGACACTGACTTGTGGTGTACAAAGCAGACAGAGAGCCAAGTTTTCTACAGCACAGGCTATCCCCATTTTTCATTACAGGTGTTGCTCTGATTAGGCTCAAACCCAGGGTTTAGGCTTTCCTGTGGCTACTGGAAGTAGGTAGGAAAAGTATTATTTGTCTTTAACTGAAATCCTCAGATAAGCAGAGCTTCCCATTCCTGTCCTGTGCAGCTTTTCTAGACCAACCATGACCCAAGTGGTGCAGGGATGCCACAGCCCAAAGCCTGCTGGAAGCAGAGAACAGCCCCCTGGGACCCCTCTCACTGCTGAACACAGTGAAATGCTCAGGACAGGGGCTCCCCTGCTTTTCTGTAGCCCCTCACCAAAACAGGATGCTATCCTGAAGCCAGGACCTCCAATGCATTTAAAGGTAATTAGTAAAAATGACAGCAGCATCTCAACACAAAATTTTCCGTATCACCAACTGTTACCTTTTCAAATGCATTCAGGATAGTCTGTGTACTGTGCATATATCTCAAGGGTTTGAAAGACTGCTAAATTAAGAAATGTAATCTATTTCTGCAGGGCTCAGGTTTTACCTTCAGGTAGGACATATTCATGAGTATAGATCTCCACCCAGGAAAGATAGCTAGAACTTTAATAACTGTGAAGTGCCAGAAAGCACATTTTAGATTCTAGAGTTGCAGATTAAAACACTGTAATCTCTTTACTTTGGCTACTGCACTGTTTTATTGCTACTTATGTATATATTTACAGATACTCAATATCAATACCTATGTGGACTGTTAAAAATAACTGATTGTTTATGGATATGGTCTGCAATCAGAGGTATTTTTGGCTGAGTTCCCAGTCTCCTGTATGAAATTCTTAGAGACCCGTGGAAAAAAAAAATAAAATTATTCTATTTCAGGTTTCCCATCTGAAACAAGAGTGAGAAAATAATGGTGATAATGCCTCTTTAGACATTCTTAGACAGTCTTACAGAATTACATATAACAAGAGTAACCTCTCCAAGAATGAAGCACTTTTTACAGTCTAGGTTTGTGCAGAACTAGCAGCCTTGGGGGATCAAGGATAATACTGCAATATAAATGATAATTAATTTATATTTTACTGGGAAATTTTTACTATCAATATATCCAGAACAGCCGTCAATGGGAGATCATGCTATGAATCCCCAAACCAGATGCAGATCAGCTAATGCAAGTAGAAGTACACACATTTCTAAATACAAGAAAGTGGCCAATCTGTGTTGCCTAGAGTTTTGATTAGCCAACACAGACCTGCACCTGCAGAGCTCCCTGCCGAGGCAGTGGGAGTGGGGCTTGTGCAGGACAGGGCTCCCCAGCTCTCAGGGATCCCACACCCACTCCCCAGCCACCAGTGCCAGCAGCCCTGCTCCCAGCTCTGCTGAGCATGGCCTGAAGTCACAGGTTCCACCTGCACAGGGCAAAGGTTCCCAAAAGCTGTTTGAGAATCACAGAAGCAGCTGAGTTGGAAGGAACTCACAAGGATCATCGAGTCCAACTCCTGCCCCTGCACAGCCCCATCCCCAAGAGTCACACCATGTGCCCAAGAGCACTGTCCAAAAGCTTCTTGAACTCAGCCAGCCTTGTTGCTGTGACCACTGCCCCGGGGAGCCTGTTCCACTGCCCAGACACCCTCTGGGGGAAGAACCTTTTCCTGATATCCAACCTCAGCCTCCCCTGGCACAGCTTGAGGCCATTCCCTCGGCTCCTGTCACTGTCAGCACAGAGCAGAGATCAGGGCCTGCCCCTCCTCTCCCCCTCACAAGGGAGTTGTGACTGCACTGAGGTCTCCCCTCAGTCTCCTCCTGTCCAGGCTGAACACACCAGGTGCCCTCAGCTGCTCCTCACACGGCTTCCCCTCGAGCCCTTCACCATCCTCACGGCCTCCTTTGGACACTCTCTAGCAGCTTTATATCCTTCTCAAATTGTGGCAGCCAAAACTGCCCCCAGGACTCAAGGTGAGGCCGCCCCAGTGCAGAGCAGAGTGGGACAATCCCAGTCCCTTGCCTGGCTGGAGATAATGCATCTGATGCAGCCCAGGACACATTGCTCTAAAATTCTGCTTTAAAGCCCAGTCCTTTGGCAAGAGCAGTTCTGACCTGCCCATGGTGTCAGCTCCACCTTGTATAGCATTCTCTCATTTGGGGAGCTTTTTTTCCTTTCTCCTTTTTCCCAGCTGGTGTCCTCCCCACACCCTCCCTAAGAGCTAGTGAAAGGAGCCTCAGCCCACAGCAGTATCCAAGGATTTTCCATGGGCTGTGAGAACACATCGCCACATCTGTCATTGTGCCTAAAAAGCCTGTGGAGCACACTCTGTGCTTTCAGTGGCAGATCTGCTTTATCTTTTTTCTTTTCCTTTCTCTCTAGGGGAAATAAAGGAATGAAGAATCTTTAGAAGGACAGCAGCTCCCGGGTGCCCCCAATCAGCTGCAAGGCAGGGAGCACAGACTCACTGACACCATGTGAAATGCTCAGAGAGCCAACATTAATGTGATTGCTGTGGGTGAAGTGAGCAGCCCAAACGCTTCTAATTGCTCCTGCCACCCTGTGCCATCCCCAGCCCTCTGCTGTGCTCAGAGCCAGCCGTGGCACCTGCAGCACCTCTGGACCACAATCAGGACACACACCTGCCTACCTGACAGCTTTTACAGCTGGAGAAGTTTTTGTGATGTGTTATCCACATGCACTACACAGCCTCAGGCATGGCAGTGCTCTCCTTTCAGCATTTTCCACAGAGACTTTATTTTTCCATTTTCATGATTACTTATTACTATGATATTGGTTCCTACAGCAACCAAAATAATTTGGCAGAGTCTGTAGGCACCTATGAAACCTGAAATCAGCTATACCGCAGTGGAAGGAAATGGTCTTTGTATCCATGCCAAATTTCTCATTGCAAAAAATAAAACATATATCATACTAAGTTTTTTCTGTTGTATTATTCTTTTACTTCACATTTAAAAATACTACTAAAAATATTTTCTAACTTAAAGTCATATAAACGCTGTAAGTCAATGCATTCTTTTAAATGCTGAGACTACAGTTTTGACTCTTTCAGAAATAGAAAAACAAAATTACTGATGTCAAAAAGTATTAGCAAAACATTATATTGTTGTCAAGGTTGCATATTTTGTGGAAAAGTTTCATGCAAAAAGCTTCACTCAGCCCTCTGCCTCCATGAATTTTCCCATTACAGTCTGTTAGATGTATATCCTTCATGCTACCCTTCCACAGAAAGTGTCTATTAATGGGTCACTGCTATGACTGAGAAAGACAAAATTAGATCTGTCTTAAAATTAAATATTTCATTCTTTTTGTTTACCTTTATCAGCCTTATGTAAGCATTTCTATTCTGCAGCCACAAACTCTTTTGAACTCCTTTTCCTGATTTGTATCCATTTCACTCTCCTCCGGCAAGGATACTGTCTTTCCTCAAATATTACCTCTGCTAACACATCCTAAAGAAACTATTTGAACAGTGTCTAGGTTGTATAGAAATAAGAAATTATGAGCTAAGTCTCCAAGGAGGGTCTGGAGCTACAGAGCCCACGGCAGATTCTGTTGGGCAAAACTTCCTCTCAGAGGGGAGCAGAAGCAATGAAGTTCACTTGGATCATCACCCTCATTTTTGCCACATCCTTTCTTTAGCCTCACCAACAGCTAGAACACCCCCTCTTGTGCTACCTCACCTGGCAGCTGAGCTCAGGCCATCAGAGGTTGGTGTTTGTTGGTGTTTTTAAGGCTGATGATGCAGTGGCTCATTGTGGCATTTGAAGTCACATCATTTGTCTCAATTGCCTTATGAAACAACGTGAGCCAAAACTGATTTTAGAGTTTTGAAATCAGATTCTTTATAATAATTGTTTGATGAACAACATGAAGCCAAATTGATTTTACAGTGTCAGAGACTGATTTATTCAGCAGTGCATAAGTCATCACCCAGTGCCTGTAGCCTGCAGTTAACTGGCACTTTTGAACGTCCTTTCCAAGCCCTTCTTGCATCCACTTGAATTTGATTACAAGTGCTATGTATAAATCAATTTGCTTAATTATGATTAAAGGTTTTGAAAGAAACCCTTCTGAAGTGACTATATCCATCTAAGTGAGAGGAAAAAGGGCAACACAAGAAAGGGTTAAAGAAGCAGCAAAAAAGAGTTGACATCAGCGCAGCTACTGCTCTGTAATAAATAGGGACAATCAAGGGTTTCCTGTTGGAGTCTGACAAAGGAGATGTTTTCCCCACTCATATCCACTTTTGCACAACTCGCTTTTCACAGCAGGACTCCTGGTCTGCTTGGAGACACAGGGCACATTTGGGATCCCCATCCAAGCCCCATGGCACTCATTTCTTGCCATTAATTACAAAGGTTGTCAGCATGGAACTGCTTCTTCTGTGCAGATACAGACGGACACTGGATCAAACATCTTTTGTTCAGCCTACTGTAACAGCATTTCTGTCCAAACCAAATAAACTTAAGAGACAATCTCTTCATTACACCAAAAGTGTTAAAAAATTCATTTAAATCTCTGTTACTCCACTTTTTCATACTGGTTTAAATTAAGCGACCTTTATCAAGTTGTATCAGATTTGCAGCACGCTAATTATTAGTAATAAGAGTATTATCATAACGTTTTGGTAAGTCCTAAATAACCCCTTTGTTTTCTGCATATACTAATTTTAAAGCTCTGATTTAAATATATAAATAACACCAGAAAGCAATCAAGATTTCTTCACTGCATGCTTCTCACAGGATAATTTTCTCATGCATATGCATTAAGACCAAAAGATGTGTTCTGCATGCTGACAGTGGTTGCACAGCTCAGTGTTCTTGGGTGCTGTGATAGGTCAACATTTTTTCATATTGAAAAACTGAGCACTTTGTGGTTTGGGTTTTTTTTTAATATATAATAAAATATTACTTGCTTTGGTAACTTCACTTTCTTATCAAAATTACAAACAGCAAAGTATCTCCGTGTTAAAAAAATCACCAATACTTCACAAAAAATGAATGTGTCTTTCTCTCCTTTCTCTTCTTTATCTGCCATTAAATTACATTTACACTTCTAGCACCACACTCCACTAAGTCCCATCACAAGAGAAAAATCATGATGCATTATTAAATATAGAATCTGAGGATGGCACAGACAAACACACGTTACTTAAATCATCTCCCCAGAGGAAACACAGCGGTAATTCAGAATTAATTTTTTTTTTCTTTTTGATTTGCTACTGGAATATATCAGGTTTTGATTTGCAGCTGAAAACAAAAAATATTTTCAGCTGAAGTTTTTACAGAAAGTTCCAAATTTTCCAGTAGTCGCTTCTGTCAATGATATAAACACCAGCTGAGAAGTATTTGTAACAGCTGAAGGATATGCACAGACTTGCAGTATTTCTGGAAAAGAATCATTAATTCCAGAAGAAGTTATTAAGGATAAACTTTATTATTACCCCCATCCATGATTCATGGTACGCAAACAGAGCCATGTAGGTAAGAGGAAAGGACAGTTCTCTCTTCACAGATATTGATTGCTAATAAATAAACATGGTTTATATCAAACACTGAAAGAACTGGTCTCCTTGCACCACTGAAGTATCCTTAATAACTTCCTGAGAGTGACAATAAAAATGATCTTGTCATTTTTTCCAGTATCTTAATGTTCACCTCAGGGCATTTCTTTCATGAAGTTGTGTTTTAAAAGCAAGTACTCCTTGTCAGCAAAGACTTAGTGAGCTAGACCTGATTTTCATAAAGGACCAGGAATTCTCTAGTGAGCTGGGACTTTTTTTTTAAAAATAATTTAATAATACCAAATTTCACTGAGCATTTTTGTGTGTTTGTGGATGTGGAAATGTCCTGCCCTGTATTTCCTGCCAGCAGAAGGACTACTCCCTGAATGCACTTACCCAACATGCATGATATACACTACCATCACACAAAATAGAACAGCTTCAGCAGACAAATTTGGGCAAATTTGGTATACTTTGAAGAAAAACTGTATATAATACAGGAAATTTGCTAAGAGAACCACGATCAGTAACACTATTAAAAGTAGTCCACAGTTCCTTTGTGTTTCTTTGTGTCCTCTGTCACAAAGAAAGTCATGAGAGAAAAGATATTTTCTCCCTGTGGATCTAATGTTTGCATTATTTAGAGAAGTGTTTTGTTGCCAATGAGGAGGAAAAGCAGTGAAAAATAAAGGATGAGGTTTGCTTGGAGGTAAAACCTGTGTATGATCTCTGCCCAGGACACCAGCAGAAAATTCCAGGAAAACTCACCTCCCCCACCCTTCATTCCCAGCAAGCCACAAATTACAAAGCTATCATTCAAAAGATGTTTCCCTCAAGCATTTATAAAAAAATTAAATATTCAGAGAAGCAAATAAACAAAACCCACACAAAATTAACAAAATTATCAGGACAGCCACTTCCCTGCTACAAGTAGTACCCTCATTACTGACCTCCAGAAGAGGTGGGGAGGAAAGGCAAGGAGGTAAAAATTAATAACCCTTCCTGCAGACAGCAGAGCTCTGTCACGAGTTATGCAACCCAGGAATTTTTATCCATTCCCTCCCATCTCCCAGAAAGAAATAATTAATTTTCAGTCATTTTAACCTGCAAATGACACTTGTACAGTTGGAGGACTGACAATCAACTTCCCAGGCTGGCAGCGGGGTGCAGAAGTCTGAGTGTTGCCGCATTCATGTGCATGCACTGAAAAATATAATTGATGAGGCCTCCTACCTTGTTAAGTGCAGTAGCTATAACTCCACACAAGGCATAAGGGATACACACAATTCCTTAGCAGAGAGTATAAAAAAAAAAATAAATTAAACAGTCCTTTAAAATACTGCCTTAAGGAGCATTTAACATAATACTTGCATCTCTGTGTTTTTACTCATAGGATGTGGTGGTGTGGACATGCACAAACTGTCGGGTGCACAATTTTGTCTGCTTCAGATTGCAGTAAAATTGGGACATGATGTACACAGTTTCTGCTAGAATCTCTATAAATTACAAAGGTTAATGATAGTTCTGTGAGGGGGAAAAAAAGACTAGGAACAGTAGATGTGTGTGTGTATATTTGTATAATAATTCGAGCAACCACAGGCGACAAGGTTTCCTTGCTGAAAAATTGTTCAAATAAAATGATCCCACTTTAACAAGATTGTAAATACCAGACACCATTTTCAACACCTAGAACACCCAGAAAACAGCCTTAAACTGAGAAACCTCTCCAACTCTCATCACAAATGTGCTCAGGGCTCTGTGGACAACCCTTAGGAGTTGGAACTGCCAGTCTGAAGAGGGGGAGAGTCTTACAAAGGCTTGGGCTTCTGCTTTATTGAGCATTTTTGGTGACCCTCCTGGGTTACTGAAGTAACATCAAAGCATTTTAGTTGGCAACTACCCTAAGTGTTTATGTTAATGGAGGGCATATGCACCGCAGGGTTTGTCTTCAATCAGAATCTGCAGTCTTGTCAGGTGACCCCACATAATCACCAGGAATTCTGTGAACAGAATTCTGTGAATTCCTTACAGCTGGACATTTCCATCCCCTTACCCCACTCCTTTTCATGTCCTCTACATACATACATGTCCTGGCCTTGCAGCCAGCACCCCAGGATGGTGGATACCAGGCACTCCAAGGTCAGGTTTTGCTCAATAGCAAATAAAAAGAGGCAGGAGCCATTCAGCTCCTTAAGCAAAAATCCTCATCCCTTTACCCAGGCTGAAAAATTTCTTTTATTTACTGGCCAAGGAAGACCTCTGGCAGAATTGGCAGAAAGAGGGCTGGCTGCACTTGTACTTTTGCAAAGTACCAAAGGGCTCCTTCCTCTTTGCCCCCTTTCCCAGTTTTATGTGAGTGCTAAAGGAACAATATTCTCTTTACAAATGCGCCTGATGCAGGGTTGTCTTCTCCATGGCAAAGGAAGAGCCTCTGCCTAAGAAATGTCTAGGAGAGGCAGGCAATAGAGACACCCACCTTGCTCTAGGTTGGAGAATACACCCAGGAGATGCTTTTTCAAAAGAAAAAAAAAGCTGGAGAAGCAAGCTTAAGCATGATAAATATCCAGTTCAAAGTGGTAGAGAAATGAAATAAGTGGTAATCAATTTTATTGCTTCCAAGCTCAGGTACTTAAGAAGTTTTCTTGGTTGTAAAATGTGAGGTTAGTCAGGAGTTCATTTTATTTCTTGAGCAGCATAGCAAATATGAGCCTGCCTTCTGGGGGTGGGAGCCTCCTCCTCTGAGGGAGGAGCAGATGCCCTCGGGGCACTTTGTCATGTGGTACTGTACCACAGAGCTAAAAATAGGGAATTGTGTCAAACTAGATTTATAAGAGATCACTTTCTCTGCGTGCAGGCAGCCAGATTTTGGATTTATTTAGTTGCTCCAACTGCACAGAAGTGTTCCCTCCTGAACACCTTCAGAGGCCAGAAAAAAAGTCCAGCGTAATACAACTGTAGTGATAGAACTGTCCCAATGCCACCCACTAGGATAAAAAAAAAACCAACCAAAAAAAACCAAACACGCCCCCCAACAAAAAACACCTAACAAACAAAAAAACAAAACAATATCTTAGATACAAAACCTAAAGGGAGAATGAGGGTAGATCTGCAGGAATATGCAGCACCACCTTCTGATCCAAAACTACACATAACCCCAGACATTTCAAAAAGTGATATCAATTCTACCAGGTCAACAATGGAACACACTTGCTTTTGTCCTGGTGTTTTTATCAGCCTCTCTTCAGCTAATCACTTTTCTTTTAATCACAGTCTCTATTTTAATTCTTCCCTTAGAGGATCTACAAAGTGTTTTATGCTATGCCCCTGTTTATGTCCCCACCCCAAGAGCAGAAGACATGACAGTGTGGTATAAAAGTTTTATTGGCCTGTATTTTGGCTGACCAAATTACTCATGAGCAGTGAGCTCATGAATAAGTTATGAAAGTCATTACTACAAGTGCCAATAAAACCTTTTTTATATGGGATTGCCGTATATTCTACATATGCAACTTATTTTACAGGACAGGCAAAACTCTGTATAAGACACTTTTTAGAGAGTCTTAAAAAATTTTATGGGGACCATTTCTTCTCTCCTTGCAACTGCAAACCAGGCTTTAATTAAAATAAGCCATGCTGTACTGTGCTCAGAGGTACAGAAAATTTAAAACATGTCTCAAACTTACTGCTGTCAGCTCTTACTTTCTCAGAACTCACAACCTACCAGAATGTGAAGGAAGTGCTGTCACCCTGGAAAATCATAGTTTTCCTTTTCCTATAGGTGAAAATCTTCTGAATGCAACTCTGGATGGTTGTATAGTTAAAAACCTTATGTTTATCAAAAATCCAGGGTCAAATATGGTATATTCTGAACATTAATCATTACAGTTTTCTAATGGAGAGGAAATTCCAAAAGGAAGAGAGAGGCACCTTAGGTTAAACTAGTTTTATCAGAAAAATACCAACTTTCTGATGACACTTAAAAGACAATAATCAAATCCTAAGATGATGAGTCAGGAGATTGTTAAGGAGAATATCTATTCTGCTCCATTTTCATCTACCCCACAACTACAGGACAACAAGAGGGGAAGAAGGATGAATGTGTACAGGTACTTGGTTTTTTTCCCCCCAAGATTTGCAAACCAGTCTAATTTCAGTGAACAAAGTTGTGATAGAGAAGATGCTTCTTGATATATGAACCTGTTCAGTATTCCTCTCAGAGTTAAATGCTTGCAGGTATTTTTTTTTCCTTGCTGAAATGTCACACAAAGGCTCAAATCCCCAGGAGCTGGTAATTGGCATTGTTTTCAGGGAAGCTGTGGGCACGAAGGTTGCAATTAAATATAAATATAGACAAATGCAGCTTTTTCCATCTGAATGGATTATCTACATTTTTTTGTTTCGTCAGCAAGGAATAAAACTAAGAATTTATCAGCATCCAAGATAGACCAGTCTGAAGTAAACAATCTGAGCTCTGCAAGTGCTTTCTTTCCCTCAGCAGTGGAGACTCTCTCCACAGTGCTCCGCCACCTTTTTGGCATTTGCAGGCAGGCAGAGATGAATCCAGCCCACAGACACTATGGCTGCTAGCTTCTCCACCAGTCTGCTCCACACAGCACCGTTCACACACATGTAAAATTGGGCACCAAAGACCTCTTAAACTCATTAACGTCATTAATTCAGATCCTGCCAGGTCTGTGACTGCAGAGTGCACATCAGCAGTTAACTTGGTCTGTTAGAGTAGCTCTCAGTCAATGACAGGGCTTCTGCTGATGCTGGATCTGCAGCATGGAGCACTTTTTTTGACGTATTTGCTAGTTATGTAAAGATATTTCCTGGTGACTTTCTTTTTTTCAGTTACCAGTTGCAGTACTGTAATACCCTTTGCTTGCCTATGTTGCTCTCTGAAGTGATTTGCCAGTGTTGTCAAAATACCAACATATCAAAGAGCAGGAGTGCAGACATCAGCAGTCCTTGATGATTGCTCATTCTGTGTCCCCAGTGTAATTCTTTCCCAAGAAGTTTACAGGCACAATTTACCTAAGCTATTAGTACTCATGTTTTGTCTTACTGCCTTTCAAACTCTGAGATGCCAGCTGGACTCTTGTCCTCTTGCCCAGGGACTTTCAAGATGTATAATACACAGCCAGTAGGGGAAAGCAAGGGAATGCCAGACATGTGCCATGCTCCTACTGTTCTCCTGGAGCAAAACCTCTATCCTGCTGCCAGAGATCCCAGGGTCCTGCTGCAGAAAGGAGCTCCTCTTGAAGCAAGACAGGGAAGATGTGACAGGAAATAAAGGAATGGCAGGATGTATTCAACAGCTAAATGAATAAAAGCCCTGGTAAAGCACTCCCTGTACCCAGGCAGCCAAGGCAATTCAGCCTAGAAAAACTGGGCTGCTGCCTAAAGAGCCAGCAGTGACATCCTCCCTGAAACTGATGGGAAATGCTCAGGTCACAGCACAGGACAGCAGGGACAGGTGGAGAGGGGACATTTTGCAGTAGGGTTTAGTCTGCTATGAAGAACTAATGGGGCTGCACTCTGTGTGTTACTGGCATGGACTGAAACCTGCTGGACAGTCACAGGTACACTTGGATGGATCCTGACTGACCCTCATGCAAATTCAGTGTGTGTCCTTTGTGTTTGAAATAGGAGGAGGCAGTTTGGGATTCACAGGCCAGGGCGGCACAGCATCCAAGCTGTGGGCACATGGAGCAATTTAAATTATATTCATAATGGCTGTTCCCACCAGAATCTTCTGAAAACATGATCTCTAATCCCGATTTTTTTTTTTATGTTTTGAAGAACCTGCCATCTTCTAGCCTGTGCTTTGCCTCTTGATCTCCATCATGTGTCAGTGGAGATGGCCTCACTTCACCCCACAAGCAAGCGGGTTGACTGCTTCAGGAATTTCCTTTTATTTCCAGTTAAAGTGAAATGACAGGGAACTGCACAACAAGGGAACAGAGCAGAGCACCGATGGTGCTGAACTGCAAAGCTGGAAGCACTTGGGAAAAGGGCTCCTTCAAGCATCTGTCACAGCAAGCTCTTATCATCTACGACTTAGGTACTTACATCTAAACCCAGCAAAGGAGGGGAAGGAAAGCAATATCAAACATCTGAGTTACAGAGCTTTAGCAGAAGTTAAAGGAGGAGATACAAAAATTGTTAGTGGGAAGGGAAGAACAGTAGGTAATTGGAGAACTGTGGAAAAGAACATTCACACTAGCTGGGAAACAAATCAAAAAAGCTTTTTTTTTTAAAACACACCAAAAGTAAAAAAGCCCTAAACAAACCAAAAACAGCAGCACAAAAACCCCCAAAAAAACCACAAAACAAAGCACCCCCCAAAAAGCAACAAAACAACAAGCTACACTTGAAAAAATAATGTTTAGAGCTATATGACGTGACTTAAAAATATCTGGACTTCCTAAATATTAGACATTTTCTTGCCTAATCTTGGGATAGCGTCTTGCTCTCTAAGTCCTGAGCTCACTCTCTTCAATAACACAATAAAAGAGACATGCAAAACAGACAACTTTCTTCTTTTATGCGCTTTGTTCTGCAGACCCATCCGTGTTTGTTTTGGTCTGTTCAGGTGTGGTCATACCTGCAGCACAGTTTAGCAAAGCCCAGCCTGGCCCAGCAGATCCAGACACCAAAGCAGGAAGCTCAGCCCCAATTCACTCACTCTGGGCTCAGGGTTCAAAGCCAAGCTACACTGTAACCTTCACCCTACACATTGCCATTGTGTTTTGCAGTCCTAAAATGCTGTTTTCTGGTTTTACTTGCACTGATCTGATGTACACCCATAAAGATGGAAAATGAGTTGGAGGACATGGAAAGAATGTTAACATTTTACTTATGCCATTTTTATTTATACCATGGTGACCCAAAACAACTTCCTCATATAGATGTGACTGTAAACACTGGCTATATTTATGCCAATTATTCTGACTGACTCAATGATTTTTTTTAAGGTAGTTCTTCATAGGTTTAACACTTCCCTGAACTTTTCTAAAATCCAAGAAAGTCCTGTCTGTCAGCAAGAGCAGACACTACTTTGCTTGAAAGGAAAAGATACTGAGGGGCCAGGACTTAAATAGCAAAAGTAGTAACAATAAAAGAGGATCAATATCAGATAGATGAACCTGATCCAGCTTGTGATCATAGTCTGTGGTCAGTCCTAAGCAATGTGTTTCAGGAACAGTCCTTCAGAGATCTCAGCATTCCTTGTCAAAACATAAGCAACTCGAGAAAACACAAATCATTCTCCCAGGAGACTGAAAGGAGACAATACTGAAAATACCCATGATACATTCCCTATGTAGGGCAGCAGTTTTAGACTCCACAAAGGTTTTTCTGGCCCCTGGGGCTGATGCAGGCATGGTAGGCAGCAGCTCTGCCTGACATTTCTTCAGACAAGCAACCAGCCTCTGCTTGCTTCTGCTGTAAATCTGGGGCACTTTATTCATCCCTCCCAACTGAATGCAAATCTCTCCCCAGAAAACCAGACTGAGCCACACTCAGCCATGGCCCCCCAAGGCAGTTTATTTGTGACAGAGCACATACATGTACATGCAGCAGAACCTAATCTCAGTTAAGTCAAGGGCTTGCCTCAAGTCTGGAAAGGCCAACGAGTTATTCCAGATAAGGCACACAATCTCTGATAGTTTATGGAAAGCAGACACAGGCCTGCTGCATCCAAAGCTGCATCCATTGATCCCTCACCCCCAGCTCTGCTCTGACCCCACTGAAGGCAGTGCTCCAAGCTCAGTACCAGGCTGGCTCTCAGACCCCTGAATCCCAACCACCAGATCCTGATCCATATGTGCTCAAGCAGCATCCCAGACTGTGCAACAGATGGCTGAGAACAGCTGTCTGTGAAACACTCTGAGAAACATGAATGAGCACCAGAAGGAAAATAGAAATTCCCAGGGACTTCTTCCTCAGCAAAGGGGTAAGTCACTGCTTGATCTTCCAAGAGCCAGAGACCAGGCAAGCTCTTCTGTTCTCCCACAGAAACCCCTTGGAAAATGGTCAGTGTTACAAAGCTACACAAATGGTGAACAGACTTTACAAAAAGTGTGTTCAAGAGAAAATGCAAACAACAAAAAAAAGGTAACTTAAAACCACCATTTTTATTCCACTCAGAATATGAATTCAATTCAAAACTGACTTATAGTCCACTATAAAGTGACATAAACCTTGAAAGATGCGCCTGAAACATCACCCTGAAAAATATTTTTACTGACTTCCTTAGCAGAAATATCTTTTATCAAACATTGTATCAACAAAACTAGATACATTTACAAGATTAAACTCAAAGGACAACTATTGATTTTGAATCACCTTCTCAAAAGACAAAAAAAATGAAAGGAGAAGAGAAAAAGCTAAAATATGCCTGTGATAAAAGTACTGTACTTTTTTTTTTTTTTTTACAAGGTTATGTTTCTGTATGCCTGAGACAAATACAAAGTTAAACCAATGTTTAACATAGGCAGACGTTTGCCTAGGCCAGCCTGGCTGAGTCACTTCATGCCTTTGGTAACATGCAAGGAATGGCACCTCCTGAAAACTCAAACGGGGGAAGTTCCTGCACTTCCAGGGACAGAAGGGACTCTGTGGCAGCAGCTTTGGAGAACCAAGCAGAAGCAACAGACTCCATATCCAGGAGCACCTTGTGTGTGCAGCAGGGATTTCAGGTGATTCCTAACCTGAAAGCACAGCAGCAGGCAGGGTTGGGGGCAGGCACTGGCAGCAATGCCCTGCAAAAGGCTCCTGGGTCAGATACCAGCAAGGTGGATGGCTGGACAGGGTCTGCAGCTCTGGGTGATGGCACAAGGTTGCCACAGGGGAAAGCTGAAGCAAGAATGCTTCCACAAACCTTCCTGCAGCTCTCAGGATTTCAGCAGGGGCAAATTCAGCTGGGGTAGGGTGGCAGGAATGCTGGAAATAGTGGCCTGCTTAGAGCAGGAGAGGAGCTGCACAGCAGTGGAGCTCTCCCAGCCTCAGGAGTCAAGCACAGCTAGCAAGGTCCTTAGGCAGTCACAGCTGGGGGAAGAATCCCAGGCCAAAGTCCCAGGCTGGTGTGGCCTGGGTGGGTGAAATCTGCTCACCTAATATAAATCATGGAATCATTGAGGCTGGAAAAGAATTTTCAGGTCTGAGTCCAATTGTTAACCCCACACAGACATGTGAGCCATTAAACCATGTCCCCAGGTGCCACATCCACCTGCCTGATGAATAGGGGATGTGATGCCACCACTTCCCTGAGCAGCCTGTTCCAATGCCTGACTACCTTTTCTGAGGAGAAATTTTCCCTAATTTCCAATCCAAACATCCCCTGGCACAACCTGAGTCCATTTCCTCTCCTCCTGTCACTTGTTACTGACACTGACCTCGACCTCTGGTAGCTCCAGAGAGCAATAAGGTCCCACTAAGGTCTCCTCTGGGTAGGAGAAAAAGTGGCACAAAAGGAGCAAATGAGGTCAGATTTCCTGGATTTTAGTGCATTTCTTTCTTTGCCACTCTGCTTTTCTTCCTCTAACTCTTCAATTAGCAAATGAGTAAAGAAGTCCTGTATGTTGCTACCTCACTTGTATTTATGGCTAGTGCTAATTTGCAGTTGTGTTGACTATTTTCCCTAGAAATGGAATCTCTCTCATGTTGCAGCCAGTCAGCTCCCAGCAAGCTGACAATGAATGCTTCCTCAACTATTAAAAACATTCATTTAGCCAGCTAACATACATGATTTCCTAAACACAGCAGCCAATACATTGAGAACCCCGTGAGTGAGTACACCTCACATCTGAGATTTGCTGATAAATAACTACATGCAGAGTTTCTACTGTGTGCTTTTCAATACAATTTTAAGCAACAAACTGGGATGTTTTGTTCCTAAACAAGGCTTGGATACCTCTCCAACAGCTGAGAGACCACAGAGAGTTGAGAAAGCAAAGGGTCAGGCTGTTTAGCTTCCAACAAGCTCCTTGAAAGCTCTTGAAATTTCATTTGCTTTCAAGGAAAACATTCAGTGGGGAAAAGACTGACTTTCCTGACCAGCTCATACTGCCAGTTCTGCCACCAACCCTGCTGTGAGACCTTTTGCAAGGCGTTGTTTCCCTGTGTCCTCTCTCACTCCTCACAAGTTCTTCTCATTTAGAAACAAGTTCTTCAGGAGGCTTTTTCTCAGCACATATTTTTGCAAGTCTTGGCACAATTCATCTTTAATGTCTAGATGATGTCAAATAACACAACTGTGACACTGCAGTGTTGAGAGCAAGACCCAGGCAAGGTGGCATCTGCCAGGAACTGTCACCAGCAGCCTGTCCACTGCTCGGGCTGGGCCAGGTCTCAGCACAACCTCTTTCCCATGGCTGAAGAGGCCAGGCTTTGCAGACACGTTCTTGGGTGGTGTCAGCATTTAACCAAACAGCAGAAGAGAGGAAATGGCTGCCAGCCAAACTCTTCCAAGCTTGCAAAGCACCTCAGAGAAAAGTCCTTCCCTTCAGCTTCCCATGGTTGCACTTGTTAATTATCCCATTTATTTCTGTGGAGGGTACACCGGTAACCTGTGCGTCTTCTGCAATTACATGAATGTGGTTGGTTTTATACTAACAGCTCTTTTCCAGAAATTTGTACATGGCTGACCAAAAAAAAAAAAAAAAAAACAACAAAAAAACAAAAAAAACCCAACCAAAACAAACCAAAGTAGTCAAAACTATTGATCTGAGTTACATCCAAAACTGGATGCAGAAAAGCACAGTGGACCTAATTTGGCTTTATTTTGTGCATGAGCAGGCTGCCTTAATTTTGGCAGAGATTAGCCCAGTGCTGGGATTGCTGGAGCTTGTCACTGTGCACAAACAACCCCGGGCAAGAGCCTGAGCCCTGCATTGCACTTCTGTACTCAAAGGCAGTAGGAGCACATACTTTGTTTCCTTGCAAAAAGCACACACCAAAAGGCATAACCCTATTTAAAGGAAAATTAATGACACCTTTTATCCCCACCACCAGTTCCGTGGCTCCTTGAAGGGCAGATGGCAGTGCTGTGTGCAGCAACTCTGCTCCTAGACAGGGCCTTTGGAGGCACATGGCAAGGGTAGGCAGAGAGCTGTCCTTAAGTGCAACAGTATTCCTGCTCTCCTTTGTCCTGCCCTGGCACAGCAGCCCTTTCCCCACACTCCTATTTGGCACAAAAGCAATGAAGTCTGTTAAGCAACTTTTTTACTCTTTTTTGTTAATAGGACTTTTAGAAGAACTAATCATTCAGGTTCTTTTAAAATGCTGCTTCAGTAACAGGGACACATGAACAATATTTCTTTAACCATCCTTATCTCTGCTAAGAACACTAGTGCAAGATTGTTGTGCCTTCAAATAGTCCTTCCTGAACCAGAGGGAAAGAAAATAAACTAATTTCCATTACAAGTGTTTTCCATTTTTAATTTTTTTTTAAACTCAAAATGCAGCCTAAACAGTTCATGAAGTTCTGCTGAGAAAGTAAACACATTAGCAACACCTTTCATCTTGCAAAGGTGACTAAGGCAGGATGTTGGATAACTTACTTATAATCCAACAAGAAACATCTTATACTGCAAAAATTGCTTATTGCTGTCCTTGTAGATGGTCCCTGTATTCTCTGAAATCTGAAAAAGCCAAGAGCAGCAAATACTTCCTTACAACTCTCATGCCCCTCTTTTCTTCATTCTCTGAGCAAACTTTAGGAAATCTTCACATGGGCATTTTTTCCCCTTCATAATTTATGTGACCCAGTGAGCACCTTCCAGAATCATGGAAATAACGTAAAGAAAGGTCTGACCAGACAAGTGTCAAATTATTTGAATATGTGTCTCAGACAGAAACGCAAAAGACAACAAGCTATGGAAGTTTAATATTTGCTCTTGCAGGATTTCTCTAGGCAATTCTTCCTTTGCCCCCGGTTCCACTCACACATCTATCACCAAATATTTTCACTGTGTGATTAACAGGCTATGAATGAGGTGACTTGTTCTACCTGCTTACCCTCCTGCTGTATTTTAACAAAAGCAGAGATTTGCAAAGGCAACCCACAACACTAAATGACCATACTCCTTTCAGCTTTCCATCATGCAAAGAATCTAAGCCAGACATCATAGAAATGCGCATTAGCATCTGTCCTATATGCATGTTCTGAGATGTACTTGCTTGCCAAGATCACTGGATTATTTTTGCCATCTTCTGATTGTTGCTTATCTGCTGTCTTTGACCACTCATTGTACTGAAGCCTTTCCTGTGATTCCTGCAAGGCAGCTTTATTACTCCTTTTACAGGAATACTTTGTGTGCTGGATGCTTTCTTATAAGTTCTTAACTATACAGATTCCATATTCTACTAATTTACAACTGAAATCCTGGAGGAAACATATACGATTTAGCAAAGCCCCAAACCCTCTTGATTTTTAACTTTTGGGTGTTTCTTGACACCAACACCAACCAACATCTCTGACATTGGCTGGGAATACACAGCTACTCTCTGTGGTGGTAAATGTTCTCTTATCACTACATTAAACCTACTGAAGGGGTTTGTACTTTGATCATAAGAAAAAAATGAGCTTGGGCACAGCTGGGGACCAAGCTGTGGACTTGCAAGATAAACAAGTAGCATGGCAACCTCTTTGCCAATGTATTCCAGCTACAGAACACCTACGGGGCCGAAATGGCAATCTGAAGTCTGTTTTGGATTTTTTTCCTCCATCACTGCAAATTTCCCCATGACTTCTTTTAAATACATTCCTTACTATAGCAACAATTATTTTTTTATGCTTTTCAAAATAATGGAGAAAATCACTGCCATTCACTCCCTTTGTGGGAGCTGCACAAGTGGGAAATATTGATTTCTTTGCATTTTGTTCAGCTTGGTATTTCTGCTTGGCATGTTTCTGCTTTTATCTCTTCTCCCCACTGTACTCTAGATTTCTAGCAGTCGAGCACTACTGAGCATTGTCATACCTACATAATCACATTTAGCCCCAAATACATTTCTTGGGCACCGGAAAGAGTGACTGCTTTTAGTAATAAATGTGCTCACCACAACCCAGAGTTGGCTGAAAATATCAAATGTATAGGATTATAAACATCTTTTGTTGAGCTTTGCAAAAAAAAAGCTAAAATGATTTACTTTTGACACACATACAACTCAGAGTAAGGTAGATCATAGAAGAGAGGAAAAAAAATCTACTAAAACCTTGATCAGCTGTCATCCCACCTGCTTTGTCTTTTCAGGCAGATTCATTACACGGTTTTATTTGCTCAATAACACTGTGAACCACTAGACACAGAGCAGGGCACTTTGGACCCTAATAAAGCTCTGCTGTCACCTCTGAAGCCAATGTCCTGGCTGCCCTCTCCTCCTCACTGAAATGATCTCCAGGAAAAGTTTAGCCATCCAGCTCTGCCCCATGTTCCTCACATCCCCATGGATTTTTCTCCCTCCATGCAGGGGTAGAAGATCCCTGGATGCCTGTGGTGAGCAGGACCCCCCTGCCACAGCTCACCCTGATGTTTGTGAGAGGGATGACAGCAGAACAGTGTGAACAAAACCCTTCCAGCCTTGGTGAGAATGTACCTATCACAAGGAATAACATAGCCTCAGGCTCCTTGTCAAGAAAAAGGAAATACAAGCCCTCAACGAGTTTGAAAACCTTATAAAAATTAAATGCAATCAGGAAATAAAAGTCTGTTCAAACAAGAAAGAAATCTATCTCCCTTTATGCCTCTGCACAGGCCACCCTGCCTGTGCCTTGCCATCTGCACAATAATGAGGAAAAGTTTTGTTCCTCTGTTGCAGGTGCCCATCAGCATTATGGTGTCTGAGAAACATTCATCTATTAGCCAAGACATGAGTACAAGATGTAGCCTAAGAGGTTGAGAAGCTTTATTGTTGATATTACCTGCCAGTGTGAGGCCTTGCTTCCCAAAAACAGATCAGGGAACACCAAAGCTCCTTCCAGTGCAGACAATATCTGGAGCCATTTGCACCTATTAATTCTGGAGCAGAGTCAGGAAGAAAGAGCAGGTTTTTCAACTCTCAAGGCAAATATTTATTTATTTGCCAAGATCCTGAATGAGTGGTAACTTCAGTCGATCCCACCTCGGTCAAGGGTGGAAGGATTGGGTCACACCCAATGCAAGCAGCCTCCTAGGTCAGTTGGTAGATTTTCCACACATCTCACAGTCACAAAATTCTCTCTACCCTGGGATGAAACTCACCAGCTGCCATTCTCACAGATATATTCCTGCTTATCATTTAGGCAAATTTTAAGTCATTGAGCCATGTCTGTGCTGGATGCAGCCCATGCAGAGGGCCTCTGCTTTGCCCTGCCACCACTGCCCAGCCCTGAGCTACCAGTCCTGCACTGGCCAGTGCCAGAGTGCAGGTTTATCAGGAGCTCTGCCACGGCATCACAGGCACCAGAACAATTACTAACAGGCACTTTGACAAGTTCAACAAATGTAATTGTCCTTGTTTTGCCTTGTACTGTACATTGATTTCCTTCCTTTATTTTAACAGTTCCAGCTAAGCTTTCCCCAGATTTTTGCTTCCTTTGAACTACACTGCTCCAATTATTGCTACAGTCAGTGATGCTTTAGTGTTTATTTTGCATCCTTTTATGAGCATGTCTTGAGTATACAGTGTTCTTCTTGACTATAAAAGACTCAGCCTTTAATTTGAGAAATGTTTGTGGTTTAGCTTTTATCTTTGAATTTTACTAGTTTCTTTACATCTGCTAAAATAGTTGAAGAAATGTATTACCATTTCCATACTTTTATTTAGATTTGGGGTATTTCTACACAGAGTGTGTAGCTGCTGTTGGGTTTTTCTGCCTCCATTTTTTCCTTAACCCACTCCCCAAAACTTCTACTTGCAGTTCAAAATGCTGTTTAAACATTTTCCTTATCTCCTTGGCCTTCTCTATAATTTTTAAGATCAGTGGAGGACTTACAACTCAAAACTCAAACAGACTGCACAACAGCATCATAAAAAAAAAAAAAAAAAAAAAAAGGAAAAGAGTCAGAGAGAGGAACAAGTTCTCCCTGAGTGGGAGGTTCACCAAACCAATGTAATCTGCTCTCTCCCCAGGCACTGCAATTCTTTGTTTCTCCCACTAACAACAGCTGAGGTACAAATAAAGTGACACATGATCCATCACTAATAACAGGAAATAACCACAACTCCTCTCTACCTGACTTTGAAAGTAGGACCTTAATAGAAAAGAGAGTGATCAAAATCACACTAGTAGTGCTAAAGTGGGTTTCTTCACTGTCAGAGCCAACATCCATTGCACAGTTTCAAAAGCAGGTACCTAAATTTCCTCTGTAGCCAGGGGAGATACGTAGGAAACACAGAGACTATTCGGGGCACCACAGTTCAATGCTGACAAGATAAACCCACATATTTTTTGATGCCATCTAAAGTTGTCATGTCAGTGTCTGCCTTCTAAAAAGCCCTCAAGAGAATGATCTTCACTTACATGGGACACGTTACTGCAAAGTAGTGGCATATACCTGCTGCTTCTAATGCAGCTGGCCCTGCCAGAAACACCGTGAAAGCAAGATACTGTTCTTCATTAAAACAAAGAAGTTCCCAGGTGTCATGCCTGATGTTAAATTTTCTTATGTATGGAGTTCTCCAATGTTATTCCATGCTTGAGCAAATCCTCCTGTACAATACCATTATAAGATACAACACTGTGGGCCAGGGTCAGAGCTGGGAGGAAGAGGAAGCTTCCCATTATGGTCTTGCCTAGCATAGACCATAGCACAAGGACTTGGCAGATTCTGCAGGGCACCTTTCCCCCTCAGTTTATTTTACTCCTGCACCTATGCCAAGGAGCTTTCTCAATTCTGAACAGGTCCTAAGTTCTGGTTCAACAACTCTCTAAGCTGAAATAATTTCTTTATCTGGAGAGCAGCTCTTTCTGCCCTGTTGAAAACATTCAGTTCCTACCTGGCCTTATCCAGCAACAGGGAGGAAAGGACAAGTCATCTCCTGGGCTCATTCATTATTCATAGATCTCTAACGAGGCTCCAGCTAAAACAGCCAATCTCCAGCAGGTGAGACAATGACTACTGCCAGGAGAGGACCCTTGTGAGACCAGGGGTTCATTTCACACAGTGCTCAGCTTGTGGCTACAGCAGCACTAGAAGCTGAATTCACACTGTAGATGCTGGAAGTTAATTCAGCTCTGGGGGCTTCTAAAGAAGAAAGAAAAAAGCTGAAACCAAAAGAGCCTGAAATTAATTTTCTAAATATAACTGGGAGCTGTGCAGAGAATGATAATTCCCAGAGAGCTGGGGAGTTCTAGTATGTTGCTTTATTCCAGTTTGGACATATTGGGAACCTTCAATGCTTCAGGACCCCAGAGCACCAGACATTTTTCCAGAGTTTTTGGATTTTTGTCTAACCCTCAACACACTGATGGAACGAGAGGACCCAGACAGACAGCTGACCCGGAGGTCTTGGAGCTGCTGCCTTCAAGGAGATCATAATCTTGGGGTCTTACACAGCAAACTAAACTGGTAAAGGGCTAGAGAAGACTCAAACAGTGTCTCAGCAAACAAAATAGTCCCTGGGGACAATTATATCCCGAAGAATCTGTACACGCTGACAAACCTCTGCTGCACAGGGGGATTTTGTACTGGGCCTAATGACACTCCGGTATCAAAAGCACTGACCCACTGTCACCATGTTCTGCAGAAGCTGCCACCTCCAGAGTGCTTCTTCAAACAGAAAAACATCAAGGAAATATTTCCAGTCCCTGCATAGGCAATCAGAAACCTTCCTTCCAGTGCCAATGCTTCTGCTTGTTTTAGGTTTCACTATCAGGATCACTTTAGAGAGAGAAACAGAACTTTGAACACAAGGGAAAGCTCCTGAATCTTTCTCACTAATTATCTTAGGAGGTCAGAGTGGAAGGACCTCTGGAGCACCTCAACTGGGGTCTCATTTCTCCGTGCCCAGGACAGACCTCTTTGAAGTGCTGCCTCCCTCACTGCCATTCCACTTCATTTGACAACTGCTGACCATCAGTGCCACGAGCACCTTTGAAACTCCAAGCTGCTCTTAACAAAACCTTACAGGCACCATCAAATGTAACTTATGAAAGCTTTCCCAGTAAACACAGCCATTTGTCACTGCTCTCCCACTGACCAGCCATCGGCCAAAGCAGCAAGAATTTAGCTTTTGTTCTGCCCTTTCAAAGAGAAGTTGCCAGCAAAAGTAAAAGCGCGAGGCTTGAGTGGGTTAATCAGGTCAAGAAAAGCAGGAACAACCATGACAGCAGAAATGGCACATGAATTTGCCATGGCCAAAGGGTAAGAGCAAGGCTCAGTGACCCCCTGAGGTAGAAGGGGGACAGGGCAGGGTTACACTGAGCTCAGACCCTGCTCTCAGGTACAGGTGAGGCATCTGTGGTGACCTTGGTCTAATTTGCGTCCATGGCCAGGTTTAAAACCTGACAGAATCAGTGACAGCCTCTGGTGAGCACTTGGCTCCTGTGCACCCAAAGAGAGCAATACACTCAGTGCCCACTTCCATTTAATTCACCATCATCTGCTGTGCCCAGGAAGGGGTTCTGAGAAGGGTCAGGCAGGTCAAATAGGCCCAAAGCCCTTCTCTGGATTTACAGTGAGTTCTTTCACACTCATGAAAACCATTATACAGTCACTCTTAAATATGGTTTTTCCTCAGAAATTTCCTTTGTTCTTTTTCCCTCAGAAATTAGCATGCACCGAGTGACTAAGTCTATTAGAGAAAATTGACCTTCGAGTCATTTAGCTAAGGATTTGCCAAAGCCCAAAAGTATTTATTATTCTTATAAGCAATGAGGCATATGGTTGACTTTTCCAAAGGCCATTTCAGAAAGAAAAGTAAATGACCACTCCTTGAAATGGAAACAAGAGATATTTAAGAACCTTTAGTCCAGATCTGGGCAGGAAAATTTCATCATAAGGCTATGCAAAAAACACACAAAATGTGGAATATTGACACTTGAGAGACCATGTGCTGTGGTTCTCAGAGGATGCTACCACTCCACCCATACTGCTAAAGTACTGAAAGGTCAGTGCCAACAGACGGGCAAATGCTTGTCAAGTGGCTTTCATACCTCTGCTCCAAAAGTTAAATGGAGACAGCTTAGCAGAAATAGAGAAGGTTCTTTATTTAAGAGGGGCCTAAAGTCTGACACAAAAGCCTGCAGGAATTTCAGTTTGAATGGAGTGAAGTTTGTAACTCAGATTGAAATCTGTAGGAGGTTGGATTAGATAGCGGATTCTGAATTTTCACTTTTTATTTTTCTTTACCAGAGATCAAATGCTGTCTATAAAAGACAGTGTTTTGGCAAAAGCACAAACCAAAAAAAGATAATTGACAGAAATTTAACCAAAGCCAAACATCGTTTTTTTACCAAATAGCGAAAGAGTTAGCAAAGGAAGATAAAAGATTCCATATCCTCAGCCTCAAACCTGAGCAGTACCTCTGTATTTGACAATCTTCTAGTCTTATCAAGAACGTCAGACCTTCTGTGCACAGGAACAAGGAAACTAAGCCAAGTTTAATGGGAAAAAAAACAAAGAAAAACCCTTTTGTTTTTCCAGCACTATTTTGATTACTTATCTCTGCTTTGGAAGTCAAGGAAGGCCAAACTTGCCTTAAAGAGAGAGTGTAATAGACTTAAATAGTAAAATGCACCATCTGTGTTTGAAAATAAAACTCAGTATATTTAATGGACAGAGTCATTTAACAATTTCATGAACATGGGCATTAGTGAATTTTTTTTTTTTTTAGTACAATAAGTTGTTAGTCTCAAAAAAAAAAAAAAAATCCAGTGCTGTGTTTTTACATGGATATAGAATAATAGATATTCTTCAGATGTACTACACTCAGCTGGTTGCCTGTGGCAGGAGTTGGTGCTGCCCAATATAAGGGTGACTTTCCCAGAATTTAAACAGCCCTGGTTAAATAAAGAGGGGCAATAATATCCAGACTGGGGAAGTGCACAGAAGCATGAAACAATGCAAAGAATCCCTGTGCTCAGGGGAAATCAGAGCCCCATTTCTCCACGTAAAGATGTTCCGTGTACTGATGTTGCACATTTCATGGGTAGGCTGAAAGCATATTTGTTAGGGTTTTTTGCCACAAACAAAGACTTCTATAAACAGGGTTTACAACCAGCTTGGCCTGTCAGTAATCCTTAAGTTCAGAGCTCGGCTGCTGGTGTCTTTTTTAACAAATAAACTGTGCTGCTCTTGTGTTTCCAGTGCTACACCCAGCCACCAGATAATCTTCACAGCTATAGACAGCGACATTGACCCGCCTTGGAAGGCAGAAAAACCTCCACTTCTGAGCTACAAGCTACAAAGAATTATGCTTTGTCATGCACTCAACAAGAAAGAAAGAATGCCAAAGCATGTCAAAATACTACAAGAAGAGAAACACAAGCATTATGGTTCTACACAACAGAAACATTCACATGACATGGAATATTCCAGGCCTGACTGGTTCAATACACATTTTGCTCTATTGAAAATATTAAAAATGCACTGGGGTGTCAAAACAAAATGCACCAGTTCTTGTGGAATATCATTTGCTGCTTTTACAGAAACATTTCTTCACCAGAAAATAACACTTTGTTAAAGCTCAGCTACCTGTGGAAAGAGAGTCACTTCCAGCAAGTTTTGTTTGCTAGGTCTTAAAAAATATTTAAATTGAAAGAGTGGAATATTATGAACCTGCTAAACACAGCTCCTTTTGATGAAGGAGAACATCTTTTTTTTTCCCCCTCAGAAGATAGTTTCTTAAACTCTAATTTAACCTAAGTGCTGTAAATTAATTTGATTTACATATCTGTTGGACATCCTGAACGTTTCCAAGACAAGCTGTTCATGCTAATCTGAGATCCAGAACTAAAACCTTCTCATTTAAAACATTACTTTGCATTACAGATTCATTTCAGCAACCAGTTCTGTTGAAAACAGAACCAGGCCAGTTTGTTGAACTGAGGAGCAACTCTCATGCACAAGATTCTGCATGGCAAACTAAACTCATTTCGTCCCGTTTCCACTGGAACAATTACTTGGGTTTTTTAGCAGTTGCTTCCCCTGCACTGTGCTCATGATGCAGAGTCACTTGTGAGTAACTCCGGATTAACTTTCTTTGATTCAAGAAGCTCGTTAGGTGCTGGCATTACAGTTTTCTTTGGGTTGCTAATCTGGTGATGCTAATTAAGGCTTCCAAAGACTGTTGCAATATTCTAATTACAACAGCTACACGTCCTTTAAATCCGTTTACTGTAGAACAAAGTGGGGTTTGCGATCTCTGTTTCTTGGCACGACACCCACAGCAGCATGCTACCGCTTCCCCGTGTCAGGATTATTTTAAAATTCCAACCATTAGACAGACAAAAGAGGATGAATTGAAGAGGGCAGCAGATATTGAGTATCAGGGTTATTTTAACTAACCCTGCTCCTAGAAAAAGCATTCTTGCAGGTATGCATCGAGCAACTGTACCCATGACAGGCACCCCCTGAACCCCAGATGCTCCTGGGATGACAGAATATTTTCCTCCCACCTACATCCTCCTGCTCTAGTCCCAGCCCCAGAATCCCTCCTGGTCCTTGGGTTATTACTCATGGTAAGAATAAATTGGTCTTTCTTGGACCTCTTCAGCAGTTCAAAGCCACATATCTCCATCACTAAAATTTGCAACACAGAGTCAGTGCTCTGCCCAGACAGCTGGGTGCATGTACATTTCCTAGGAGATACAGCTTTGAGGAATAAAGCTTCTTTCTTCTCTGAGATTTTATTGAAACATTTCATTTCACAATTTCTAGCTAAACTTAATGCTCCCAATCTAATATGTTCCAAAGCCTCTGGTTTTCTTGCCCACAGTGCTGAAAAGTGGCAGGTTCTCAGTTAATAGTATGTGATTTGGTTTCAGCTCACAGACTTTTAACCATCTCCTTCATATCTTTTGCAATCATTTCTAATCTGGCAGAATTCAGATGGCTTCACGTTCACTTTACCTATTTTTGCCAAATATGCCTTGTTCTCAGCACGGTGAGGAAGCAGCAGAGTGCAGACAGGACAGGGAGCTTCATTCCCTTATTTCCATCGCTGTAAGCCTGCATGACCCACTTCAGCTCACAGAACAATCCTGCAGTTCTTGCCACTACAAACTGGGCTAAAAAAGCAAACTCCCAGAGGAGCCAGCTGAAAATCTGAAGAAAAAACCCCACACATTCAGTGTGTTCAAAACAATTTGTTTTTATTTCAGCTTCTCAATCACAAATTCACTTATATTTCAAACTGGAAAGCTCTCCTGAGGTCCAAAAGCTTCCTTTCCATATGCGTTAGAACTAAAATAAAATCCACTACAGTGTGAAGAGGAAAATGAAATGCAGTGCAAAGTGTATGGCTGGTGACACACCAAAGGGCTGGAAACCAGCACTTGAAAGGTTTTTTTAGCAGTGCTGAAAAGAGGAGGCAAGATTAGTTTGTGGAGCATCAAAACTTCTCATTTACTACCAAAAAAACTTATCACCTGGCACACAGCCGTGAGTAAAGGATCAGGTGAAGTTGTAGGAGGGTATCCCTTCAACAGAGCAATGAACTCATTTCACTAACTAATGGTAGGACAAAAGGTAAATTGTTTCTAATCCTCTGATGTAGAACTGTCAGAGGGGAAAAGGTGTAAAACCCAATGTCGGTAATGTGCCCCCCCACACTCCTCAGCACAGAACAAGGGACACACAGAGAGCATTCCTAAATGTCAAAGCTATTAAAATACTATCTAAAGCTAAGTATAAAGAAAGCCAGGTTAGTCAGGTGGCCACTCCATGAATCTAATGACACTTGTCTTTCAATATTTCTCTTCTCTCATTTACAGTGTTTTCAACCATGCTATTTGGAGAAAGGTGAAAAAGAATAAAGAAAGGGGAAAACCATGCAAAACAAGAAAGTCCTCAGCACTATTTCTATCCCACAATTAATATTGATTGTTTTCTGATTTTCATAGGAATTTGTCAGAATCTTGGCAGTGCAAGATTGATTTCTGTACTTCTGGGAATAGTTGGTTATCAATATAATTGCTACCATCAGTGCTTTTTCACAATCCCTCCTGACACTTCTGCTCCAGAGGCAAATTAGTGCCATGGTGACTATTTCCTCACCTGAAACAGCTACTACTGCATGGGGATTTTATTTTTTTCCCCTACTGATAGCAAAGGTGACACCTACTCCAGGCCCAAAGTCCCATTCTTCTATTATTACTGAACACTAAAAAAGCATTAGCCAAAAGCCTAAAATCCAAATTATCTTTCTGGCACTAATTTCTGCAGGTGAGTTTTGTCCCAGATAGTAACTCTGTATGCAGAAAAATTGCACCTTTACAACTGCTGTACCTCCTTTGGGAGCAGAGGGAATTTAGGGAACCTCAAAGCTGATGCTGCATTACTGCACTTCACAGGTAAATAACAAAGCAGGAGTCAGACTGGTGCTGACCATGCAGATAGACCAAGCATGTGTTGCACTCAAACCCTGGAGGTGGTGACCAGCTCCAGGCCAAGAGGAGATTTTAGGTGTTCATCACCTTTCTGCATCAACCTACCAAAATGTGCTCAATCCCCCATCAACTCACACCTCTGAGCAGGGATCAGGAGATCTTTATCACCAACCACCCTTTCATACACATGGCACAGAGATTTTCATCATCCTCTGTGCATTGTAAGAGGAGAAAGCATTCTGCAGGAGCAAGAGCACTCATCCACACATGAACCAAATCCAAAGCAGCTTCCTAAGACCAAGTCAAGTTATTTATGACCTTCTCTCCAGCTCCCTACAAAGAGAAAAGCACACCATAAGGGCTAGTCAGGAACCTATTGAAGTCACTGGGCTTTGGAGAAGGCCTTTGACTCCAACCATCACAGCTTACATGTGGCTTCTCTACATCCAGAGAGGTGTCTTGGAAACATCACACCCCACAGGAGCAAAAGCCTCAGACTCTCACTTCAATTGGGCTTTGATTCACCTGTCAAGTGTGAAAGGATTTAGGATCTCCATTGAGGAGTAATAGCAGGAGCTTTACTTCTGTGGTATCCAGGCCTTCATAGTAGTACATCCTCTGAAATACAGCAGGTCAAAAACCTTCCACAAAAAAAACCCAAAAAGGAGTTGCTGCTCTTTTCCTTTTCATTCTGAGGATTTAGTAAAGCAGAAGCTTTCTGTGAGAAAGTATCAGTTGGAGAACAAAGTACCTCTTGGGCCAGCATTCTAAATGGAGACAAGTGCTTACTCCCCCCAAAAAAGTCAGTACATACAACTTAAACCACAGCCTGTGTGCCAAAAAGGCACCTGTCAGTAATGTGGCACCTCTACCCCTGGGATGCTCTAAACTCCAGCACTATTTCTGGAAACCACCCTCAGAACTTTGAATGTTCACATGCTTAATCTCAATTCCAGAGAATTTAAGCAAACAAGGGGTGAAAAGTCCATATATTTCTTTTGGTTCAGTGAGAGTTTGTTTTCAAGCCAAGCCCAGCTCTATAATTCTGACATTTTTCTGCTTTCCTCAGAGGCTTTTCAGGCTCCTCCATCAGCCCCATCTATGTGGGGATGCAGCCTGGGGAACAACAGTTTAGGAATTCATCAGGTGCTAATAGGACTGGCAGCAACAATGCCCTCACTGTGGTGAGCAGGACCTCACCAAGTCTCTGATAAAACCCCGCTTCATTCTGTGAGGCACAGGTTTGCTGTAAATCTCTGTAATAGGTATAAGGGTGGCCTGAGACAACCCAGATAATAGAGCTTGCTGCAGCCCAGGAGACAGGCTGAGCTGAGGCTGGACATAACACCAAGCCACCATCCCAAGGTGCACATCGTCCCCTAAGCTTTACCACCAACATGTAACCACAAATAATTCACCCTGAGTTCAGCACAGAGACCGTGTTTGCAAGGAGGAGGCTCATATGGATGTTAGCAGGGCTGGGGAGCAGCACTCCCAGCAGCATTTCAGCCTGCACAGACCTCTGCACCCGAGAGCTGATTTGGCAGCAGCTGTGGCATTACAAGGTCAGACACAAAATTCTCCTTTACTGAACCCCTGGCCCATCAAACATACATTTACAGTGGATAAATATGTACAGCACAAACAAGTCAGAGGGATTACCAGGATTAGCCACAGTCTCCCCTGCTGCTGCCAATGTTTCAGACAATCCCTCGTATACAGCAAGGGCGGCATATCAAAAATGCATGGTACCTATAAACCACGTCCACTTATGAACCAATGCACTCACTGAGAAATGTCAAAGATATGTGTAAAAAAGGTTTTGATATCTGCTTCTTCCTGCTTCTTGCCAAAAGGAAAACATTGGAAACAGTGCACGCCTATGAACAGCATCACAAGGTCAGCCACTGGGTCCAGCTCCATGCTGGAGGTGACAAACCTATTCCAGCATGTGAATCTCTTTCAAGTGAAGCCTTGAACATGTTAAGTTATTCCTGCTGGCTCTCCAAAACACCTGAGGCCCACTCACTCAGGAAAAGTTTACAGAAGCATCTAGCTATTACACCAAGTTTCTGCTGTCTGGAGGACACTGAAGGTTGGGGAGCCCTGTGCCACCCTTTGTTTCACACCCCAAACCACAGGAGCATCCCTCTATAGGATGGAGAGGAAACACCAGAGGCTGCTACCAGCACTGGAGGTGAGCTTCAAACTGAACAGATTTTGGGTATGGTTTGTTTTTGGGGTTTTTTTGGTTGGGTTTTTTTTTTGTTTGTTTGGGATTTTTTTGCCTTGGTTTTTGGTGGGGCGTGTGTGGAGGTTTTGTTTGACTTGGAGAACTTATCAAGTTTTGTTCCAGTCCATCACAATGTGAACACATGACTCAGGTAAGCATTGCATAGTATTTGGGGTGACTTTGGGTATTTCTGTAACAAGTGGCTGTGATCAATTAGAAAGAGGCCCCTGTTCCTGAAAACTAGAGGGGTTTATCTTTCATAAAATAAAATAAATGCTCTTCTATAATACATAGGTATGGACACACACATCCACACTAACCCACAGTGTATTTAACAAATAATACCTCATTTATTAATACTCTACAGTAGTTAGGCTTGTCTAGTGAAGCATTAATATAACATTTCTCAAACGAAGTTCTTGTTCTGCTTGATCTATTTGGTAAATGTTTGGTAATCTATCTTGATACACTCCTGTCTGTCAGGGGCTGCTGCCTCATTCATGCCTCTGCTAGACAACGCAGGCAGCAGCACTGGGTGGTACCTTCCTAGGACACTGCAGCCCTTTTTCCTTAATTATAAATGAGAACAGTGTCACTGACTTCAAAACTGATTTGAAATATGAATAATTAGAACTAAAATGAAGTATTTATGGTCAGCATTTAACAGTATGTAAAGAAACAGTGATACTTAACATGAACTAGAAATATTGCCAGTCTGTTTCCTACACTAAGGATGACTACAAGGTTTTCATTAAGGATTTAATACTGTAAAATCATAGGATAACTTGCATGGAAACATATGGCTTAATTTTTGAAATATATTTCTGCTGTAGGTACCTCCTGGGGTCAAATTTTTGAGTGTGTTTTTTTCCTCCTAATAATTTTGGATTTTACAACCTAGGTTAATTTTATGTCTTCATTCATCTTGCTATAAATGAATAACAATTGAATTGATAGACACATAACATGATTCACCAAGGATATTTTCAAAGAAAAGACTTAATTAGATTCCCTCAACAGAGTTTGCTGTGCATTTTCCAAGATGTTGGCTGTCCATATATGCTTTGTTTTCTCAAGGAAGTGGTAAAAATTAATGCCTTTTTTTTTCTGTGAAAACCACAAAAAGGCTCTACATTCCTCTAAGTCCACAAAGCTCTACCACACTTCACTATTGCAAGACTATAGCAAAAAGCAATCCACAAGGACTGTGATTACCTGTGTAGTCACAGACACAGACGTCCCGACACAGCACTCCACTAAAAACCAGCAGGTGACATAATATTCATGGTGTTTTGGGAAGCTTCTGGAGTAGATATTCCTTCCAATAGGTGATTTCTGGGAGACTAGCTGTGCAACTGGTGCCATCTACTCTGATATCAAGGCCTTTGTTCCTGACCAGACAAACCACCTTCAACTAAAGGAGTAATGCCCAAGGCAAACCATAATAACTAGAGAAAGACAGCAGCACCTGTGGTGGTAGGGCTGGCCAGTGGACAGGGCACAAACAGACCTCTCACAGTGTTACTTGTTACTGAATGCTGGTTAACAACAGGCTAAAGTTCCTCAAAAGCATCCAAGTCCCTCTCAGCAAACTTGAAATACAAATCCAGGCATTTCAGCACACTGGGGTTTAGGGTGGATTAAGAAAGCAAGAGGTAGAAAGAGAAATTATTTCACTTGCTTTTTATCATGCTGTAACTTCAACCAAGACCAGCTATTAGAGAACAGGAACTACTGAGACAAGTTCTCCTGGACAAGCACAGATGTCACTGCACAGGGAGGGGTGGTAGGACAGGGTACAGCCACCAGCCCCTCAGTTGCTCACACTGGCACAGGGCTGCACAGCTCCATCCAGGAGCACTGGGTGCTCCCCCAAACAGCATCTGAACATGGAAGGAGCACCTCTAAACAGCCATGAGCACCTGGAAAAGGTAAAACAAAGGTACCTGCAACATTGTAAAAGAAAGGAAGGAGCTGGATGGGGAAGTCAAATTAGCTTTGACACTACTGCAAGCTGTTGCTCTTCCCCAGCATGAGTCCTCTCTCCAAAGGGCAAGGCACTGCTTAGCTACTACACCTGGACCTTGTGTAGTTCCTCATACTCCACTGCTATCTGCTACTGGAATTTCAGTGTAAGAGTTAATAAATTGCCTCTAAGTGCTGCAAATGATATTTTTTTTCATGCAGTTATTAGCACAATCTCTTAAAAACTAAACAGCACTTGTTATCTAATTTTGCATGTGTTGGCAGCAAACTGAAGCTAAGATATGAAGCCAGGGCCTGTGGATTTAAGAGACAGGACTTGTGGTACACAAGAGCTAGGACTGTGCATGGTGTGCTGCTGAGCATGGCCTGTGTGAAGCACATTCTCTGTTTTTTTCCCCCCTGCCCAGATAAGGCACAGTCCTCAAGGCCCTCCTTTTTGAGGAGAACTGTAGAGTTTCCTCTGGATTCTCAAACAGCTTGCCCTTCAGAGACACAAGTGCTCCCACACAAGAAAATAGGGATAATTTTTGAGGGGAGTGTTAGAGCTGTAGACAATTAGCCTCACTTTTAGAGGAAAGACAAGTCTGGCTGGAATCCAAGGTCATTGCTAATCAAAGACCAAGACAGAACATTTGGAGAGGGGCCTGCTTTTCAAGGAATCAGCAGCTCTTGGCATGTGGAAATAAATAGGGATTTCATTTGACATCTCCACTTTTTAGTGAGAAGAAAAGGGACCCTTTGTCTGTAAGAGGCAAGAGATGCCCAATACCTTTTCCTTTGTGCAAGACAGTTCCAGTTGAGGTGTCTTGCTGTGCAGGTGGGGATGTATTCTGGAAATCACACTTCCACACAGGAAATGTAACTGCTGGGTAACCCCAGACCATGGGGGAAGCATCCCCCTGCCCAGCACTTACACTGTGTTCCCCCATGTTTTAAATAAACTCTGGGGGGGTGTACACAGGCAGTCACATGCACAGAGGAAAGACAGACCCTGCTTGCTGGGTGCTTTAGGGGAAAATGTTCCCCATGAGCTCAATGCAAAACAGTCCCATGTTTTCCATCCAGAGACATCCACATAATAAGTACTGGAAAAGTAGAGCAGAAGATGTGGATAGCCTTTAAGATTTTGGGAAGGGTATAGTTCTTTGCCAGTGGAATAAGATCATTGTTGGAAGGGACATTTACAGACCTCAGGCTCGGGCACCTTGAAACAAGAGTGGCTCTTCTCATTTCTGTTTAACCTTGAGATCATAATTGCTAAAGCAGCATCACCATGTTTCTGTTGGTAATTGGCAGCCACTGAGCTGAAGATTAAGCTAGCATGAAGACTGAATTACTGCTCAAGTCTTATAATAAATTGGAAAAAATAGCTAACTAACCTATATTACTGCATAAGAACTAAGGTTAAAAATGGCAACTTCTGCTCTTTGGGTTCGTAAGTTACCTGAAAATAGGATCAGTGTTGACTTTAACATGATACAGCCTACAGCAAAGACAAAGAAGGCCTTTCCCAACTACACTAATACAGGAACTCTGACTTTTTTTTTCCCCTGTATTTTACCAGTTGCATAAAATTATGCAGTGCATAATGAAAGGGTGCTTGGAGAACGTGTATGGAGTTCCTTGCTAATTCTGCAGTTTTCTAAGGAATATTTCACAACAGTTGAAACTGAAGTTTTTGTAGTTATATAACTCCAGGAGTAGAAGGACTGGGCCAAGAAAATGGGATATATTTTATGGAATTGAAGAGCACCTCAGACACTGTTTTCCTCTCTCATGGAGTTAAGCCAGCAGCCACCACTCTAAAACTAAAAAAGCTGCTTGAGTAAGGCTAAAAGGAGAACCAATGGACTTCATCAGCTCCCTACTCAAATGTGCTTGTAGTTGCAAGCTGTAATCTACCACAAATAGCCACATTTAGAGAATGCAATTACATGGAACAAAGCTGATGACTCTTTCAGTGCACAGAGATCATTAGAAAATGGTAACCAGTTGCAACCCATTATTTCTTCGCACCAGAGAAATGAATTGATTACGCGTCAGCTGATTTTCTGTCACACCTAAGTGGAGGTGTGCTTGTAAAAACCACTCAGCCCTGCCAGCTCTAGCCCTGATGTTCACAGGGCAGGCATTCAGAGGGAAGATAAGTTGGTCTGAGGATGCCAAGGAGGCCACAAGAAATCCATTTGCTACTGCAGACACCAATACCCAGCACAGGTGAATACAAATTACAGCATCATTGGAGCTGCACCAGCTTGCCCCAGAAAGCAGATTACTGTCCAAAGTTAGGGCTGACAAATGTTTTAACGTGCCATTTGTGCACTAAGGCCTGATAAGACAATTTCTGAATGAGACACCTTCACTTTTTGCCATCCTTTTCCAGGAAAAATAATATGGTTAACACTGCAGGACCTCCTGGCCATTTTTTGGGCAGTCAGTTTCTCACTGCAAAGTGAAGCAGTCAGAGTTTACAACAAATGCTGTCCATCAGGTGACTCTATAGTTCTTTTCCTTTTTAATAATTAACCTGAGATGTTCATTACGCATTCACCTCACCCAGCAGAGGAGAGCCTAAAGAATCTTGGACTCACTTCAGAAGGTTTTCTGTGCAAAGGTTGGTGACATCACTGTGGGTTTCCAGGGTAACCAGAAAAAAGTTTAGGCTCCAAGTTTTGCAGCATCCCAAAAGAGTGTGCTTAGGTGATTCCCAAACCATAAACTGTAGTAATTAAATTCTGAGGTATTTGCTACTGTTATTCAAGCATCTGTTCCATTTCCCAGAAGCAGATATTGAATCTATTGCAGACAAAAATGACTCCACTGTCTTTTGTAGTTCAGCTGCCCTCAGTGATGAAGAGCTTTTGTCATTCAGAAGGAAGATTCATTGAAAGCAAAGAATTTGCTGCAAAAAATATTCCAGCAAAGTTCCTTTTATTTCAGTTCTATTGTTAACTCTCAGTACAGGAATAAACTAATATCCCTTGTAAAATTTTTCCAATAATTTTCATTCTAAGAAAATTGGATTTGCTCCCCATTTTAACTAGAGGTCAGGAGGGAAGTCTTCCAGTAGTGATAAAACTCACTCAGCTTATCCCTAGACAAATTCCACAGAGGCACCATTTACCTTAAAAATTCCTCATTGAACTTGTAAAACTTCAAATAGAGATTTTTTTTGACCATGAATTGAATTATCAGGGTATTCACATAGAGTAGAAACAAACAAAGCAACTCAAGGAAACCAAACCACCCTCCAAACCTCACTTAAAAATAAAACCCCAAAACCCCCCAAACTCACAACAAAAAAAGAAGTCAAAATTCTGCCTTCAAATTAAGATAAATCTTAAACACACAGTCTCTTTTGGAGCAAACACTAAATTCCCCTTTGGATTCACAGAAAGACTTATTTCAACTAAGCAATTTCAAGCTTTTCAGACAAAGAAGTTATAAGCAGAGGAAATTTTGCAGCAAGTAAAACCTTGGGAAAAATAAAGCATTGCTTTCTAAAAATATTTAAATAAATACTTTATATAAAAAGCTTTCAAAGAACAAAACCAAATGAAACAACACTAGAGAAATTTATTTTCCAGATATCATGGTGGTATGGTCACAGCTTCATTACTGTCAAAAAAAGCTTAATTGCTATGGACTTTTCCCAGCTCCATCTACCTCTCACTTCCCATACAGGCAGCAATATTAAACATAAAACAGAATGGCTTCTCTTCAGGAAGCATAATTAAATAAAATTGGGAATATAACTAAGGAAATGAGCCCTTTAAGATTCATTTAAGGAACAGCACACTGGTGCTGGGAACCAAGCAAGGACCATAAATCCTGCCTGAAGAACAGGCACAGGGACTTCCAGAGAGATCCTTGGGAGTCTTCCAGAGGCAATAAGTGATTGATAAATGCAGGCAGAAAATGCTACACCAACGAGACTTGAATCCAGAATTTGCTCAGGGAATTTTAACCCAAAGATGCCAGGTGAACTCACACAGTGCCAGCAGGTGGATGTTCAGAGAAGGGAGGCCCAGAAGGTGGTGGCCTACTGTCCCACCAGGTCACCAAAATCTTAAGGAAACTTCCCAGTGTGACCATTCCTGGGACTCCCTGGCAGTCACATTCCCAACTCCAAGATTTTCACTGCTGGGGCTGAAGCCCCTTCACATCAGGTGGCTGCAGTGACCCAAGGGGCTCAACTCCAGCACATCTCACACTCACAGTCAGACCAGCTTTCCTCACCAGCTCAACCCCAGCCTTTTCAATCCCAAATTGCTCAGGGAGTATTGTAATAATAACAATAGTATCTGAGAATATAGCAGAGCATTAGGTATTAATTGCTCCTTTCTCCACGAAAAAAGTTTCTTGCAAAGAGATAGTGCCTTCCAGAAATACCAATCTGAATTAGGGATGTAGGTGCCAAAGCTTTCCCTACCCTTAAAAGACCTCAGATTCAATTGACCATTGGCCTTACTACAGACAGAGGAATAAGTGAATCTGTGCCATATGTGAACAGAAGGTGCCTCTGATATATTTTCACTCTTTCACCTTCTGAGGCAAGAGCTGAAACCTCTATTTGTGTAATCCTCCAGGGCATCTTTCCTCATTCTACACAGAAATTGTTGGGGTTTTTTTTCACATTTAAGAACCATGATAACACCTAATACTGGCTCTCTGTATGCTAGGAATGGCTTATTTTCTTACCATTCCTAGCCTGTAAAAGTACCCTGACTGGGGCACTGAATCCTATAAAATCTCAGATTTCATAGGCAGCATGGAGATCCTTTCTGCAAGATCACTCTGAAAATATATTTATATACATCTCTCTCTCCATTGACAATGAGCTCCCACAGTGACTTGGCAGTGACCAGGAGGGTCATTTTTGCCATACTCTAATTGTGACACCCATAATGATTATTGGGATTGCAAAAACCACGGTGACATTAAGTGACCTCTCATCTCAAACAGAGAGAGGGTTTCCTGCTTTGAGATCCATCCAGGTGCTTTGTACCCCTCAGTGCTCAGCACACACACAGCCAGCTTCAGCTTTCAGAGACCTGCCCTGAGATAGAGAAGGCAACAGCTATAAACTGTTTCTAGCTGAAGGAAACCTGAGCCAAACCAAGTGACAGATGAGGCAATGATTCTTTATCCTAGCCAGAGCAGGCAGATTACAGCAGTTAACAAGCTACAAAAATGGCATTTTGGTTTTTCATCCTGAGCAGTAGGTGGTCCCCAGGCCCAGCTCCTCCATAATTAACCTTTACAGCAGGGTAAGCCTTTTAAACATGCCTTAGACTAAAACAATCTGGTGACTTTTGTAGGCAAGAAAGGCAATGCTGCAGAGGATAAGCTGATATTCTAGAATGGATTTGTCATTACATTGGACTAAAAATATTTCATCTTCCATCCATCAGAATCACTGCTTCTCAGATAGGGGCAGTGAGTCTTCAGCAGTGAGTCTTCAGCAATAGGTGTCATTAGAGAGGCTTCATTCCCCTAATTAGCTACTGGTACAAATAAAAATATATTGTCTAGAAAGAGTTTTTTTACCCTAAACCCACAAAGCGTAAGATCTCAGTTTACCAAAGAAAGCACTGAAAGGATGTAGACATATACTTGCTGACAACAGCTAAAAAGATAGCAAGGTATACAACGTGGCAAGGGGAAGAAGCTTTGAATCCAAGCAGACAAAGGAAAACAAAACCACTTTCTAGCTTGCTCAGATTTTTAACAGCATCTGACACAGAAGCTTCCCACAAGATGACCAGAAAGGGACAGTTTCTTGCCATTTTCTGTGCCTCAGTACCCTTGGTCTTCACTCAGGAGCACAAAGTGACCTGTGGGTCAGATCCCAGCTGGAAACACAAGAAGATCATTGTCCCTGCACTCCTGAGGGGAACCTCCACCTAGCAGTAAGACAGCAAGTTCCTCACCACTGCACCCCACTTTCATTTTGAAAGCACACAGATAACCATCAACATAACAGGCACTGAAGCCAGGTGAAACAAATCCAGTTTCTCCCCAACTGTATAGGCTGGTCACAGCTAACAATTGTGCAACCCCAGCTTTCAGACTTTGGGCTTTAAATACAGCATTGGGGAGAACACTCAGCTCTGGTGATCCCTTGGGCTCTATCCTTAGCACACATTATTCCCCTGGGGAGAAGAGCTTCCAAAGCCTGCCTGCAGGGGTTTTAACTATGCTGGCACTTTTATATGGGTGTTTGATATAAAAACACCGACATCACCACAAATCCATCTGATTCTGAGTGGACAAATAACAGTGTACTAGAAGTCAATGTCTGCTTAAAACAGTTTTAGCTTTATCATGAACTTTACTTAAAAAAATAATATTCAGTGCATCACTCAAGAAGTGTGGTGAAATATCATTACTCTCTCCAAAATACAGAGCAGCTCTGAGTGACAGGGAATTATTACATCCTTCCAGACAAGAACACAAAGACAGGCGCCTTCTTTATGAAATCTCTTCTCAGAGGCACTGGCTCAGTTCCAAGCCAAGAAGTATTTTGGACCAGAAATCTCCAAAGGAAACACTAACAAGATTCAGAGGATGGGAACTCACCGTGGCCAGAAGCCTTATGGGCTGGGAGACGTCTACAGCCAGGTAAAGCAGGAGCTAAAGTGATGTACAGCTGGATCATGTGATGAGGATCCCATCCAGTACTGTTCACTGCACATTGATCCCTCCTCACCAGAACATTTCTGCATCAACTTCAGGCCCACCTGAAGTAAAATTGTGTTTTACTGACCCAGACAGAGACAGTCACTGCCCAGGGGAGCACAATACTCTGGGCAGAAGGGAACAGGAGCTGGGCAGGAGCAGAGTCAGGAGCCTCTGCACACCCTCAGCCCCACTGCAAGCTGGCAGGGGAACCATCGCCGAGCAGGGAGACACTCAGGTCTGGCTGTTTCTAGTCCCATCCTCTCGAATTACCAGCACAGCCCATGCAGCAGAGGCTGTGCAGGAACAACAGGAACAAGTGTGTGAGGCGGGACGAAAACCCCACACGCACCACGCCGGCTTTTCAGGAGGAGAAAGCCACACTTCTTAAACCTCCTCCTTTTGAAAGGGTCACAAAGGATGAGCCAGTTGACATAACAAAGGTGCATTTTCAAAAAAAGCATTTGAAGCTGTTTCTTGAAAGTGCTTCTTAGTGTAAAACTCAGTTGTTAAGAGATAGCAAAAGATCTTTTCTTGGATTAAGAATGGATTAAACTCTTAGGAACTTATCTCTTTGCACGACTGAAAAAATAAAGAAACAAGGATAAGCAAGTGGACAGTTTGCAAAGGAAGCAACTTCCAAGAAAAGATATTTCCTAGGTTTCTGGCCAAAAATAGTCCTCATTCCAGCTTCATACTTCAAAAACACGAGTATCAGTTCTGAAGGTCTAGAGGAAAACAATAGCTTTCTTTATCTATAAAAAAGGCTCAGATATATCTCATAGCAGTAAAAGATTAATCCATTTTTGGCAAAGGAAGGTATATTTTTAATATACCACAAAATCCTATTTTTCTTTATTATTTAGCATGGAAAGAAGAAAGGCCTATACTACTGTATAAGAGTAAATATTTCAATTAAACTCCATTGGGATGTGTCAGAACAATTCCAAACACATCTATATTTTAATAATCTATCAGTGAGATATCAATTATTACATACCAATAATCCAATTAAAAATGCACTCTGAATAAACAGTCTGGCCCAAATCCAAATCTCCAGACTATTTAAACAAGCTAATGGAAACATTAGGTGTCAGGCTGCATATTTTGTTTTCTAATTAAGGTAGCATTTGGCTGACATAGAACCAATTTACATGTAAAAGCCAAACAATTAAAAAGGTCACACAACTAAAACTTTGGCATTTCACACATGCAAATTGAACTACCCTGCAGAAAACAAATCCATACAGGCAAACACGAATGAGTTACACTGCACATGTAAGTTCAGAAAAGAGCCAGAGACATACACCCAGCCTGTGATTTCATCTGTGTCTGATAATTGTCTACAGGAAAACTTAAAAAGAAGAAATTGTATGACAAGATTGGGGTTACAAATGGTAGATGAAGATTCCCCAGAAGCCGATTGCCTGTCCTCTGGCTCAGACTGAGCACTGAAGCATCCACAGCTGGGATCAAGTCCAGCTGTCCCAGCTCAGGTGTGAGCCCCTTGGAGCCTGCAGGGACACAGCTTCCAAGAGAGGCTCCAAGGAACATGGGACACCAAGGCCGGGTAGAAATCAGACCCCAAATCCTTCTGGCCCAGGGTGGGGAGGAGAGTTCTGCTCTGGAGCAGCACCCAGGCCTCAGTCAGCCCTGCACAGCCCCAGGAAAGGCCAAGCCTCTGCTCAGACACCCCAACTTTCCAGCCCATGGTGGTGTTCAGAACAAAGGGGACTGTGTGATGGATGAGAAGGTAACTTACTGAAAGGGGAAAAAGAAAAACAAAAGAAAAGAAAGCAGCAATTACTATGTCACAGAGCATGACAACTCTGTGAGTTTACTACTTCATCCAGCACTGACCCCAAGGGTGAGACCATGCTCTGGTACAGCTGCCTTGTACAAAACCAACCTCAAGGAGAGGCACAGGCCAGGCTGAAAAACCCTCTTGCTTACAGCGATGATTATTTCAATGCAAAACAGCTAATATACCATACTCAAGGGACAAAGATGCAAATTTTCACTGGCTAAACAGAATTCTCCCCAGACACTGAAATTTAGATTTTGTAATTATTTTACTACTCATTTTCTGCTGAATTGCCCCACACACATCCCTCATCATTTTTCCACACCATCAGTTACACAAGTATATATCAGCCACCAAGAATCTAGGTATTCCCAAATCCCCAAATTACCCTGTGAAAAAAAATAAGCAATTCCAGTGGAAGAAATACTGTTTATGGGAGCCATGTTAAATGAACAGCAGATCACTCCTTCAGGTAGGAAAAGGATTTTCATTGCAGGCAAATCCCAACAAGAGAAGCAAGGAGCAGCTGGAAAGCATGGATAAGCTCTCCTGGATTTTTGAAGTACATAGGAAGGACAAAAGAAAAAGCCCAGTTAGAGATCTCATCTTGCTGGGGCAGCAAGGCAGCCCTCCAGCTCCAGCAAAACTTGCTGACAAATAAGTCATTGTCCACCTGCAGCCCCCAGTGAGGAGCCACACAGGACAGCAGCACTGGGAGGAGCGGGATAGGACAGCAGCACTGGGAGGAGCGGGATGCTTCTCTTTCCCACTGCTTTGCTTTTCCCTCCATTATAACCAGGTGGGGGTTTATTCTGGTTAGAACATCTGAGAAAATTGCCAACTATGCCTGTGACAGTGCAGAGGGGTCAAGCCTGAAGGTGACATAATTAGGCATTGCGTGATAGATCACAATCCACAGAACATTATCCTCATTTACACCAGCCACAGCAATACATCAAAGCCTTTAGTTCTCTGGGAAGCTGAGTAAGAACTGATTATGACTGTCACAGAGAGGACAGATCCTGCTAGACAGAAAATAATTCCCTGCTCTTAAGGCTGAGACATGGTGGCCATTTTCTTCACAACAACAGGAGCACTTACACAACCCACAAACCAACAACAAAAAGCCCAGCCTTATAACCCCCCAAAATCTTCATATGCCACATGTATCACAGCAACCTTAAAAATAAACATGCAAAGGAAAGCCAGAGAAACACTGCACATTTTTTCTCTTCCCATCCAAGATTAAAACAAAAATCCAACCAAAAAAAACCCAAAGCAACAACAAAAAACAAACAAACCCCAAACCAAAACAAAAAAAAAAACCACCAACCAAACAACAAAAAAATCAAACTTGACAGGAAAACTAAAAATCTACATAAATAACAGAACATTTTAATTTCAAGATTTTCCAAAAGACAGAAGGACCCTGTTACATTCCCCATTACTCAAAAGTGCTTTTGCTTTTTCAGCCAGATTGATTCATTTGCACAAGGCAATTATTTGTGCTCTTAGAACAATAGCTGCAATAGAGCAAACAGGTAAAAATAAATATTTCTTCCTTATCTCATTGAAAGAGGTAACATCACCTTTGTGTTTATACACTAATATAATATTTTAAAAATCTATTCCATCAGAAGCTACAGAAATTGTTGAACTAAATTTACTAAAGAGGGCTGAAATGTACAAACAACATTAGCATTAATAGAATATAAGCAATATTTACTGCAGTTTATTTAATGGCCTCTGCATTAATAGTCTTTGAAATGCAATCTCTCTATATACACAGCATTAGGAGGGAAGTAATAGCTGTTTACAGGGCTGCAACGCTTCTGTGCTGCTTTTATTTTTGAACAGTTGGGTTTTTCCATGGGATTTAAGGTCTCCATGGCCCACAAAGGAGGGCTATACAGGGTATCTAATAGAAGACAAAGGCAAACATTAAGCATTTGAAGACTCGATCAATCTGCAATATTTTACATTATCAGAATTCACAAATGCACATCTCTTTCCATATTATGTATTGTACCACAACAGAGACCAAAGGCCCCATGGTATGAACCTCTGCCCAGAGACAGAATAAGGCTGAAAGTACTTCGAGGGTTTGGGGTAATAATTGTGATTTAAAGCCCTCTTTTCTGTATTCTCTCCTTACAGGTGGATGCAAAACTTGCCTGAAGTTTTCCAATTATTAAGATGAAAATGTATTCAAAATAATGAAACTTACCAAAGTAAAAAACAACAACAAACCCCAAAACCCCCAAACAAAATTAAAAACTTCACCTTCCACAAATATTAAGGTGGGGGTTTGAATTATTCATCCAAAATAGTGAGACAGCTTGGAAATCTCAATCCATGCATCTGATGTGACAAGCACAAGATAATGTTGAACTGACTTCTGCTTTGATCAGGGACTATCAAAGGGGCTCTGCAGTTATAAGTCCCATCGAAATTTAATAGTTGGGAGATTTTAAATGTCTTTGACTCCATCATAGCACTAACTTTTACCTTTTTTTCTTGGCTGTCAGAAGACTCGAGCAATTTCTTTCTAGTGCTTGAAAAAACAAAGGCAAGTGACATCTAAACATAGTCAACATGTGCCAGCATTCAATCTCTCAATAACAACTTAATAAACCCATCATAAGTAAAGCCAGGTGAGTAATTTAATGCTAATTATTTCCAATTAACTGCTTCTTTTAAAAACAAAAGCAAAACGAAATTTTAATGTTTCTTTATCAACTATGAATACTTCTAATTTGCAACTCCCAGAGCAATCATTTTGACTTTCACTGGTGTTTATATAATATTGACCAGTTAATTTAAAACCAAAATCCTATACAACTCCCAACTCGATGAATTACAGACCCTCAGTTCCACTGTCAGCTTTGATCAAATCACAACTTTAGAAAATTTCAAATAATATACTCCAATGGAAAAAAAAATACAGAAGCACAGGAGCTGCAGAGGAGAAAATCTTTTTCTGGTATTTCTTTTAGTACATTGTTATCTTTTCATCAAATCCCACATATACAGAGACTTCTGTCTTTGAGAAAATAAGCACCTCATTGGTGAGGAAAATAAACCTCCCTTAAACTTAATATTTTTTTATATTTTTTAAATCTGTCTTAATGTTTGTTCTTGTAACAGTTTGAGGTTAAGCCAAAAAAAAATCTGAAGTCCCAGCCAGTGAAGTGAAACCACTGCCAGTCCCAGTGCCTGTTCCTGCCAAATGCACCAATGTACCCTGACAGGTGCTGCTGACTCAGAGTAGAACCAATTCCTATCCCCCACCCTCAGCCCCAAGATCCCAGTCCATGAGAGGTGTAATTCCCAGCTGCTGGCCAAGTTTCTCTGCTCCACCACAGCCATATCTCAGCCTCTGCTCGTGCATTAGTCCTGCTCAGGTCTGCCTTCACACCTGTGACAGTATTCCCCAATTCCTCTCCTTCCCTCTCCCCCACAGGACCTCTGCAATTCTTCCCTGAAAAGCAGAGAAGGGTTTGCCTTTCACAATCCACACAGGTAAAGGGATTATGTGATAAAGAGCAATTAAATTGACAGTTTATTTTAACACTCTCCATTTTGTGTGCTTTCGCTGTGTGCTGTCTGAGTCCTTAATAAAAGGTTTAATACACTTTTCATGGCACTTAATACTGTGGAACTAAGCAGCTTTATAACTAAGGGTCTGGGACTTGCCCAACCATTTAATATCCAGGCTGGCACTTCAGGATGCTTCTTTTGCAACCTCATAGCTTTTCATGGCAAAATACCTGTAGCCTGGTGGAAGTTTTGCTCTGGGGCCAAGCAGGCTGTATACCTGTGCCACACTCTGGTACTGGCTCTCCCTAGTTGTGAGATCTTTCTCCTACACTGCCTTCCATCACCATTTTCTGGATGTGATATTCCAGCCCTTAGGGGTGTACCTCCATGTCCAAATCTCACCAGGCAGGACACAGGGGAGCCTTCATTTTCTGTACTCCTACAGAATGCGGCCAGACACTCCCTCCAATCCAAACCCCTCTCTCTGTCCTCAGGCAGGTGGCTTCTCTCTGGAACCCTGGGAGTTGTTCAGGTATTGTCTCACAATCACTGAAGTTATTGACTGCACCAGCCTTCAGAGCAACCCAGGGATGATCAGCAGCTACATTGAGCTGTCAGGAGCCAAAAATGACATGTCTGTGGATTAATGGCCCAGCCTGTCAGGATGGCATGTATTTGCTGTGTGCAGAAGATGAAACATCTACTTTCCAAAAAGCAGGATTTGCTTTACAATAGACCTCTGCATTGCCCAGAGCAGCAATATTTTTCTGTCACTGAACGTCAACAAGCTACAGTCTGGAGTAAAATATGGTTTACGAAGCCACTGAATTGATAGAGCTTCATATTCCTCCGTGGCAGATGTTACAAATATGCAGACAGACAGTCCTTATTGATCCCAATGGTTTGCAGAAACTCCATTTGAAAGCATATGTTTCTCTGCTTGACATTTTGACACAAATGACAAGACAAAGCTAGGAATGCAAATACACAAGAAGAAACGGTTCTTGTGTTGTAAAAGCACGTTCTCCCTGCCAAAGAGCTGGTAAATGTTGCACAACTAATCACAGCCCAGAAAGATGTGTGAGCTGACCTACAGACAGAGAACAGGAGGGGAAATCTGACAGTGCAGACTTAAAACAGCCTGAAAGGATCTCCACAGCCCAATACAACCACTACTTGTTCTCTCCCTGTGCCAGGAGCAATCTAACAACAAGTTCCACCATGTAGAATCACATGAATTTCAGGAAACCTTTCTGCAAACAATGACAGCAGCATCCAGCAACTCAAGTGCTCCCCAGCCTGTAGGCCAGGGCACATTCACAATCCAAATACAGCAATTTCTCCATTTTATTTCCAGGCCTCACCAACCCTTGTTGACAGGCTTGCACACTCAGCACTCCTCTCTGGAGACCTGCAGCCCCCCAGCTCTCCAGGGTTGTCTCCAATTCCCTTTCCCCAGCAGTTCCCCACCCCAGTGCTGCTCTGGGCTTCCCTGTCCTGCCCTGCTCCCAAAGCAGCAGCTCTCTGGGAAGCTTGCAGCAAACATTGCCTTTAAAAGCCACCTCACAGCACTGTGAGGAGAACTGGGGGCTCTACTGCCACATTAATGTCTGCTAGACTGGAAGCTGAAAGCTTTCATGACCAAAACACCATCCAAAAAATTCTCACCATCATCCAAGCTGGCTTTAGAATCAAACCAAACATCACAATATGTTTTCCTGGCCAGGTCTTAAAAGGCAGCTGAAACACAGCTAGCACTAAATTTCAGCAGCCTTTAAATGCTCTATCTGCCCACACCCAGCACTTTTCAGGAGTTTCTCCTGTCCTGTTATCTGCCCAGCACAGCAACAGAGCCAACCCTGCAAAACAGCATCCTCCTGCATAGGCAAAACCCACAGCAGACACGGACACATCCCACTGCCTCACCCCCAGCAGGACACCCTGTCCCTTGCTCTGGGGGCAGCAACCAGGACCAAGCCCACTGGAATCCCTAGTAATACCCCAAGAGGAAAAAGGGTCTACAACCTGTAACCAGGGCCACTAGAGCAGACTGAACACAAAAACATCTCATTGTCTGCTTACATTTACTTGCAATTACACATTTCAGCACTTTGGTGGGCTGGCGTATATTGCCTTTGGTAAGTATTTAATTTGACAGAATTGCTTCAATATAAATCATACAAAATCACATTAAACCAAAGTCAATTTATTTTCTGCTATATACAGAAAAAGCTATATAAATCTGGGATCTCTCTCCCTCACAGCTGCCATGGTGTGTAGACTTGCAGTTCAGTGCAGACAAACACTCAAGACTTGAAGTTAAAGCGGCTGAGTAGTCCCAGGGAGTTTAAGGAGCTTGCTCACCTACTTTAAATTAGGCACATATTTAATTTGAAATGTGTATTTTAACTCCACCATTCATCCCTTCTGTTATTTTAGCTGCAATTTTCACCTGAAGCATAGAGCTCTATTGTGTTCTACTTAACCACTTCGGAAACAATTCCATCAGGAAAAAAATACACGCATGATGAAAAGAATTTTAGAAAAATACCAAAATGTAGAAAAATTTCCAGGATGCTTCCTTTGATGACTGAGTGATTTTTTAGAATCAGAATCTAAAAGCAGACTATTACCTACAGCTGTAGGTAATAAACCCTCAGGTTCCATTTCCCCTCCCATACAGTTTCAGCTATGGCACCAAACAGTTAAAATTTTAAACAGAATTATTTATCTTAAAAACAACTTGGGGGCACAACGAGCTGAGTTGTGAGGCTTTCACCTAGAAACGTTTCACATAGTATCTACGTTACAGTCACGTGTCACGTATTATTCAGAAATCAGATTCTATCCCAGCCACTCATCCAAGCATTTGAAACTTTGGCAAAATGGGCAAAGATCTTCTTTAAAAACTTTTTGTTCAAGTTTTTCTTTGCCTTGCTGTATATATTTATGATTCTGAGAACTTCTCCTCCTCCTTATGTGGTATACAGGCCAAACAGACCTCCTCAAAACAACAGAGCTTTATAACTGCAACAGCAGAACTAGGTACTGAGAGATAAGACATCTTTTAAAGAAACCTAAAAAAAGACAAATTAAAAAAGACAAAGCAACTCACTCATAGTCGTGCTCTACTACAACATGATGTGAAGTTTCTACCAGCAGTAATGGCTTTCAAAGAAAGCTATCAATTTCAGTAGGGACAAAAGAAAATAATTTAGGTAGTCCACCTGAAAGTATCCAGTTAAAAAAAAATTAAAAAACTCTACTAAAGCTGACAGTAAATTTAGGAGAAAACAAAACTCAGTAAAAAGCTGAAGCTTTATATGTTATTTGCTTCTCTTATTGGTTACCTTGCAAGCTTGGAGAACCCACGTTTCTGTTCTGCTTCCCTCCACCACCAGAAAAAGCACCATCCATCTCCAGGAATGCAGAGACACGTGCAGCCCCGAGCACAAAGCCCAAACTCTTCCCCACAGCCAGGGAAGTCAGAGCTTTATGGGGAGCTGATTGGAGCTGATTGAGGCTGATTTGTCCCAGCTGCAGACCTAAACAGCCCTTGGGAGCGTCTCCCAGCAAACAGCCCACAGCTGCTTTGGGGGAAATCACTGATTAAAGCTGATTCTCCCCAGCTGAGCAACAATCAAGCCAAAAAAAAACAGGCACCACCAAACAAATAATTTCAACTCTTAAATAATATAACAACTGTTTCTGGTAGAACAAATGTTGTTTTTATTTGTTTCCTAAAAATTAAGGAAAATAATAATTAGCTGAGGCAACTGCTTGTATGATGGAATTGAGGCTTCTCATATAAGTAATACAGCTTTACTAAACATGAGTTGTTTTTCTCCCTCCCCCTTCACCACATGTCAGTTTTTACCTTTAATTTTGCCTTTCTTCAGAGTTTTCTTCTGACTTTCTCCTTGCCTTTCCCAGGACGCTGCCAAAGGATGTGGTTTCTCTGAGAAATTTCCAACAGGGTCCCCCAAACGTGTTGTGTTTAGATTTATGTCACTCTTTAGCTGCTCACAATGTAAGTTCAAGTCAGTAAAGCAAAATAAAAGAAAATAATAAGGTCTGAACAGTGGTTGCTGTACCACATCACTAACATGATTTCCTCTGAGTGCTCCACTTGTCACCAACCCAACAGCTTTAAATCTATCTCAGAAGAGAGCTATTCCAAAAATTTATTCCAAAATTTAAACAGATTATAGGAAGAATTTTCTTTCTCTAAGCAATCCCAGCATAAAGTTTAAACTTTAATCCATGTTACATGCTCAAAATTTTAATCACCTTCCTCTTTTGGGTTTATTTTTGAAACATTTTCCTTTTCAGAGCTACCCCTGAATACCAGTTTATGGAAAGCAGTGCTTTTGAGCCCAATATTAAGAGCTAAACCTTCACCTGCTGAAACTTGGTATGCTTGACCCATTCCCTGGAGGGAAGCTGATTTACACAGGTGAGAACCCAGGTTTCAGTGGTTTATTCTATCAGCAGACTAAGAAAAAGTGAGTTGTTTTGCTGAGACTTCACCTACAATGCAGCAATGGTTATCAAAGCAAGGCAGATATTGGGAACTTCACTTTGCAAGACAAGTATTGCACACATGTAGTTGTAACTCAGCATAAAAGCATTCTATCAAGATTCAACTCTGAAATTAAAAAGCACAATAATTTTTTTTTTTCCCATTGCAATAGGAAAACATGACATACTAAGAAATAAGAGCAATGCATTCTTCAGATTGAAAGCAGATTGCCCATGGAGTGCAAGCAAATAGAAGAAACTGAGTCACATTTTTCTAAGAAAATAATTTCTAAACTAATGGGTTGATAGAACAAGACACACCAGAAGTGCTGTGCCACAGATGTCATTTTGTGAAAGCTCATCATCAAAAGAGCACAACATAAGGAAGGTACATTTCATGTACAATCACCTTTGCAATGTAAACATTCCAGAGGAGTTGGAATATTTGGGATCATACATTATTCCCTTCTTTAAGTACACTGAGGGAAGTTCCAGTTGATAAACCAGAGCAGAGTTTGGTCTTCAAGGTTTTCAGAAACTTCTGCAGTTTTCCTATTTCAACTTGCCAGATATTAAAGGTGAAGGGTCAAATCTGCAGGTGGTGTAAATAAGCACAGCTCTGTGAGAGCTTTCACCTTATGCTCATTTACATCACATGGAAATGATATTTCTCACTTCTTCTGTGAGTAATTGCACATGTATAAATATATATGCATGTGTGTGGTGAATACATATTATATAGAAAGTGAATGCTTTGATCTGTCAAAAGGAAGATACAAATATAAAACAGGAGACAGGATATGAAAATCATACATTCTGCATTTACTTTGAAAACTGAAAGTTATGGGGAAAGAAACATTGTTTATGTTCAAGGAGAACCTGGTGATTTGCTTAAATAATCTAAAACCAAAGATTTAACAGCTTCCTGCCAGGGCTGACAGGCTCAAGCTATGACTTGCTAACTTTTATATAACAAATAATTACTAGACAGTGAGAGATCCAGATTCCTAGAGTTTGCAGTGTAGACCCTGGTGCAGCAAAGCACTCAAAACTTAAGGTTAACTTAAAGCAGCTGAGTAGTCCCTGGGAGTTTGGCCAGCTTGCTCACCTGCTTAAAATTAGGCACATATTTAAACTGAGACTTGGGTTTTAACTCCACCATCAATCAGCAATGCACTTCACCTGTGCACAAAGCAGGTGCTCCCTATCGGGCTCACACATGCTTAAACACTTTTCTGAAAGAGGGCTGCATGGTTTGATTCTTCAAGATCCTGCTCATGTTAGATGTAGTCCTGCAAACAGTCAAACAGGCGAGTCACATTCTGTGCATGAGAATTAAGGAGCTCTAACATTGCTTGTAAGTTAAAGCACACTTCCAAACTTCACAGCACATAGCAAGAGGAAGCCAGGAGGAGAACACTGATTACAAAGAATGCTGAAGTTGATCCCCAAAATATATTGTATTCACAATTTGTTCCACAAATGCAGGTCAGTTAAAATTACAGTGTTTTAGTGTATAATATGCAAAAGATCTAACATGAAAGCAAAGATGCCTCAGTAAAAGAGGCTTTCAAGCCCCTGCTCTGGGCTTTGCTGCAGCAAGTCAGCAGCATGTGTTGTGAGTAACAGCATGGCAGCAGCTCAGGAAACCTCCAGGAGGTTTGTGTGCCAAAACAGATTGCACCCTCGTAGCCACTCAAGCACCTCCTTGCACCTCTTCTGCTGCTAAAATCTTAAGTTGGTCATGAAATGAGAGATTTTTCCAATACAAATCCTTGCACTCTTTGTCCAAAACATCTTTACAGGTTCCTGTGCGTGTGTAGTCTTTTAGTGCAGCTGTTTCTGCCATAACTAATTAGTGTGTTTATGGAAGTTGGTTTTTTTTTTTCCTGTGACCATAGGTTTGTTAACACAACAAAAAGAAAAAAAAAGATAAAAGAAGAAAAAAATCCAAAGTTTTTGTGGGCCAAACCTCTAAATAGCATAAATCTAGTCAGCTTTATTATTAATTTTTAATTACTGTGAAGCAAATAGTTCAATTTGTGTCAAGCAACAAAATTGCACCACCTTCATGAGGAACCACCTTGACAACAGAGACAAATTAATCCCTCTAAGAGTACTTCTCCTCTAAGGCCACCATCAATATTCCTCATTTAAAAAGTGGTATGCTGAGTATACTCTTCCATAAGGCTGGTTTTATGTCACAGTTTGACTTTTCCTCCCTACTGCTTCAAGTAAAAATGCAAAAAATGTGGGGACTTTAATCACCCCATAAATACACATGTTGTGTAATTATGCAAATCAAATTAGGAGCAGTGAATGGAATGTTTATTTATCCAAAAACCTGACCCAGATTGCCTGCTGACTTTCCTGGTATGTGAATGCATTTTTACGTCTGTTCAAACAGAATTTTTCACCCTAATGTAGACAGTGATTTTGCTGCACCAGGATCTACAGCCTTTTCCAAAGAGCAGTGTTCTAATAAAGTGAAGAAATCCAGCTACAAAGGGAAATTACAACCTAGTATTAGGGATACATTTGAGAAGACACTAAATTATGCCAATTTTGAAAGAGGGTGATGGTCATGAAGAATAGGAGGGGGGACAGGGATCCATCACATTTGGCATTCAAACTTCTGTTTGGGAAGGAAACAATGTGTTAGATTTTGCTTGGTTTTTTTCTTGTCATATGACATTGCACTGGTAACATTTGCATGACAAGACGTTAAATAAGCTATATGTGTTGCTCTATCTTTGTCCTCTGTGTTTCACAGACCAAAAAAAAAAAAAGGTTTGTATGGCCATTTCTACCACTATTATAGATACGGCCATTAAAACGTTCCTCTTTACAAGATCAATGGAAAAAAAGCAGAGCTGTGCTTACAGTCTTGTCATTCAGGGATATGACTTCAACAGGGAGCATTGCACCCATTATGCAACAAATTCAGTGAAATCTTAAAGAAAGAGATGGCACCAGAGGGCACAGTCACTGCAGTGCCATTATCTCCTGCCTTTACAGTTCCTCCTTGCCTCGCTCCATTGGTTCCTCCCCATTTTCAGTCATGTACACAAGAAACAAAAAAAGAGCAGTTTTTCTTAAAAGCTTTCCCCTTAACCTAAAACCTGTTGTTCATCAAAGCATTTATATATATAATATATACGTCATAATATATATAATATATATTATATATATATGTATAACAAAATACAGAAACTTAAATAAAAAGAGTCACACAGCACAGCAGACATGTAAAAGCACAATCCAATAATCCTGTGCTTAAATTTAGAAACTGTGTGGAAGTTTAAATCCTTGTTAGAAGGAAAATGTTCTCTGTTTATTGTTTGTTGGATTTGAGTTATAATTCACCTTTAAAGCATTTTTTACTGCTATGCTAATACCAGCTGCTATGTTCTCTGAGTGAATTGCCATCTTGGCTGTAAAACAGGGTTCTGGGGAAAGGAGAAATCTGAGCATGGTGAATTTTTCTAGCCAGAAACAGATAATTTTTTTCTCTTAAAAGAATCATACCTGTAAGGGAACAAGTGTTGAAATCCATGGGAAAAAAAAAGAAAAGCATGGCCCTCAGTCCCAGTAACAGGTCTTCTTTGGCACTTGAGAACAACCACAAGTAGTTTGCCTTTTTATTCATATAGAACAAAATTTACAAAGTCATTCATACATTTTTGTTTGTTTTTTGTTTTGTTTTTTACTTACTTCGAAAATTGGGAATATTCAAAATACACTTTTACCCCACTTCATTCTTTCATTATTTACAAGTATATACAAGAAAAACGTAAGAGTTTGTTTTTTCTTTTTCTTCTTTTTTTTTGTTGGTTTTTTTTTGTTGTTTTTTTTTTGTTTCCTTTTAAATTTTGTATTAAAAATCTCTGCTGGTTGTTTGTACTGTTTGTTCCCATCATATGGATGTTCCGTGCGAGGGCTCCATCGCTTCTGGAATGACTCCGCCCGGCACGGACTGGAATGACATTGGGATGGGGGTTTTCACGGGGCTCTGCCGGAATAGTCCTCCGTTGGGTGACCTGTGTTTGCACTGTATGGAGGGCATGGTGGCCGAGCTGCTCAGGGGCAGCGGCAGGTTGCTGCCCGAGGCAGCTGTCAGTGTCCTGCTGGCACCATGAGCTGTCTGTTCTGGTAAAAAGGTGCTGACAGAAAGTTGCGTGTTCTGGTACTCGCGCACGGGCTCCAGGGTCTGGGCTGGCTGCATGCCGCCGATCTCCAGCGCCGAGATCTCGATGGACGCCGGGGAGATCTGCTTGTGCGCGATGTCTTCGTCAATTAAACTGTTCATGCGCCTGTGCACCTGCTCCAGGTTCACCTCCTTGTCCTAGTGAGGAAGAAACCAGAGTAATCAGTTCAAACACAATCTCCAATCCCATCCGACCCCCCTTCCTCTCCTCTGTGTGGCCAGAGTTGCTGATCCCTTGTTACAGCACTTGGATTTTAACGGTGCCTGCACAAAACCTCGAGGACCGGTGACATCTCCAGATGAAAAACCTGCTGAAGAAAACACCAGCTCAATCTCAGCTGGCTGGAGGTCCTGATGTTGTCAGTCCCATCCTCTTGGGAGGTAAACTGATGGCTGTGCTTCAGCTAACAGGGGCTGGCATCAGGGACCAGCACATCCCTCACACCCTTGGCTCACCTAGCACAAGCTCAGAAAAACACCTATAGCAGGCAAACAAGCCTGCTATAAAACAGCCTGGGACTCCAAATTCCAGTGGGAATCTCAGCCCCTTGTCACCACATGACAGCTCACCACTATCTCATCTATCTGCAGAGCATTTTCTAAAGAACAGGTAAGTAAAAAACCCCTGACTTCAGGGTAGTTGCTCCATGTGTCAAAACCTACTGGCCAGGGGTTGTGGTGGGGATGAATTCTTGCCTTCCCACCAGGAAGCTCTGGGTCACCTGTGTGGCACAGGATATAAACCTACTGGAACAGCACTGAGAGGGGCCTACTCTGGGAGCCCTGGGGAGGGGACCATGGATTTGCGTTTGGAACACTTGCATGACAAACCATAAGCTGTCACCTTGACACATCATCTGGAAAAAGTCTATCTGTGGTCAGAGCTCAGGGAAACAGCACTGGTCTTTAGAAAATGCATCACCATCTTCCTGAGAATGCGTTTCCTAATGTTCCCAGAGTGGTCACTTCAACTAAATATCAGAACCATTCACAACACATTTTAGCTTCCATGAGGAAATACAGCAAAAGAAGTTGCCTTTAAATCCTGAAGTAGCAAAGACCTACAGTGGACTGTTTATCACCTCAGCATGGCATTCAAGATGCTCACATTGGGAAGCAACAAAACTGGCAGGGTGAAGTCAACCACCTGGGATGCTGTCTGACTGAATTTTAACAGCTAGCATTGTATTGCCAATAAAAAGGTATTACATGATATAATTTCTCTACATTTCATGAAGCACAGCTATGATTGCAGTTGTAGTTATTCAATGCAAGTGTAACACGCAGCAGAATAGCAGCAAAGCATAACAGCCCAACAACCCTGGAACTGGAGAAATTCCCTGGTCCAACAGAAACATGTAATTACGTTACTCAGACAGCAAGACTCTGACCTAGGGAGCAGGACTACCCAAAACTTCTGAGTTCCAGTAATCCCTGACTGTCCAAGGTCAGCCTGTGCTTAAATGTTGGTTGAATCCAATACCAGCAGCCTTACTGATTCATACCAAGATCTAGGCTCAGGGAATGAAGAAGTACAAGGTGTCACTGCCACTCACTCCTCTTAATCTTTCATCACTGGTGTTCAGGTGGAGCACAGAGAATTACTGTCTTATTCCAGTGGTATCCTCTGCTATGCAACTTTGCTTTCCCCTGTAAATTGACAAGCCAACTCCAAAGTCCTTGATTCCAGTCAATGTCAACTACAGATTCAATTCTACCCGTGTGATTTAACACCCCTTTTACATTACTCAAGGACCGTTGAATTTGCTGATCCCTGCATGGGTTTGGAAATGGATTAGTGTTACATGATGTACAGTCCAAACCTGTGTCCTTAGCTTAGGCTAAATCCATATTGATTTCAACTGGAATACAATTGCTCCACAATTACAGGGCTGAGCTGCATGTCACAAATTCTTTGCTAATCAGTGGAAAATGAATTCCTATTTAATTAATGTCATAAATTCACCAAAATCCCAATGAAGCTCCCAGAAACCTGGGGGATACAATCTTTCTGACCAAAGAAACAAGTAACTTTTAGAAAATCCTGCTTTTTCAGCCAAATCCTCTAATCAGATAATTTTGAGTTGGAGAAAAATCAATGGAAAATAAAATAAAAAATAAACTTTTTTGACATGAAGGGATCACACAACACTTGATCAGATAACCTCTGCAGCTGTATCAAGTCCTTCCTGACAAAAAACACACCTCACCTGTCAGGCCCTTAATTCAATTATTGAAACCTTACCTTTCCCTCTGGCTTGGCTATTTGATGATAACTCAGAGGCTCTTTCCTAAATTCTGTAGCTAGGAAACTTAAGGATTTATGGTACAGTGGCCAGAGGATTAAATGGATTTAATTTATAATTTCCTCAGTTCCTTTTTCTTGAAGTAAAATTGTAGACCTGGGGCAACAGTGAGAAAATTTCTTACATTATTCCCCGATGGGAGTAAGAGCTCGACCTCTCTGGGTGGGTTCCTTTGGAACAGGTGTCCAACCACTCACTGCTGCATTTTCCTCACCTGTTTACCAACAAAAGCTTGCTGCCAAGTTCTACTTGTCCACAAACTGCAGCTAGCACCATGTATGATGTTATTGTGTCTAAGGAGCTAGCTCCCAGAAGCCCATTATGCAATGCCTCTTTAGGTACCCTGTACTATTCCTTTTCTAAATGATGCTGCTAGCTGGGATGTGGACTCCTAGCTGGCATTCTGGGTATCTGGGACTCATATTCTTGTCAAGCTTCCACTACAAAATAAGAAAACAAAAAAGAGCTCAGGTTAGAACTGAGCAAATATTAGAGCAAATATTCCTAAATGAGGCTCTGGCGAAATGCTCATGACTCATTTACATTTTTCTGAGCTTTTGCCAAATACTAATGCCTTCTTCAGATCCTTTCAAGTGAAAATACACACCAACGTTTTATTTGTATTTTAATTTTTGTCGATTGCAAGTACATCCTAAGTGTATTCATCCTGCTTTGCTACTGAAACAAGTAAAATGTGACTTGGATAAAGCCAAGCCAGAGGGAAAGGTAAGGTTTCAATAATTGCAACAAGCACTCATTAATTGTTTGCAGAGCGAAAATAAATTCATGAATGAAGCAGGATCTTCATTTGGAGCATCTGGGCACAGAAGGTCACAAAATTCAAAGCATGAATTAATCCTGGTTACATCTTTAGCTGAGCCCTTCTAAGATGTAAACATGAAGAGCCACAGCTGGGATGCTCTTAATACACATCTCCAGGTCTGGACCACAGGGATTATTAAGGAGCACATCCTTTGGAATATTCCCCTCTCCTGGCCTAAGAGGCTTTTTCTTCTGCTATGCACAGTCCACCCCGGGACAGGATTCCTCAGGAAATGGTGGATTTGCAGTTGCTTATGTTCCACAATACAGACTCGTGTTTCACTGCTGAAATTTTCGTTCTCAATAAAGATTAAAACCAGTTGCTGCACACAGACATCACATTCTATCTACACCAGAACTCTTTATGAAGTACATAGAGAAGTAAACGCTTGGGATCTCTTTAAGAGGTAGGAGTGATGATTTCATTTGCCTGATTCTCTTTCTTCAGCATTAAAGACAACTTGCTGGCCCTATTAAGATCAGAGAAAACTTTTTAAAGGCTTTCAACAGACCAGGAATTCACATTATTCCTTCTTTCCATTGTCAAAACAAAATGTTTGCAAAGGTTATGGAAAACAACTTGTCTCCGAGGAATTATAAAACCACTTTTTTAAAGGTTCTTCCCTTTTTCTTTGTCTTATTAGACAAAGAACAGCTAAATAACTAAATGTCAAGGTTTGTATGAGACTATCTTAATGGTGATTGAATGATTCTTCAAATACTTTAAAAAAAAGTAAGATAAAATTCACAAACCCTTGAAAAGATTAGTTTGTCATTGCCCACCATAAAACTGCTTTGAATCCCAAATCCCAAGATTTCCAGAAGCAGAGGTTTTGGGATAGCTTTATGTGACAAGTCAACCTTTCAGAATCTGTAAATTGTGTAAACGCAATCTTTTTTTCCCTTTATTGTTCTTCCGGGAAATTCAGTAACATAGCATATGTTACTGAAAACTAACAAGCTAAATGGAGAAAGGTTTAAATGGCAATAAAGCCAGAAAAAAAATCTTAAAAGTTATGATGTTTTTGCTCCATTGTCAGCTGCACGTTCTCCTTTATTTTTAGTTCTGTGCGTCTCATTATATATTAGTAATTTGTTAAAATTTCTTTTTTGCACATAATATATAGAATTTAGATAATATTATAAATATGTCACATCTCAGACATTTCATGCCAATTCAACTTCATTTCTCAACCATGTCTGTGTTGGACACAAGTATATGCTTGTGTTGCCAGAAGAAAAAATATTTTTCCTTTGTTGGCTTCATAATTCTTTTTTCAATATTAATATTGTACTCCAAATAGATCAGTTGAAGCAATTAATCAGTGAAGGAAAGAAACGTCTAAGGAGAATTAATTATACACTCAAAATAAGGCTTATCCTCTGCAGGCTTAAGGAAAACAGCTAACCAAACATTGCTCCTGGTCAGGAAATTCTCTTACTCATAAATACCAAGTGAAATGTCAATGTCCCCCAGTGAGTTTGAGTTCTGGAAGGGTGTTTGAAGGGCAGGTTTCTGATATATCCCAAGCACTTGATGGTGAGCAACAGGTTCAGTGGCCTCTGACAGCAGGCACACACCCCAGCTTGGAGTGGATCTGGAGGAAGCTCACCAGAATTATCTGGGAATGACTAAACCTGCAAGAAAAGACTCCCTTTCAGGACTAACCAAGTCTGGCCTTTTCACACAGAGTGAAATTATGGCAAGATATAAATGCAGACAACATGATTTACAGAGTAATCCATTTTGTTTTTCTAGCTTATTTTCTGTGACTCTTGACAGTGGGTTCTAATAAAAGCCTGTGGGCAGTCATATTGAAAGAATATGCTACTAACTGGGACATTTGGAGTCAGTTAACCTGATCAAATTGAAGGGTGTTGGAAAGGAGCTACTGGCTGATGTTTTTAAGAAATTGCCTACATCACTCTAAACACCATTAATTAAAAGGTAATACTGCCCAGCTGACTGGCCTGCAACACTTGGGATTTTCCAAGTGAAAAATTTTTTGAGAAAAATACTTTTATTAAAGACATCATTGTGGTGTCTGATTTTTTACTTGCGATTTCTGTGACCTTATCACGGACTTCAAGAAAAGCCACTTCAAGGCATAAAAATGCTACAAGATGATGAAGCAGTTACAGTAAGGCAAAAAAAGGAAGACAAATGCCCAAACAGAAAAGTCTAATATCTGCAGAAATGTGATGCTAAAACTATGCCAAAACTGTGATAAGTTGCATCAGTATCCAACACATGCAAAGAAAAGCACACTAGACTGGAGAAGAAAAAGATTGATAGCCCTGACCCCAGAAGGACTGAAATTTCAGACACATAGCCAATATGGACAGACAGGCTCATACAGGGAGGGAATATCTTGTCGTATGTCAACACCTCCCAGTCAGGTGCTGGTAACTGTGCCAAGAATTAAAAGCCTGTTAAAGTAGTTAATAAGACTCAGGAGAAATGCAGGAAACAATGCTTTTAAGGTAATATAGCCTTAATCATCAATCAGCACACATTTCTGGTTTGTATTTTTGTTTCTTGTCCTGGGTGACAACATGAAGGATTATCTTTTGGTGAGAGAAAGAAACCAAGACACAAATGCTAATATTAGGTTTTCATTCTGTGCAAGAACTATTAAAAAAAAAAATAGGTAATTTTGTGATTAGGACTGGGTTTCAAAATTTGAGACAAACTCCAGTGTCAGAAAGACACCTCCTCTTCTGCCCTTGACCAGGAAAAATGCTGATCTCTCTCCCACCCATATAAAAGTCCTCTTGACTCATACATGTGTGTTCATAATGACAGGTGTCTGAGGCCACAAGACACAGGTGCTGGAAGGCACACCTGTACCCATTTAGAAAGGAACACTCTGAGGCACTTCCAGGCACAGGCAGTCATACTGCAAAACTGAAAAAGGAGGCAGGAAAAAAAATGGGAACAGCAAAGCTTCCATGTTCAGGTACCCACAAACTATTCTCTTCTTACTCAGCATCAAACCCCACTCAGCAAACAACTTCAGTCTGTGGGGCTTCACACATCATGGACTCAAACATTTAGCTTGTTAAAGAGAAATAAAGCAGCAGCAGCTCTGCATATGTGCAATTGTTTAGGATTATTTTAAAATCCTGTATCCACCCAGGGTCATTATCATTACTTTCAGTTATAGCTCCTGCATATGCAAAGCTGTAATTCTAATTTATTCCAGGAGGCTCTGACTGACTGGCCAAACCATGCATAACTGGCTTGCTCAAGAAGAAAAAGCAGTGATGATATATGTAACACACGTGCTGCAAAACAATGACAATCCAGTGTGGTGTTACATTAATACAAATAACCCCTTTTTCATACAACTCACTGTGTGACACTCATTATTCCAGAGATTCCGCAGCCGACAATGCAGTGAAATGCAGAGAGATGTGTAAACAGATGCAGTGGTGATGTATGTCTGCTGTCACTAATTTAACACAGGCAACTGACCCAGTCAAACAGTACTTAATGTTACAGAAAATTTGCTGAGTGGTTTCTGAGTGTGCTCTGCTCAAATCTGGTTTGACCATAACAGAATCTTATTAGAAATATGCAGGGATGCACCTCAAGAGTCTACTTGAAAACCTGCTTTTAGAAATAGGCCCAATCCTGCAATCAAGCTTCTGCTCTTACAAGTGGAAGCTCCACCATGTATTTTAAATTAGCAATTAGCTAAATTATGTCCATAAACCAGCTGTTAGAAGAAGGCACTGAGACTGACATCAGGTGAGGTCCAGTTGGCTGTTACCTAATCGAAAGAATAAAAGAAGTGAAAATGTTGCAGTCTGTTAATTTCATTCAATGTGGAATCATCTGCAAAGAAACAAGACTTCATAAGAATTATGTACAAGAGGCCACCTTATTCACTAGGTGATGCCCTCCTTCACCAGAGAGCAGAAATTCCTTTATGAAGAGACAGTAATACTCTTTTTCCTTCTAAGAAAACCTGGAAAAAAAGTAGAGATATTACAGAATACTGCAAAGCTGATGTTAATCTGGTAGAAAATTGTTTCAAATACATTGCTAAAGTTTATTTCCAGCTAGCCTCAGCCAGAAAATAGGTGTAAATAAATTACTACCAAAAGCCTAGACACCAAACAAGTAACAGCAACTTGCTACAGAACTGGTGGTGCAAGTAGCAAGAACCTTCCTGAAGCAGTTCACATCTTCCCACACTCCTGTTGCACACCCTACGCAGGTTGGATTTATCTAACCTGAAAACACATCTAACCAGGGGTCTAATTCTGAGGTGTCCCACAGGTCCTGCCTGTGAGCCCTGCCATGAATACCCCAGACAGTGATCTCCACAGCAGGCCAGGGAAGCTGACAATGCATGTCACTTTAAACCCACTAAACCAGCTAAACCTCCCTGTCTTATTTATCCTCTTCAACTGCATCCCTGTCTCCGTGAATAAATGCACAGGACACAGTTCTGGTGGGGGAACAGCAGGTCACCCCACAGTGTCTTGCAGTGATCCTCTCCCACATTCACTACTATCCATTAAGTGCAATCACAGAGAGCACAATCTAGACCTCACAACAGACCCAAACCTGCCAGGGAAGAGGCTGTGATAACATTGTCATTTATTACTCAATATGAAAGGGGACATTCAGCCTCATGCTGAGTTATTCAGGCTTTAAAATCCTTACCAACCTTGGTTCACCAGCCGGTAACCCAACGACAAAGAGAATGAGTGAGTGGTTCACATGGTACAGATGTTTCCACAGTTTTCATGATGTTAAAAATAAACAGGACAATAAGAGAATGCAAAGAAACATTTCTCAGCACAAGCAGCAAAATGCAGTACAGAATGAGTGCTGGTTGATGAGCATGCCAATGTCTCTGCAAAGGAACTCGGGAGAAAGGAGAACTTGCAAGTGGAGGAACCTCTACTGTGTACACACTACAGACTGCAGTTACAGGCATTTTCAACAACACAGAGATCAGGGTCAAGGGGAGTTCCAGGGGAAGGTAAAGATGAGGAGGAAACTAACAGGGATTCATCTGTGCAGGCATTTTCAACAAGAAACCAATCATCTGTATATTTATTATAAATTCTCACCATGCTTCTGAGGCCCAGCCTCACATCATTGGCCATCTCCAGATGGAAAGGGAAAGGAAGATGTGGGGAGAAAAAAAAAAGGATCAAGATAGTGAGGCTAATAATGTAACTAATATTTCACTCTTTTCAGCAAACATATTCTCATAATTTCTTATACCTCTGGTCTGAAATTGCATTGCAACAAGAGGATGGCCCTCAAGAGGGTAGTGTTTTCAGAATCTGACATAATCTAAAATTACACTTTGAGGTGACAGATTATTCTTTTATGAAGGAAAAATTAAATTCATGAAGGTTCTATTTCAAAACTCACTAAAACTTAATGGTTTCTCTACATTGCTTTACACATTTTTTTAATCCTAAATTATAATCTAGTCCATAAGGGATGCAATTTCTCACTCTGGTGAGCTCAAATCAAAGCAACTCTATCCTTTAACAGTCTGGATTACTCTACTGGAGCATCAGGCATAACAGATTGTTCCACGCCCTCCTTCTTCACCATTCCTGTCTAGTCACATCCAAATCTCAAAAGTTCCCATTTTTTCCTATTATGTCAGGAGTAGAAGAGAGAGTTGGCACAGGAGACAAAGAATCTCTTTTACAACCTGCTTGATGCCCAGTGTTAGCTGACTTACAAAGCCTCACAAAATCCTTACACCTGACTATTAGCCACAATTTTTGCAATTAAAAACTGAATTTTGAAAAGGTTTCTGCGCCCCCATTCAGGGCTGTATTTTGGAAACTGCCCAAGCTCCTATTTTGTCATGAGACAAGACATGACCAGCCAAATCATTAGAATAGCTCAACATAATAAAAATCTGGCCACCAGTTTCCCGGAAGATAACTCCTGCATACTGAATAATTCTGAAGAAATAGTACTTGTTACGTTGAGTGAGTTTCCGTAGCTCTTTTTTATATATGTGCCTATAAATATGGGTCTGGACTTATGGAAAATCATAACCAAGCCATTGATTAATTTAAAAAAAAAAAAAGAAAAAAAAAAGAAAAAAAAAAAGAAGAAAATATTTTCCGCAGTATCGGTATCTGTGATACCTTAATATTTTGGTAATATTGACCACAGGTGATTTTATTTCAGGTATAAACTATAAAATTATTTAAATTGAATTGATAAATAGGTTTATAAATTGCATGTTAATATCATTGCATAAGGTCAGGTCAATCTGATAAGGTCAGTCTTCACCAAATAACTTCAATGCATATGTAACTCCCAGTTTCTGCTTCATACATGGTGGTTTCAAAACAACTGAAGTTTGATCCTATGCTACTAAAAGGAATGGAAGTGTTTTGGTGCTCTGGGTGAGATTAGAAGACACCTCTTATTTAATTTTGTGTACATGCTTAAATGCTTAGTCAGATCAACACCTAAGGCATTTTACAAACCACAAAAATGCAAAAGAAATTTGAGAAAAAGTCACATTTTATGCCTTTTTTTATTTTAAACTTTTACTGATTTTGTTATTTTACACCCCCTTCAAAAAGTCAACTTTAAAATACCGCTGTAGGCTGAGATAAGACATACAAAAATTAGCTGTGTAAACATTGTGTGAAGGATCTAAAAGAATCTGACACATTAAGGCTCCAATTCAGTAAAATACATAAGCTCATGCCAAGCTCATGAGTAGCCACAGAAGTTCTCTGGGATAGGCAATGGAATGCAAATTAAGCAAGTACTTACACTCATCACCAAACTGAAACTTTAAACAGGTTATTTCCTTTTGATTTCCCTGCATGGCAACACTCATTTTTTAAACTTACTTCTGTTGAATAATTTTCTTCCCCTCTAAGGTTCATGCCAGGTAAATCCAGCTTACATCCCTAAGGATCCCATTAGCAGGGTTTTCTTACGTGACAGAGAAAAATTAAACCAAACACAAAATTCCCTTCCTTGCAGTTAGGGAAATATGCTGGTACAAAACTCGATTGCTTCACTACTGCTTTGGGCAGCAGAAGCCTGGGCTCAGTGCCATAAATCACAGGGATGACATGTCACTGTTAAATCCTTTACAGCCTTGACCAAAATCTATGGTGATCAATAGCAGGAGTTGGGTGATTTCATTGGATTCTGGATGTGCACCCTGCCTGGGACCAGGAATTACAGAATATCTGCTTCACTCTAGGCACCTCCAAAGAGAAAATCTTGTTTCCTCACTCACATAAAAAGGCAACATGGAGTTAGTTAAGGTGCCCTTCCAGCTATTATCAGCTTCTGTACAAGGTAATTTATATATTATATCAGCCACTTTTTTTTTGGTTTTTGGGTTTTTTTTTTTTTGACTGGTTCTTCCAGCTTATACTTCATCATCAAACTTTGCATTCTGGGCTGACTGATTCCTAACACAGCTTTGCTGATTTAAAAATGCTAGTTAAATGAAGTTCCTCAGCTTATTATATTCAAAGCCGGTTTGAAACTGAATTTCTAGATGGCATTAAAATGTATTATTTTGCCAATGTTTGCATGATTTATTTTCCCCAAACAAACCTTTATTTATTCTTAGAAAAGTAGAATACAATACAGTAGTACAAACAAATGATAATTTATATGCAACTGAGCAAAAAATGTACAAAGATTTCAGACATGTCATTAAAATACAGAAAAAATAATTTAAAATAAAAACAAGATAAAATATAGAGAACATGCAATGAAGGGAAAATAAAATATCAGTTTGATGATCTCATGTTTCCTTTCACTCTCAAAAGGAACCATCCTAGGGCAAATCAAATTATCACATAAAAAGATAACACCACAAAGGAGACAAGGTAAATGAAGTGACAAGGAAAAAGACAAGGAAAGTGAAAATAATGGTGAAAGCAAGAGACTCTTTAATAATCAAAACCAACACTGCTGACACCATGCTGAAGGTACAGAAGCCTCAACCACCATGAATAGTATCTGGCTGGAGAACTAAAGTGAGGTGAACAGAGTACAAACCACAGTTCTCAGCAGTGACCAATCTGGATCCATTGGACTCGTGTCTGCCAGCCCCTATTTTCATTTGTAAGGTACAGTGGGATTCCTGCTCTTCTAACACCACAAGAGACTCTTAGTGGGTAACTTTCATGATCACTAGAGCTGGAAGAATGGGTTTCTAAGGTAGGCTGGGATTTGCACATCAGTGGACGTGGAAACAAGGGAGCTTAAGGCAGATCACAAGAGGCTGCCCTGGACAGAGATACAGGGATTTTTTCTTTCATTGTGTATTGCCAAAATACTTGTGACAACTTTTAGAATCATTTTGCTACCTCCCACTATCTTGTAGAGCTCGCAGAGTCTAGACTTTTTGAGATTCAAGACATTATTAAGCTTGGAGTAGCAGGAAATGGGAATGATAAGGTGCTGTTACTAGTACACAAGACCATTCCCACTCCGAACAGTACCTGAAATTCTGCCCCCCCTTTAATAGTTTAAAAATAAAAGGGACAGAAAAGTGAAAAGAGTCTATTGAACAAAATGATTTTGCAGAAGCATAAGAAAGGAGAGAAATCACAAACAAAGCTGTGAAGACAGTGATTGTTAATGAATTATAAATTTGACACAAGTTATGAGACAATGACTAGAAGCAACTCAGGAGTGGGAAAACTCTGCTATGCCTTAACCAATAGAACCCCCAAATCTCCTTGCACTACAGATTCCCAAACACACTGTGTGCAGTTTCTGAAACACTCACATTGCTAGGAATAGCACAGCTGGTTTGGAAAAATAGATTTTTGATTAATCATATATATTATCTGTGCAAAGAAAGAATCAAACCAAGAATTTCTTGGGGCTAATTCTAACATGGTCTTTCAAGAACTATATCAAATATAAGTGAATCAATATAACCTCTTGTAAAAGATGCAAATTATCAGATCCCAGAAAACAAAAAATTATCCTACACAAGTGACTAATTTTGTTTAACGTGGGGTTGCCTGTTAATTTTTTTTTTGTGACTAATCTCATTCACAGTGACAAATATGAGAATTTAACTTTCTTGCCAAGAATAGTAGGATATTTTATCTTTGCTAGTAAATTTCCATTGTTTAGTAGTATATGGATGAACTAGGAATGCTTTCTTCATGGTTCTGACGAGATCTCAGAAGTAATAATCTTTAGAGGAATAGCATATCACACAAAGACACAGCTGATAAAGCACAGAGGATGCTGGAGAGCCCCGTGCAGGAAGCAGCCACGCTGGATCATGATCACAACTACGATGTGAAAACTGCCTTTCATTCCTTCAAAGAGGATAAAAGATACCAACAACCTGATGATGTGGCAAAGCCCTTGGCTGTTAAACTATCCAAATTACATCATGGCTTACTGATATTGTGAAAAAAATGCATAGGACTCACACAAAAAGTTAAAGAAGTCCAGAGGCAATTGTCAAAAGTTCAACATTTATATGGAACCAGGTTTTAATAACTTTATCTGATTGCTCAGTCATTTAAAAGGGACATAAAGTGACTGAACAGAGACTCCAGAATAAATATTAATTTTTCACAACTCCCTAGTTTTCTGAAGCTTATCAAAGTCAAAATATTAGGTATCAGTATTTCAGGCTGAGTAGCAGCTGTGTAAATTCAAGATTTTAACACACAGAGATAGATGTATGAGCTGGCTAAATTTCACTGTGGGTGTTGGATGACTGGATACAAACAATGAGTAGAGGGTGGTTATACATTCCAGAATATCTTTTTGGAAAAAGATGACCTAGTGCAAATTTTTCTGAGTTAGAAAGTAATAAGGCAATTTTAACATTACCAGATATTTTCCAGCTTGAATAGATTGCAAACTTGAGCCCTAACAGAAGAATGTGGCATGGTGTTGCAGCAGTACATTTCTTCCTGATGTTGGAGCTAATCTTTCTTTTGTTAATCTGATCTGATAAGGATTAAATAGGGATAATTTAAGATTTGTACAGTAGAACTCATTAGAAACATTTTTACAAACCTCCTCCAAATAAAATAAAAAAAATCTTGTATCAACATCCTGAAAAAGATCAACCCAGCCCTCGCTCTTCTAGCAAGAAATTTCACTATTCCTTGAAAGATACAATTGTGAACCTATGGCAACATGGAAAAATAAAGGAAATTCATTTTTCCTGGAGGTTTGTCTTAATGAATTGACTTACTGCATAGGAAAAATACTATTTTTTAAAAAAAAATTTTGTGGGGTTGAGTTTCTTCATTTGCGAAAAATGTTAAAAATATTCTAATTGGAAGCAGTGTCCCTTTGACATAACTCTTCCTAAGAAGTCTACCAATGTAGATCAGGTTAATATCAATGTCCAAGTTATGTTGTCAGGTTTCAAAAGACAGGCTTCTGTTCATCTCATAGTTAATACTATATTCTTCACACTCAGTGTAATTAAGAGCTGTGATTTATACCATGCAGACATCTGAGTCCCTGGAAAGCAATCTATCTATTGGCTCAGCCTAACCTCCACAAATGCCTAAAGAATACAAAGTAGAAAAAGAAAAGACAACAAACTGGCAAAAAACACCACCTTAGTGTCACCTGAAAATATTTCTCCAATGCCAAAGAAGGCAATGCACATTTTTCTAGGCACAGACTTCACAGACCCTCAACATAAAAAATAGAGTCTCTAAAAAATGCTTTTCTTCTCTCTCCAACAAGTTGCACACCACCCAACCCTGTTATAAATCTGCCATAGTAGTTGTACATTCATCCTTCCAACATTTCTTTTTCTTTTTTCTTTTTTTTTTTTTGAGTTGGCAATTGTTGACATGATACAACCAACCAAGTGGATCATGCCAATGAGCGAATGCTACACAAGGGCTTCACAAGTCAGGACAACTCCTCCTTCAATTCTGGTTCCACTATAATTTTTTCCAGGGGATTTATAAAGCTCTTAACAGGGTGAGGGCCACAGAAGCCAAATGTTGCCACCTTCTCTTTGCCTCATAGGCAACATCAAAATCTAATCTCAGACTGACTACAAGAAAATCAGCCTTTTCTGTGACCCTTCACAGAAGAAAGTGTCTGGGAGACATCTCAGTTCCCAAAATTTTTAGGTGGTATCACAACACTTGTGTTTTGCTAGAGCCTTCCCAAAAGCAAAAGAAAATCAGCAGCATGACTTGATTTTGCAGCTCTTACTGAACTAATGACTTGGCTGAAGTACCAGATACAGCTAAGAGGCAGAGTTTAATGTTCTGTGTATGCTACTCGTGCTGTAGCTCTGTCATTATAGCTCTTGCTGTAGAAATGCTGGCTAACACATGGTGCTAGAAATGAGCTATCCTGAACACACTACTCCTGGAAATCAAACTCTCCTTGTGCTTTTGATCCCCTATGCCAGGCTCAGCCACTGCTCTTGGCTCAAGCAGAGGAACACTCAGGACTCCACACCCCCCACCTCAGCCCTGGATCCTGTCCTTCCCATAGTTTTGAAACTTGGTTCTTCTAAACAAGTCAAAACCCTTCAACCTATATTCACCATCAAAACTTGGTTTCCTTCCTTAATTGCGGTAGCCACCAGACGTCCCATTTCAACCCCTCCTCACTCGTAGTGCGTAAATAAAATATGTCAGGCCACTAATCTGCCAGGAAATACTGCTACATTCATTTGCTGATTTAGCTGAGTGGATGTTGTGGTCACTGTGACAAAAGCCCCCAGTCCCTGGTGTGCAGCAGGGCTGGAGCAATGTGGCCATTGGGCCAGGCAGACGGTTCCTGAGGATCCTGCCTGTCTCTGGCTCTGGGCCTTCCCTCTGGCTGCTCTGACCAACCCAAAAGGTGCCTCTAGCTGCCTGCCTGTCACTGCACCCAGCTGTCCCTTTCATGAGGTCCCTCATCCCATCCCATCCTGCCTGGCACACCCTATGCATGCCTTCCTCCAGCCAGTTCAGCCCAGCCCTGTGCCCTCTCACTGGGGACATGCACCTCCTCATTCAGCCTTCACACCTGCTGTCCCAGGGCTCCCACTGACTCTGTTCCCCCTCTCCTGGCAGCAACCCCATCACTGATCTTTCTGGAACCTGTCCATGCTCTGTTTAAGTTTAATTTTCCTCTAACCCAGCCTAGTTGTGCTCCAAAGGTAGGTCCAGCCCCATGGACAGCGATCTCCCCAAGCACAGCCCTACCATGGGAGTAAATTCAGTTTACTTTAAAACACAGAGGGTTAAAAGTATTCTATGTTTAACAAATAAAGTGTCAAAGAGCACTACAGATGTACAAGAGCAACCTTCAAGAACACACTGGAGGGACAGGGGAGAAGGATGGGAAAGGGAGAAAAGATAGGATGGGGTAGGCACAGATATGCAATAATTCTTCTTAGAGTTATTTAAAAAACAGAAAGAAAGGAGACAGGTGAAAAAGAAAATATTTAAACTCAGGAAGACAGATCCGTTTTCAGCAATGGAAACTGAGTATTCAAAACTCCTTGCAATAACAGAGCAAATTATTTCACCTTAGCTATATGAAACTGCCTTTAGGTCATATTCTCATCTCCCTCTACAAAGATACACAAAGGCAAGTCCCTGAGCATAGAGAGGGGAACACACCACATAGTATGGCCAGATAAGTGCCCACAGCATGAGGGCACTTTGGAAAGCATCCCTGCTTTGCCCTGCAGGATGTCACAGTGTGCAGTGAAACACCGACTGCTGGGTTTTAGGCCTTTGCAATGCCAGCATGGGGGCACCTTTGGAGTTACAGCAGGAGCAACTTCTACAAGGCAGCAGGGCAAAATCATAGGATATGGAACTTCTGGGTTGGAAAGGACCTTGAAGATCTCCAATTCCAACCCCTCTGCCAATGGCAGGGATGCCATCCACTAGATCAGGTTGCCAATTTACCAAAATTGTTTACAGGTGACAGGTATGTCAATTTAGTCTACTGCTCCTGCAACTTGAGAAAGAGAGATTAGAATTGGTGGGCTATGTACTATTTTCCAGCTGTGGTGTGGTAGCCCAGCTTCACTGCTATTATTTACTTGTAACAAACATCTGTTCCAAGATGAAAGCACCTACAAATGCCTCAGTGTCTCCAAAATTACAAGAGGTTAGTTTGTTAAACATTTAATCTACATAAACAAATACTGGCTACATGCAGGACAGATCTGAGAACAGAGCAATTATTCTAACTTAGCATTGCTAACTACTACTTGCTGCTGTGCATGGAAACTTCAAACCCAAGAACTTCTCAGATGTAATTTCCTAGATAAAACATGTTATATGAAGGTCAGCTTCCTCAGAGGCTCCTACTTTTAGAAATAAAACTGACTTCAAAAGAAAGGAAGCATTTAAACAGTGTCACGGCAATATGGCTTATTCAATTATTAACTAGCTTATTTATTTTTAATTGCTCGTGTACCTCTTCAAACTCAGCCTAGGTCAGCCATGAAGGAGAGCAGCTTCCAGATGTCTGGCAGCTGCAGAGCCTGCACAGGATGGACATGGATCTCCCAGCCAATGGATGGGGGCTCAGATCAGAGAAAACATCACCACAGATGGCACAGCCTGGTGCCCATGACTGACCTCCCCGTCACTCACAGCAGAGTGGCTGAGGGCGTGTGACTGAACCACTCTCTTACCCCTAAAGGTGGTCTCTCCAGGTCAGGGCTGAGGCACATTGGTGGGGCAATGAGGGGAAGTTTGCACTGCTGCTGCCCATGCTGTATCTGCTCTACAAATAAATAGAGGACTTTAGTCTCCAGGGCTGTCAGTTTGGCACCTTCCATGTGCACAAAAGACACTTTTGTTTGTTTGCTTTTATTTTCTTAGAAACAACCACCCAAAAAGTTATATGCAAAGCTTAGTATGGCAAATCAAAATAAACCAAATTTATTGCATGAGAGCACCTAAAATCCCACAATTTCCACTTGCTCTCTCTTTTCTTTTGTGTTTTCTACTTTTAATTGTGATAAGAATAAAAGTTATGGACCTCTTTCGGTGTTTCTTGATGACAACGGTTGCTGTTCCACCACAACTCCAATGCTGCCACCAAACAAGCAAGAAGAAGGCCTATTGCTAAAATGCAGAAAACGCCTGCAAAACTGTGCAGCTTGAGTGCCTTCCCATCTGTCTGTGCATTGGTATGGCTGTTCAGGTCACAACGTCCCATCCGTGGCCACCACTTCTGTTTAAGAACATCCAAATCTCCACTTTCTTGCAACTCTAGGATCCTGCAGAAATTTCAGAAGACAAATATTATTTGCAACGATACTTTTTTACAGGTCTTTTTGTCTTTTCCTTATGCTTCAGAGCTCTTAAAGCTATCATCCCACAATTCAGAACTCCGCTCCCCTCCACCACCAGAATGTTGTCTTCTTCATCTGAAACTCACTTATACCAAGATTTCTTTCTACTCACAGCAGCAGGTAAACTCCACTGGGTAACTTTAGGAAAAAAAGAGACTGTCAAACATTCCAGTGCAACGCAAACAGCATTTCCAAGGGAAATCAGCACATTCCAGTTAGTTATGCCTGGTCTAGCTACATTCAGCTGCAGCAGCTGGTCCCACTAGTGAAATGCTCAACCCTCTCCACTGCTGCTCTCCTACAATTATTCCAAAAATATGTGAGGCTAAACATGCTACTGTTCGTGCACCACTTAGTACAAATCTGTTTAAGCAGCAACCAACTCATTTACTTTAGCAAATGTAGTTTATTCAAAAGGATTTTACTTCAATGCTGTTACTTAATGCCTGAATTACTGTGTTAACAGTTGCTAATTAATCATTGTTTTGTCTCTTGTGAAGTGTCCCTTCTCTGCATGAATGATTCATTTTGGATTTGGTTTGATAACTGTTTTAACTGTTTACTAACAATCTTTTCTCTTGAGGCAGCTTTGTCTCTAGTTATGCAGCTGGAGTTTTGCTCCTTTTTATAAAGGAGGAGCAAGATGAGGCAATCTTGCTTCAGTTCCCTGCCTGGAGCAGAGCACCCGCTCACCTTCTGCTAAGTCCACACAGGCCTGCACAACAGTGTGTCTTCATTCCAGGGTACACATTCACAAGGACAAGAGATACCCATAGCTCAGAGATCACTAAACAGCATAGTTTTATAGTCTGGTCTTGTCAGTCCCATGCAATTCTCTGTAATTCTTGTTTCCCTGCCCCATTGTGACTCTTCGACCTGTCCCTCCACCCTAAACGATAACACAGGGTTTGTTGTGGGGGTTTTTTTGTTTATTTGTTTGGGTTTTGGGGGGTTTTTTGGTGGTTTTTTTTTGTTTTTTTGGGTTGTTTTTTTTTTTTAACTGCAGGGAGCAAAACACTGCTTCAGAGCCTGCAGAATGTGGCATGAACTCAAGATTTCTCTTCACTCTCTCCTCTACCTCACACCGGGCTCTGAGGACATCAGTCCCCTCTGCCAGAGGCAGGGCTGTCTGAAAGTGTGAGGCCACACATCACCTCCAGTCCCCTCCTCCCAAACCAGATGCACATGGAGCAGAAAGAGCAGCAGCTTTCTTGGAGCCTGAGCTCATAACCTCTCTGCTGTCATGTATTCACTGTTCTTTATTAATTAAATGCCACAAGTAATGTGAACAGTTGCTGGCTATAGAGAGAAATCCTATAGAACAAGCTTTGTTTCAGTTTACCTCTGGGAGAAAAGATCTCTGTAGGGACTTCCATGCTGGAGTGCTATCCCATATCCTTTGCTGCTGATGCTGTTTCCAATGACTGTCACAGAGCATTCATCATCTGTCAGTGCAGCATATTCCACCACCGTCACATCCCACAGGAAAGCATAATTTCCTTTTTTTGCCTGTAAATACAGCATGAACACAACACAGTCTAAACTAAACAGCATTTCTAGGTAGGACAAAACCTAAGCCAGCACAGAAATCCAGATCTTGTCACTACTCCTTGGTGGTATTTCATTAGGTCACAGTTTATACGGAGACCTTCAACATCTTAATACATTTCTAACAGTCCTCTCTCCCAGCAGGACCTCACCTACTTCAAAGCTTGCTAAAATATCTTCCTTTTTTTAGTATGCACATAGGATAACACAGCCAACTGTAAGTGTAGGTGAGGCTTATGTAACAGGTCATTAATTATAAATGAAAGCTACTGCTTTAGATGATGAAATTCCATGCATGTTTTGTAGGAGACATGGAATGTGACTGGTTCCATGCACTTATGTGACAAGACTGGCATAGTATGAGCATTAAATAACGAGCACCAAAATTGTAATTTTGCAGCTTTTCTCATAAAAACATGTAAATAAACAAATTTCCCTTGCAAGTAAACACAGCTCTTCTGAGAGCTATGTTAGTCCTGTAACAAAAGACATGCACTGAGCTGAAAGAGATCCCTCTTTTCTTCAAAGGTAAGAAGACTCACAAGCATTTACTATTATCTCAGTTTTGGGATAAATATTCTTTTATTTTAACACACATCCATGCAGATATCCTTAAATATCAGCTTTAACTGGGACTGAAACCAAGGCCTGCACACAGGGTATATAATGAATGTAAATCACCTTACTTAACACAAGATGTAAGAAACATATCTGGATAGGGATTTGGTAAAGTAAAATAAAGTATCATTTTGTTGGTTAAAGTAACCATTGGTTGCCTAATATATTTAAGTAGCTGAAGTCCTGTATATATTTCTTTATGGGAACTGATTCACAAAACTCCCCTAGCAAATAGTTACAGCTCTGGCATAGAATTAGTTCATCCTTCTGCATACTCTCAATCCTTTTCTAAGCTCAGTTTTGAATTCACCTGTAAGTTTGTAAGACTCCATCAGTTACTTTATTACACTGGATTCCTCGGTTGAGCAAATAAGATAATTTACTTCACCATTGTTTGACATGAACCATACCTTTGTGATGAAGTCCCTTACAGTTGCTTACACATGACAATAAATCAAACTGGTGAGGTATCTTCTAGGAGTCAGAATTAAGGGAAACAAAGATTAAAAATAGGCTGCCTAGACTTTCTGTAAGGTACTTCCTGCAGTCCACCTTTTTTCCCTGTTTCCCTTTCATCTGCACCGTGCCAAGGATACACAAATTCATTTACTTTTGGGTTGAAACAGAGTAGAAATGTTATATCCTTCCTCTCTCTAAGATGTGAAAGAGTCTGTACACTGAACCCGTAGAAAATATTATTTTTATTACTCAGCTACACCATGTTCCATGGTAAATAATAATACATAAGATTTTGCTACCTATGATAGGAAACTATCAGCATTAAAAAATGTCCTGAGGGGGTCATAACCAGCAGCACCTGTTACTGTACACAGAATTTATTCAAAATCCATGCTATTAGAGAACAAAAGCCCTGCCTGATGGATATACAGAAATCAGACACCCCAGAAAGATTTCGCCTAAGTCACGATGGTAAAATATGTTTTACATTTCTCTGGGTATTTTTATGTTGGTTGGTTGAATTTTTGTCTTCTTTTTTTTGTTGTTGTTTTGTTTGGTTTGGGTTTTCTTTTGGTTTGGTTTGGTTTTTTTTTTTTGTTTTTTTGTTTAGTTTTGTTTTGGAGGTTCTTTTGGTGGTTTGTTCAGATTGAAGAGCTGTATTTATCTTCTGTTCTTCCAGAACTGGTCAGTAAATCATCTTTTCAAATTTACAACTTAGAAAAGAACACTGACAATACAATATATTCCTTTTCTATCTCTTAGTAATATGTGGGGAACACAATGTTCCTCAAATATTTGACTTCTATTACAATGCACTGGCTAAAGAAAAAAAAACACATTATTGATTCTGCTTTTCTATCCTCAGTCCTCTGTATGTTATCTTATATACAAGAGCTTTATACACTGACTTTCAATGCTGGACAGCAGATCTTTTGTTAAGGCCTACTTCTCTTGTGTTTGTAGTGCTGCTATCCTAAATCACATCCTGCAACTGTAAATGGTCAATAAACCAATTCTGCCAGATCTTTTCACATCTATTTTGCATATTTTTAATGACATAAGTCAGTCTATCCAATGTCATCACATCTGCAGAGCATTATTTCTCTGACAGCCTGATCATTTTAGCATAATCAGGAATCTGACTTTTAAACTCTTGGTTGTGCATGTCTCAGTTTAACCACAATCTCCAAACATCCCTTTTTCCTAAGGGAAGACTTAATTCTTTCCAAACTTCTTCCACTTGTGAAATTTTCTTCCCTGCAGAGTGAAGGCCTCACACTATTAGTGTGTTTGTTGTGTGGAAAGTTTTCTTATAACAGAATGTTTAGTTGCTGTCTAAATTCAGCATCCTTCACCTCCCTGTTAATATCTGTTGTGACAGCTAAGCAGTATCATTTGTTCAATTTAAGGAAAAGCTGTCAAACTTTGAAAAACATATGTACAAGATACATAAGTGCACACATACACGTACGCGTGTTTGAAGTCGGCTGACTTTTTATATACCTTCCCTAGGCAAGCAGTAAAAGCCAGATAAAATCAAATTGACATTTATTTTCAATGAAAAATCAACCTCAAATTTTAAATGTAGTTTAAACTTTTTTTTTTTTAATTAAAGATTCCATGTGTGCACATGTGCTTGCCCCTTAACTTCCAGGCCATGAATGTAGGGAGACTGGCAAAAGGGCCTGTGGCAAATGCCAGCTGAGAATAGGTGAGATAGCTTGAATTAAAAAATGACTGAAATAAACATAGAATAAGGAGCTCAAATTTATACTTCAGTCTGCTAATTGTATTTCATATTTTGCTCCTTTCCTATGTCATTACTGTGACTCTCAGCACACAGGCATGCTGCACAACAAAACAAAAGTCACTTGGTTAAACTTTCAAAAACCTCTTTATGAGAAAGTCAGTCAAAGCAGCACTCATTTTTTCCACCCAAGTAGAACAACTACTTTGGCTTATACCAAGGACATCAGATTTATCTTTGCTTTAAGAGATTTAAGAAAACAGATTTAAGAAAAAAGAACCCCCTAGGCAAAACTTATATTAAAAATATATTTCTTCTTCACAATCCTAAAAAAAATTAAAAGGCCAAAGAAGATTGCTTCCTAGACAAGACAAGGACCACAAAGAAAATAATACTCCAGGAAAGCAGTAAACAACCCCATAATGTCACTCTTCGGCGTGGATGGAGATAGAGGAAGATTGTTCAAAGGGTCCTGGCTTACTGATGGTTAAACAATGTTGCTTCAAAGAAAGCACAATAAGAAATAATAATAACATGAAAAAATATTGATTCCAGATTAATCACTGATATATCTGTGATTTATCTGGAACTTTTGAAGAAGCTATCATACTTAGGACAGAAGAGCCAGAATAGTGCAAAATTCATCATTAATTTGCTGCCAGAACAGAGTGTCAGTGCAGCTGATCCCATTATATGGCTGGTACCACAGAAACATCAAAAAGTGACCTTTACATTGGCATTAGCGGAGTAGTTCAAAAACATGGTTGGATAACATTTATTAACTATATAAAAGTGCTTTAAGAGAAGCAACACGGTTCTAATAAAAAGAAAAACATGCCATTTAATCCTGTTGAAATGTTTCAAACATTAAAATAATTAAGGAACCACTACAGGATGTGATTGATTCAGGTTTAAGGAAGCATTTCTTTTTGCTTCAAAGGCTGATGGGTCAGGAAATGAAGAAATTTATCAAGCTCTATGAAAGCAATCAAAATTCACAATATAAAATTAACTGTGGACAAAGTAGCTTAAAAAATCATATTAAATGAACTTTTAAATTACTTCTACTCTCAAAATCAGAATGAAGAAAGAAGATCACTCTGTTTTAATGCTCAGTGATCATTAAGGAAGCAAAAAAGAGAAGGAATAAATCCTTACTGTGCCATTGCCAAAATCAATGATGCATTCTCATTTTGTGCTCTACTTGGTTTTGATCGCTTTTGATCAAAAACGATGCACAGGAAGAAAAGAAACAATTCAGAGAAATTTTGGCACCAAATTGATTGGACAGGGGAACAAGCAATCTCAACCAAAGCAGGGTTGCATTATAAAATGCAATAATGAGTTTAATTCTCCTATCTGTATATATAGCAGATACAGGATCACATGGGGATCCATATTACTTCATTCTTTCAAAGCAAAAATGGGTGCTCCCAAAGGAAATAAAAACCACAGGTCATGACATGTGTTGGTGCCAATCAATAATTACCCTGACTGCCAGTGGATGGAAAGCAAACCGTTCACAGAGATCCTGGCTGTAGAAACTTTCCTGTGACAGCACTGGTCAATCCTCATCTGTGGTAGTCCCAGACAGCTCAAAGTGGCAAAACAACATTTTGTATGGGCTGGTGCTGTGTGTGGTTTCTGCTCCTGTGCTGTGCAGAGGCACTGCTGAATAGGAGGAGGTTTTCCATCTTCAATGACCACTTTCACCTATCTTGGGACCACAGCAAAAGCAACCTTCCCCATACCCACCACCCTCGGCTCTTAAGAGTTCTCCTGTCACTTATGCGACATCAACAGTGCATTCCTGCCTTTTCCCTGGCTCTCCCAGTGCTGCAGAAGCTGTGCCCTGCCCATGGGAGATGGTCACTGTGGCTGCAGGGACCCTGCTGTGTCTGAAGAGACAGCCCTGCCATGGCAACCAAACACCACGAAAGCTCGCATGACTTTCTTCCACTGCCACCCCTTTGTTTGCAGACAAAGGGAGTAGGGAGATCTCCATGAAATGGAGAAAGATAAATGGAACAGGGACAAACACCTGAAATACCTGTCTGTGGCATAAATAACCAGCACTCCCTTTTCTGCACTGAAGTGGCATTGCTTTGTTTGTAACTGCAGCTGAACTGTGATACTGTCTAAAGAAAATGGAAAGGAGAAGGAGGGAAGAAAGAATAGTAGTGATTTTTTTTTCTTTTTTTGCATTGTGTCAGGCAAGTCCTCATTCAGAAAAATGTTTTATGAATCTTTTTATGCTAGAGAGATTTAGAGTTCCCATTTCCTATGAAGCACATTTATAAGGCACATTTACATCTCTTTTATGCAGCAGTACGTGTTTATGGATGGAAACTCTCATTTCCTTGGCTGACATCAATTCTCCTTTAGAAAAAAGCCCAGAATTTCTAGCAATAATACTTGACATAGAAAACTTGTCTGTTTATTCAGCTAGTTCAATGAGCTAGGGAGAGTGACACTTAAACTATAAACACAATAGTTTAGTTGACAATGTTATTAAATATTAATGCCAATTTATGTAGGTGTCTAATCAAATAGTGGCCTTGGTCATCTTTGGGGACTGAAGTAAAATTTAGTTGATGTTGACATTAATTGAATGAGCTGATCTAGTTATATAAAAATCACCCGACAACACTGAAAGCAAACTTAGTATAAAAAGTTATTATCACATAGATAGGATGGAGCTGCCAGCTCCATACAGACAATATAATTGGTATTCTCAACTGCCTGCCAATCTACAGTTACATTTCTGGCTTAGCAAATGTAGCTATCATAAATGGCAGCATGCACTAGGCTTACAGAATAAGAGTATTTACAATTTAATGGATAAAGAGCATCCACTGCCATAAGAATGTTAGAAAAAAGAATATTAAAATACTGCATATTTTTCTAAGGTAAACTGTTCTATTATTGGCTTAAATGCTAGGGTACATAGAAAAATATTTAATGTCTCTATTTCTCCTCTAAATGCTACCAAAACATCTCAAAAGAGGCCTCATTTTCATAAAGTGCTGAGCAGATCAAGGGAAAAAAAACCAAACCAAAACAACAACCACTACAGACTTTGCTATTGCCAGAGCTCGGCCCGGTCCTCAAGGAACTGAGGATTTTGGAGCTGAGGGCAGAGGGCTTTGGGGAAGCTCATCTGAGGGATGGGCAGGGTGAATCAACTTTTGACTGAATACTTGTATGCTGAGACATGAGAGCGTCTGCATAAAGCTTTTGTCTAAAAGTCAAGCAAGGAATTGGGAATCTCTTGCTAAAGGAATTTGAATTGGGAAATGGGACAGCTTGTGTTCACCCTCTTCATGGCACTGCAAAAACAGTAGATTTCTGGATACTGTCTCTCTGACTGTTCAGAGAAGGTTTCAAAAATTCAAAATAGAAAAAGGAAATGGAAGCCAAAACCATTTTATTATGTCCCACGTACAAAAGCATAAAGAACTAGTAAATCAGTGTTTCACTGACAGGAGTATCTCTGATCAAACATTCACTATGGTAATAAAAGCTGTTAACTTGTTTTAGGGAAAAAAATCAATTGACAGATGAAGAGGACACTTTTCACTAAAGGAGCTGCACATCAAGGCTTTCAGCCTGGCTGCATCCCTTCCATGTAATGTACTCCTGGACATGTGTTTGATGTAAGGTACTGCCTGGTTTTGTTGAGATTCAAGATGGGGAGGAGAGGGGAGAGGCAGGCTATGACAGAGAAAGAGAGGGGGGGCATCTGTAATGGCCAATACTCTTCATCACAGGACTCAGAATAAAGATGCAGCATCCTAAGCTGCATCTTTGCACACCTTCACAATGTAAGCATACACCACTCCTTGAATCTCACATCAATTCTCTGTTCCACAAAAAAAAAACATGTAGCTTTATCTGAGAGAAATAACATTTTGGTAAAACATAGTGTCATGTGAATGCCTTTTTAAAAATCTGGAATAAACAAAGAAAAATCTTGCATTAAATTTCTGTTTTAATAGAAATGAGTACACGTTCTGTGGATCCCTTAATTCTTACTCATGTTTCCAACCATGAACTCAGAAAAAAGAAAACAACTCAAATGAGCAAAGGACAGGAGTCAGTACTGGATAATGTAAAGAATTACATCCAAAAAGGCATTATCAAAGCTCCCATGAAACTGAGAAACCTTATGACCAGATCCAAAGGACTTACATACTGAAGACTTGGGCAGAGCTAAAGTACTTAAATTCAGAACAATGACACCCAAATATGATTCTTATCAGCCACTGAGGTACAAAAAGGAACTTTATATAGGAATTTAGGGGGGTTTTAAATGACTGTAATTTCTTTCCTGTAACTTAACATTAACTCCATAGAAACAACATTGATACAGAAATTAAATGAAAACCCCTGTAAAACAGTCTTACCTTCCTGATGCCTTCAGAAGGGTTTGATACACAATTATCTGCCCCATTATTCTTACTGATAGTTCTCCACAGTTCAGCAAATGTGTTATCCTGCTCCAAAGGGTTGGTCCCTTTTGCTTTAAAGTATTCATACACTGCTGAGTCCCTGACTGTACCATAAGATATATCCATTTGTTTGGACAGATCCTGAAATGTTCTGAAATTCAAGCAATATTGAGAAATTAGTATTATGCAGTACATTAGAAAAATTTCATTAATTAAATGGTTTCTTTCTACGTCTGTCATTCTTCAGAAAGCACTTACCCTCATCAAGTAACATTTCCATATTTCATTCCTTATTGTAAAGGAAAGCCAAGCAGTCAGTTAATTGTACTGAGATCATATGATTTTAACTACACCCAAGGTCTGTTTCGCCTCAGTGAAGATTTTTTTTTTTTTAATAACATTCATGTAAAATATGTTACCAGTATTGCACAAGAATGTGATATAGACTTACCTGAACACTGGAAAAATTCATATGATAAATATAAACTTCCAGCCCCATCAACTTCACCAGAAATACCTCGCAGAATTCAGTGGAATTAGTCTGCAGTTATACCAATGCTCCATCTGACTCCAAATCAATATGACTGTTTTAAACAAACAAATAAAATCTTGCTTCCAATTTCCACTAAGTCTCTCTTGTTCTCTCTTTTCACAGCCTCTGGTAAAACAGGCATTTTTCATTCACACAGAGGCCTAACTTTCATTTACTCATCATATACCACTCTGGAAGTGTAAATGGGTCTCACCCTGAGTGGCTGTGAATGCACAATTTATTTTCAAATTGTACAGAATGTAATTCACTCCTGTTTTACAGCCTTTTCTGCACTGAAAGGTGTAAATCACTGCCTGCATCAATGAAAACCAGCCCAAGCTTCAAAACACTTAAGGTGGCATCACTGCCATCAGAAGCAGCATCCTGGCTGTTTTACCTCTCTGTGAGGCTCATTCCCATTCCTGTGCCTTCTTCCTTTCCCCTCAAGTATCACCTCTGTGCAGTGCCACCATTTTTCCATCTGAGCATACAAATATAAAACAAACATTCGACCTCTGACAACCACACACGGCAGCAGGGACCAAACTGAATCTCATAAACAATGGCTTATTTCCTTTAAAATGCTTTAAAAATGTGTGACTTCACATATTAACAACATGCTTCTGATATAACCTACTAACATTGCTTGACATCAGCTAAACCAAAGCAACCCTCCCTGACTCGCCCCATTTCTTTTTCCCAAAAACAATCTTCCAGAAACAAAAGCTTCCTGATCAATAGATCTGAAAAGCCCCCTCTTGCCACCTCCCGCTCCTGGAACCACAAAAACAAAACATTTTGGCTTGCAGCTTGTGCAGATTTCTTCACAATGCTCCCAAGGAGCCTTCCCTTGGCCCATGAGCCAAAGCTGTTTTCCACAGCTGAAGACTTGTCATAGACAATATTTTTCTGCCACCCTCTTCCCTGCTTCACTGGGGAGAGATGCCACTGCTGACACCTCACATGCCTGTAAGATTCCCTGCTACGCTATTTAAAGCAAAGCAATCTGGGCACATACACAATGCCACATAAAACCACATAGAAAGCTGTTCCCTCTTCTCCCTCACATCACCCCCAGGCCTCCCAAGTTTAGCTGCAAGAGGTGCCCTTCTCTGGGAGTCCTGGTGTGGGAGCCCTGTCCCCAGGCTGCAGCTCCCAGGGCTGCCTCTCAGCACACCCCCTGCCCCAAACTCTTCCAACTCACAAGCTGCTTCAAACAGTTTAAGTGGTTTAAGTTCTTAAATTGTGTTAAGAACTTTTTATCATTTTAAGCTGTTAAGCAGCTTTAAGTAAGACTGTGTGAACAGTTTCTCTCTATATACATTGCACACTTGTGGATTTGGGCTAACTTGAGGAGCTCCACCAAACCCCAAACCTCCTGTTATTTCCCTAGCTCTGTATATGGCAATTGATAAAGTACAAAACAAACATCCTGGAGGTTGTTGGAAACTCAAAAAGCTAATGAAAAATGGGAGAATTTGTTCAGACGTTATTTCTTTCTTTAATGACCCTGAAACATCTATTCTGCTCCCCTAAATGTTTCCTGTACAATCTACGGAACTGTTTTTCCTCCAGTCTTGATCTACATGATTACATGCTGCATTTAATTCTATCTTTATTTTTTAAAGTGAGTTTCATCATATCCCAGGGAATTGCTTAAACCCTAGGAACGGATAATCTGGCTGTTAAAGAATATATTTCTGCCTATAGGGCAAAGAAAGGTCTTTGACCCACAGGAGGGTCTTCTGTGGCAACCCTCTCCCACCAGGTTTAGTGCAGAGATTTTGGTATGTCTAGGAAAGCATGTTTGGTAGAAGCACAGTAGCAGAAATATGTTTAACTAATACACTTTAACACAGGTTTCAGCGGGTAACAACTTTACAAATGTCTACTGCTGATGCCACTATTCTGTTTGAAAGTTTCAACATGAGGGTTTGGACAGTTAAAAAAATAATTAAACTTCCAATTTTAATATTATCAGTACTTCCTGTTTTCCTTTATTGCCATGGAAGCTTTTACTCAGAAATGTGCATTTTGTTTTAGCTAAATTGCACTTCATTGGCAATCAGTATTTTTATTTTAGCTAAATTACATTTTATTGACAATCAGTACTGCACAAAAGCACAGTACATGTTGCTTTACGAGCAGCACAGTTTGTTCAATTCTCTAAGCATCACAGGGCAGAGAGAGCAAATCTGGGGTTTAAATCAAGTGCTTGTAATAACACACAAGCATACAGGTGGCAGGGAGGGAAGCACAGCATTGGCCTGGGTGTGGGAGGAAGGTAAGCCCTTTAGCTGGCAGCATTTCCTTGGAACAGAAAATGTGGAGTACTGTGTGTCCTAAGGATTTCTTGCAGTGAACTGTTTGATGTTTTGGACCACTTAGCCAAAAACCTATCCCACAAATTATCCTGACAGAGAGTGGTCTCAGCCACAGTTCTTACTCTGTACAAAAAACATATCTCTGCTGTATTTCTGCACTGAAAGTGGAGGTGATGCTCAGCACCTCCATGGCTAGAGAAGTGGCCGAAAGATTTGGGCACATACATAAACGATACTGGATGGAGATGAATTATCTCCTATTTTTTACAGGGTGAAGTAAAATAATCACAAGGGTAGGTTTGAAACACTGGTATTTTAACTCCCTCAAATTTGCTTTTTGCCAGACAAAATCTCTCACTGCTACATTTCAGATACTGGCTGTATCTCACATTCTCTAAAGGTGGCTGCTGTCATTGTTCTTAAGCTTTATTTGTGCAACCAGCTGTTAGCTGGACCCATCTCCTTTAGCCACTCAAACTCTTGCATCACTTTCCTGTGGCAAAGATTTCATGCATTTAATATACAAAATTATTTGCGACAAAAAATGTGCAGCATAACAAGATGCCCCATTAACTTCACCACTCCAGTTACTGGATCTCACGAGCCATTAAAGGCTCTTTGCAAGTGTGATTCAAGATAAAGCCAGTAAAGCAGAAAAAGCCAATGCCCCTCACTTACAGTTACAGGAGCACAACTTCAATTTGTAGATGAATACATTCACAGTGTGATTGCTATAATTGACAAGTGCATGTAAACCAATTGATTTAAGTAAATGTATCTATCTAAAAAAACCCATCTTTTATACCTGTATGACCAGCCAAAATATTTAATGCCCCAATATTTATATACCAAAATATTTATATGCCTGCTAGAGAAACACAACCACTGATATGTATCCCCAGTGGAACTACAATTACTTCATGCAGAATCAACTGAAGACTGGACTGTCTGCTTGGCTTTTTTGTTAGAGACTTATTGACATAAAATAAATGCTGCAGAAGACACAGGCAGGCAATAGCAGCATTAGCATTTATAATTAGACCACTAGAAGTAATTGCCAGAATAAAAATACTGGTTAAAATACACTTTTTGCAGATGTGCTCTTACTTGTAAAAGCATCATGTAGCTGTAGATATACAGACTAAAAATATGCTGCCAGTACGGGTTTACTTTACTCTGTTGCTGCTATATGCCCAAGACTTCTGGATGAATAATAAGTGACAGACTAAACTTGACACCAGGTGCTTTGAGGTAACTGCTGATCAATTTACTCAGCTGGAGGCACCTGGATCATCAGATGTGATCAAAGCCTTTTTCAAAAGAAAAACATGTTCCTGTCATTAAAAAAAAAAAAAAAAGTGGATTTTTTTTTTGTAGTGACCCTGAGATTTCTTGCTCAATGCAGCATAATATTCTAGCTGATGGGTGCCATCAAGATAAAGAGTCCTAGAGATTATAAGACTTTTGAAGCTGCTCTGCCTAAATGAAGTCTTAAAAATGCACACATCAAATTTATAGTACAAGTCCTAATTTTCTATCTTTAAATTCCTTGAGGCTAAATTATTTTCTTCTAAATTTTTTTTTCCCTAAAAATTAGGAATTCATTACATCTCCAGAATTAAATATAAGTGCAGTTCCTAATAAGAACTGTTTTCTCCACACAATTATGTGAGAGGGAAATATGTGTTTCATGTACTGGGAAAATGGTAAACCCAGTAAACTTCAAAGTAAAAATAGGAGTATCTGAAATGACTTGACAAGCTTGTAAGCCTAAGAAACACCTATGAGCTAAAACCTAGAACATAAAATTCTATCTGAAAGGGGATTTATTGGATAAAGTTATACCCAGTGGAAGAGCAATGAGTTGAAAGAGAATTCTACCTACTATGAACTGCAGAAAAGTGCAGAATTTTGAGACCTAAAATTGCTGAGAACTCCTCCCTCCAGGGGAGAATTTTCCGTGACAATGAGGACAAATAAGAAAATGGTGTTAATTGTTGCTGACCACGTCAATCCACCCACTGAGAGATGAACCTGGAAGCCAAGCAAGCATTGCCAGATCAGATTCTCATTTGTAGGTGAGATGTAAATGCCCCCCAAGAGAAAAGAGTCTGCAAAGCTGAACCAAGGTTGAAGTGGCACTGCAGACATACAGACAATGTCTACATGAGCACATCTTACCATTCAGAACCTCAGCCCTCATCTGAGTCCTGATTAATTTTTTTATCCATTTATGAATCAGCAAGACAAAGGATTTGAGCCTCAGTCCATTGTTCACAAATGAACAATCTTTGGAACTCCAGTTTTAAGTAAAATTTTTGAGTGGGTAGGGTAAAACTTGTCTTCAGACATCTGAAACTGAGTTCAAACGTTCACAAAACGACATTCTCTAGAGCTGGTCACCCAAGTTGAACAGGTTTAACTGGTTGAAGAGCTGGAAAAAATTAAAAATTCCCTCTGTTATGGATATAAAGTACCACCAGGGGATGATAGGTTCATTGACTCAGAGACTTGCATGAAGAGTTTCATTGTGTTGCTAAATGCAAGTTAAAAAAGCATAAGCCCACTTAAAAATGGAAGAGTTAGTGTCTCTAAACATTAGTGCAACTGATATTTCATCAAGAAAGGGGGATATATTGGCTGAACAATGAGGTAACATTGCAATTGATCTTTTGCACCTACAAGTCCAAAAAATAAATATACTTTAAAAAAAAATTATTATGTATTTTGGTAGATTTTCAGTGTTTGTTCCAGGTACATACAGGAATGTTATCAGTGTGTGTTAAACTGGACATACAAAAACTAAAAGATGGGCTACTTTAAAGATTATTCTTAGTGGGGCCAATAAAACTGTTCAAGGTATTCTTAAAATGGCAGTACCCTTAGTACAGAGAAATAAAATGAAAACAAGTTTATCTCCACTTCTTATAACATTACACTTTAGAAGAACTGGGTCCATGATTTTAATTTGGGGATCTCGTATTTTCTTTGAAATTATGAATAATTAAACTGAGCTCTTAAATCAATTCTTAAATTGTCAACTTCTCTATAGTGACATGATCAAATTCTGCATTGTTCCATTTCACTGCAAGTCACTTTAAATGCTCTTAATTCTGTCTCAGTGCAGTGATGTGAGGAGCAACAGGTTTCTTCATCAAATACTCTAAGCAAAATTTTAATTTTATCAACAAAGGTATTCCAGTAGAGATCAGCAGCAGTACATGCATGCTTAGGATACACTTTTCTGGGTCAAGTCCTTCACCAGCAAACATATACTGCTTTATAATTCATATAAAACTCATTTTATCTGCTCTCCATGAAAAATACCATCCACTTTAAACAAAAGCCTTAGCAGAAAAAGCCATGGGAATTTCTGCAAGGGAAGCCAAAAATATTGACAGACTAAACTACACCGAATCAGTGGCATTGCAGCCCTTCACAGCAGGACTGCAACTTTCCAAACCACACAGAGACAAACAGCACAGACAGCCAGGGCTGTGTGTGCTCCTGCCCTCAGCAGAGGGGCAGCAACAGCTGCTACACAGGATTTCAAAGAAGCAGGGACTTTCCTTCAGTGGCAAAACCAATCAATTGACATGTGTCACAGAGCACATTGCCATGTCAACCACCTACTCTTCCTATAGCTAAAACAAATAGTGATTGAACTCCTCAGCAGGTAATGGCACTGCAGCAGCTTTTTTCATCATTATAATGGTCACTGCTGCCAGTGTGGTGGCGTCTCTGAGTCTCTGATTGGATTGGGACTCACTGCCCTAAATTAGATGCAACCAAAAGTAAAACGTAACATTCAGTTCTAGGGAGAAGCTTTATTTCTGCCCCAGGAGGAAGGGGTTTCCTACACATCCTGCATGCCATGTTCTGTCACCCACCCAGTGCAGCACCAGGACTCTCTCTCTTCTACCGCCCCCAAAGAACTTCTTTTATAGACTACCTAGCAGCCTCAATAGATAGGGCAGTACTGCTGAGATCAGTGAAACTAGTTATACGCACAAAAGCACGTGCTCAAGGTTCCCAGGACTGGAGACAAAAATACAAACAGTAAGAAAAATGAAAAACAAAAGAGCCAAATAATACATACACAACGCACTAGAAGCACTAAACTTCTACAGTCTCCAAACTGATTTCATTTCTTTCAAACAACTTCCAGAAGCCTCTGTTCCTACATGCAAAGGGAAAGACAAGTGAACTAAACTGTTTTCTTAACTCTTGATACAGCACTGGCTCCCCTGCAGACTGAGTGTTTCTGTTCCTGAGCTACTGCATGATTAGGTGTTAAAAGAAGAGAACAGAATGTAAACCCACTGAAATGCAAAGACAGTCAAGCCACTAATAAATGATACACTGTCATGTTTATGATTTTAGCAGTAATTAATTACTAGCTACATGCATTTATTGGCAAAACATTTGGAGGCTTTCTGTATTTTCTAAGAGTCAGAGATGCAGCAGAAATACATTCTATTACCAACACTTTTATTTCCACCCTTTGCAGATCTCAGAACAATCTGTAGCACTTTTGCTGGAGTCAAAGTGTGGAGGATGTAGGACAAAAGCCCATACAAGGAGGCTGTGTCCCATTGCTCAAAGAAGTTCTTAGTATCTTCCAGCAGTTTATTTAGGAAACATGCCCGTTTCCAAAAAAGGACTTAATATTATTTCTGGCTACGAGACTCAAATTTGGATCCCAAAATCAAACTGGATTCTCATCATAATCAGTAAAACAGGTTCTTCTGTAAACAACATTAAACCTCTGGGTATTCCTCTCCATTGCTATTTCTAAATTATGCCCTCAGGACCACCTCAGCAACTCCAATCATCTGCAGTGATCTGCGTGAGTGTGACTTGGCTTGTCACTGGATCCTAAAAGTTCATTTTGCCTAGAGCTGACACTGACTCTGCTCCAGCACTGCACATAAAGAAATCTGTTAATCAGCTAGAAATAAGCTAAACATCTCCTGATTGCCAATCCAGTGTTTCCAACTGTACTTCCAACCCTTCTCCTCTCCATACCTCCTCCTGGCAATAAAAGCATAAGTCACTTAGATTGCTGATTTTTTTTCATTAACTTATTTGTAATTTATTTTTTCTTTCTGGATGTCCCATGTTTTCTGAATTGCTAGCATATTGTAAAGAAACTGTGACGGTCCTTACAGTAGAAGTTATGATTGTTTTGCTTCAAATGCTTTCAAAACCAAAAAACAGTGTCATAAACTATCCCATTAATATTAATAGCAATGGAAACTAGTTTCTGAGCATTTGCATCTCAATGCTGGATCCACTAAGGCCCCATAGTTTGTGATCCCTGGATGAAGTTTCTCTCATGGCTGAGCATTTATGATTGCATATGAATTCATCTGATGTCTAAATAAGGGAGTGAAGTCAGAGAGCAGTCTTCCCTTCATATTTACAAGGGCTGTTTACAGAATCCCTCTTCACCACCCTATTTCTCCATATTTTTAAAAACTTAATAACCTTGAGACCAGTTTGCCCACCATGTTTGCAATTTAACAATGAAAAATATCAGACTGACAAAGAGACACTCAGAGTATCTAACACACTAGAGTCTCTTTTAAGATACAGGTCTTCAAAGTCTGGAGCTTTAATTTGTATGCTCAGATCCACATTTAAACTGCTACATGACTGGGCGGATTTTCAGAACAGACCAAGGAAAGATTTGGCCCAACAGCACATCTGTACAACATTGGCAGATTCAGCTGAAAGTCTGGGAAGGGATTCAGAGCAGCTACGAGCAGTTGCTGTTCACCCTGCAAAACCAGAGTAATCAGTCTGGCTAAAAAATCTGGGTAATCTTGGATCCTTTATCCGTACTCCATATTCCATTCAAAAGTGAGAAGAAAACTAAAATGAAAAGATGAAAACCTCCCAAGAGCATGTCTGGAGGAAAAAAATACTCCTGTTTGGACTTCCTTTGAGTATTTTCTTGCTTTATTTTAAAACCACTTTGCCATTGTGGCCTTTCTCTGAGTAGCTCAAAGGGTTAACACGTTAATTAAAGCAAGGTATTCTACTCCTTAAATTATTAATTAAAATAAAAACTGCAGCTGGTGTTTAACAGCACCTCGGTCCCAACAGCAGGTTTTAGTCACTTCACCTAAATCAAACATATCATGAAGTTGGCATGAAAATCATATTGTCTGAATCAAACACATCTGGCAACTGACACATGCTTTTACCCATAATGAAAATAACAAACTATCTATTATATATGCAGATGCACTTGAAATTGTTTGACACGCTGATGTCTTCTACCGCTCACATTCAGAAGCTAAAAATCCTAATGAAGATTAATGATTAAGATCGAGAGGGAAGAAATTGCTTTCTTCCTTTTCCTCTGCTGTTCTAAGTGCTGATAACACTGCCATTCTGTTCCACGCTCGGATGACAAAGAGAAGCTTTTTAATTAAATAGTGTGGGCAACAGATAAGCTTGGCTTCTTGGTGCTGCCTTACAAAGCCTTTACTCAGGGTTAGTGCTGCTTTATACAATGACTGTTAGGATATCATTAAAGTCCACAAAATCCCGGTGTGGATAAGGTCCTACACAACTCTTTGTTAAGTTTGGATTTACCAGGAGTCCTGCATGTCAGCAGGAGGAGCTGGATGAATTTAGATCTGTCAAAGCTACAATGTGATGCCAGAAAACAGCTTCACACCCTTCCCTTACCACAGGGAGAAGAAAAGAAAACAGAGGGGCTCTGAAGAGGCATCTTGATTGCTAGAGCATGTGCTGCATACTCATGGGAAATCAAAACACAGGGCTCTTCATTAATACTGAAAGCACATATAGCATTCATCAGTTATTATTGATGTCTAAATTGCATGCATTACATATGCATATTTTCAAGTCTGGAGGCCCACATGGCTGTTTCTCAGAGGACCCAGACTGAGCACACAGTGTATGGTGCACTTCCATCTCGACCTGATGTACAGGAAGGTGTCCAGGAAGAGAGACCTCACCCTTTTTCCTCTCTTTCTCCTCACCCTGAACACAAGTCGCTCTGAATACTGAACCTCATACGAGAAAGCACCAAAAAAGCACATCAGACAAAAATGGCTGCTCACTATATTGAGATTAATTAGTTTATTGGGTAGCCTAATTATATACCTTGAAATATGAGCTTGGCAATTGCATTATTGCCATATGTAAGAAACACAGTATTTAACATCCACCCCATTATGACTAATGGTTTTCTATTCTTTTCTAGATAGACATGACTATTCATAAATCAATTAAATTAAATCAGTGGCACATTCTCTCAGGCTGGTTTTAATGGTTTAGAAGGCAAACAACTTCAATGCCTGTGATTACATTTCTCATAATGCAACAAACTTTGTCAGCTGTATCAAAACAGCTTTTCTGAGGCAATGCTGCTCTCTCCCTCATCTCCAGATGAGTCTGGAAACGCTCCTGTGTTATATTATATTATAAAGGGGGCACACGTGCAGAAGAGAACATTGCTCAGCAAGGCAGATGAGCCCAGGAAATGGAAAGAACACATGCAACCCTTCTCTCAGCAACACAGCACTATTCCAGAAAAGTTTTCTTTCTTTCCAGAAGGTATTTTGCAATGTGACAACTGAGAGGATAGCATTCATGTTAATAAACAGTAGTATCTTAGTTCCCAAGGAAAATAAGTTCCTTTCTCCCCTAAACATTCATAACCTGCATTGATTAAAAATGTTTTGTTGGGCTTTTTTTTGGTTTGGTTCGTGGGTTTGTTTGTTTTTACAGTATCAGGAATAGTTTCTAAATCTCTTTATAAAGGCATTCAATTTTTAAAGCCTTTCTTTAAATGGCAAGTTTAGATTTCCACTTCATGGCAAGATGGTCAATAAATATTTTAGAATGTATTGGAACAACTTTGAAATATCATCCCATACATCAGTTAAAGTGTTAAGAGTGTCTGGTGTGAGAATGAATGATCTTCTATAATGGAGACATTTATGAGGGGAGTGGCTATTTTAGATTTGATAGATATAAATGGAAATGTCAAAGGGAAAAGGATCCAGATTAAAAGTGTTTGCAAGATGTTGGAGTTTAACATCCTGAGGCAGAAGATAAACCCTAACAAGATTAACAACATAAAAATAATACATTTCAAAAGATCAGACTCAACAAACATCAAGAAGAGAAGAAAGTCTCTTGGGGTGTTGCTTTAAAGGATAAAGGATACAGAAGGGCTGGCAATTCCTGAAAGATACCATATCAAACACACAGATGCAAACTATCTTAACATGAAGAAATATTAAAAGAAGTTATAAGAAGTTGCAAGAGCTTCTGCAAGTGCTCTTTCAGGACCAAGAAAACCCAAATCATTCTCTTTAAATTTTAAAGTGTACTGCAGCCATTGGACTAGCTAACCATACATACCATAAATGTATGAGATAAAAAGAATCAAGAAGCAAAGCTAAATCCTCCTCACAACGAATAAACTTAGTTTGCATGATTTGTCACTGCAGAAAGTGATTTATGTCATCCCTTGAATGAAGTTCCAGGGTCCAGAGCAGATGATGGGAAAATTACCTTTGCTGTTAGGTGGGTGAGAAAATCTAATGCTGAACAATCATGGCACAAAAATGACAGAATCTTGGTGAGGAATTGTGCAAGGTGAGAAGACAGGGTTTTTTACAAGAACAAATGAAGCAGTTCCAAAAATATTTCATGAGATTAGCAGAGTTGGAAGCCTATGCATGCCCTGTCTGAAGTGACAATAATTTAAAAAAAGGTACAACTTCTCCTTCTTATAAGTGAGAACAGTGACTTTCAATTTCATCTCCTGGTTTTGCAGGAAGGAATTTACTGTGATTAACTGTTTACTAACCATTGGTTGTTCTGTGAATACAATTTACTTGTTCTGGGCTTCAGAAATGCTCTCAGAGAGACCTTCTGGCAATTTGGAAACCTATGCAGTAATATTCACCATATTACCCTGTAACAGAACCTGCATGAGTTTTGTAATAGGGCCCACTGTTACACTAATGACTCTGACCAGTACAGATAAATTATATAAAATACATGTTATTTTACAGAGGGTTTGGTTTGCAGGCAGCTGCTTCACTTCACAATGTCATTAAAACATGGAAAAAAAACCCCACTGGCCAACCTCTTTAATGCTTCAGACACAGAATTATTTCCAAAAGAGAATTCTCTATGGAGTTTTTCTTCTCCCTCCTGTTTTAGCCTTTAGAGATGATGGATTGAGCTGTTAGGAGATGTCTAAAGCTTTAAGACCCTTTCTGTTTGATTTGCTATAGTAATAATTATTTTGCTTTTTTAATATCCTGCTATATTAGATGGCATTATCAGTTCATATAAGACATTAAATCAGCTTCTTTAGAGAAAACATAATAGAAATCTAAGTATCCTATTGAGCAAAAATCTTCCATTACTGTGTTATGTATTGTTTATCCCTTAGGAGTTAAATAGAAAATATAAGCTGACAAAACAAGTCATCGGTGCTATCCGTGTAATAAAAAAGAAACCTCATCCTACAACAAGGAAGGTGTAAGTCAGGGGCCAGTGGGATTTAATGCATGCAGAGAGCATACAGCTGCTCTGTGGACAGCTGGGGAATATGTAAAAACCTACATTAATATGAGACAATCTGACCCAAAAGGTAACTCCGTCCGAGCCAAGCAGAGTCTGCTATCAAATATCAGATTTAAAACAATCCTTGTACATTTTGATGGGCTGTCCTGAGGGCTGCTACTCTTGCTAGATTTCTGTCCTTTCAAAGCAAAAGGAAAAAATAATAAAGATTTTATTACCTGCACAGATGGTAGATTTTGCTAATGTTATATCCAAATCATTTTCTTCTCTAAACTGTGCACGCATCTGAATTTTAATGCCTCGACTCACCTCAGTCACAGAACTTTGCAGTAACCAGAACAAATGAAGAGATGCTATGACGTAGGTCTCTCAAAAGTCAAGTTGGAGAGGTATGGAATCACAAATTTCTTGGTTGGCCATTGATCTCCAACCTACACTGCATCTTTTAATGGCAACTGGAGAGATGGAATGCAAGCTTGATTTTCAGCTGTGCGTTCTCATTTTTCTCAGAAAAACGTCCCTGGGAAATATTTGCACTTAGATGCTTGTCTGCTTGTTCAATTAGAGGAGTAATTAGGATACATTTTAAACCGTGCTTGAACGGCATATGCCAACATTCAGAAAGCTTTTCAAAAGGCTCCAGACTCCGCGGCTTTCCCGGCAGCACCCACCGGGCAGCACCATCAATAGGAGTGAAATGAAAAGACAAACAATGGGAGTTGGAGCACTGGCAGCAGCCCAGTGCCTCGTCCTGAACAGAGCCTGAAGGCAAAAGCTGGCAAACTCTGCCCCTGAGCACTGCTGCCCTGCTGCATGGAGCACGTCCCAGGAAATATCCCTCCTGTGCTCCAGAGAGGAAATGTTCTGGAAAGGAAAAAAAGTTTTGAGTCTTTGCATCTTTCTTACACTCATTTCTAGCCTTTGTTTTTTCTGGAGGGACTTAATCTAGTTATTTAATGATTGAAGCTTTTGCTCACAGGCCTTTAATAATAATCACAATAATTATTTTTTATCATGCTCTTTCATACATGCCTCCTGCCAATATGCCTGAGGTGCTCCACAGACACTGCAAAACATAACACAAATTAAACATAACAAAAGAAAATCCAACGAAATATTTAAAAAGACACATCTGATATTAACTAGAGAAAGGCTGTTTTCAAACATGAAGAATTTCAAGACAAAATTGATGTGAATACAGAGGGATTCTGGTGAGGTTCTCGCCACCAGCCCTATCAAATCCACTTAACAACAGCAGATGAAATGTTTGTTCATTTCCCTCTGGCTGGCATCTTCCAAGTACTTTTCTCATTTTATTTTAAAATATTTTGAGATTGCTTCTGTTCTGTATGCAACCAGAAAATCTATTTTTTTTGATACCTGCAGTGCTACTATAACATGGTCATTTATGGCCATCATCTTTAAAACAGCAAAACTGACAATATGCCATCTAAGAAAATATTATTACTGTGTTATACAGAAAGAGAACCAAGACAGAGAGAAGGCTAAGCTTGCCAAGATCAAACAAAGCTTGTGGTAGGAAAAGAATTTCCACCCAAATCTTCCAAGTTTTGGCCTATCACCCCAACTAAGCTGCTCTAAATCTTCAGCTGTCACCAAAACACAAGAAATTGTAGGATTAAAATACAAATAAGGAAATCTGAAATCATGAAACAACAGTAGATCTTAATATCTTAAAGCATCTTTATATCTTAAAGCAGATATATTATGCATTTGTATGCAGTCCATGAATACATATAATATTGATTCCTCTCAAGGCATCCATAGCATGTGCAAATGTGAGGGATCAATTTGACAAAATCTTAAATTTTAACTCTTTTGAATTTGCAAATAGAATACCTTTTTTTGGTCCTATTTTTCTGGCATTATTCTTAACCTCTTGTCAGACAAGCTCTCCTAAATCTGAGTTTCAAAGTACCTGTGCAGCTATTGAACTGCATGCAGTCTGCTTATTAACAAGAAATGAAGCTGGAATGTAAGTCACTGCTAATTAAACTCATAATTACAAATGGAAGGTCAGACAGCAGATCCAAGAGCTGTTTGAAAATGTAATAAGACAAAAGAAAGAACAAACTCACATGTAATAATTCTGCCTTACTTGGCAGACTGACCCATTAGAAGATTCCTCAGCTGCACACAGTACTGAAGGCAAATATTAGAATAGTAAATGCAAATCACTTGGGTTTAAACAAGTTTGTCAAGGGTTAGCACAGGCTCTAAACATTACCTAGATTTTTTATTAAAAACAAAAACTGAGAATTTTTAAATCATTTACAAAGTTAGAGTATGCATCATCAGCTTCCTAACCTGAACTCCAAAGTAGATACCACCAGTAGTTGCCTTCCCTGTTTTCGTACTGAACTGGATAACCTCTCTCTCCTCTGCCCATAAGGGCCAGGAAATCTGCTTGATGTGTCACTGCCCTGCTTGTGGATCTCCACAAACACAGAAATCCTGAGACAACCACAGCATTGCCTCTGTTTCCTGGCTGGGAGGTGGGGCACAGAGAAGATGAGAAGTGCAGGAGGTAATTTGGACAAAGGGATTAAGAAGCTGCACTAAAAGATCAATGGGGAGCAGAAGCACCAACAACTGCCAACTGCAAAACTGAGGGCAGCCAAGAAAGGTACAGCATATTTCCCGTTAGCTTTGATCTCCTGAGAGGATAGAGGTTTTCATGTGGGTCTCAAACTCCACGTTTGGACCCATCCCACCACCACGTGACACCAGGGTGAATGATGGACATGCAGGACACATGAAGAGCGAGGACACACGTGCTGTCATGCCAGACCAGAAAGCCAGTGCCTCTTCTTGTTAGCACACTTGAGATGAAGCCCTTGATGTTTTGGGAAAATCCAAGGAGAAGAATAGTTTTCCTTTCCAAGTTAAGCATGTTTCTTACTTGGGATCTAGGCACCTGGACAAAAAATCCTGCTCGGGATTTACGAAGTATCTGTCAGGAAACAAATATAGGTGGCAGATCAAAGCTGCTTTCTGCCATTCCTCCTACTCTGGGTATTTCACCTTTCTGTGAGCCACAGGAAGCCTCTGAAACTCCCAGCACGGTGGAATAGCCTTGTGAGACTTACCAATGACAGATTTTAAAACCAAGAAAAAGTATTCCCTTATCAGCAGGCTTTCATCTGACACGATAATTCTAAAAATCTGCCTTCCAACAGTTCAACTTCGCTTCAGTGAATGTCTCACCCAGCGCCTTCTAATAAATATTGTTTATGATTTCTATGACACACTTGTTTTGCAGTGAAATTGTGGAGGCAGTGATCACTGGGTTGATTGACACCTAGTTATTCAATCAAACATACTTTTATTTCACTAGTCACAGACCACACATACCAAATTTGTTACTGAAACAGCTTCTATTAGGCATTTTGGAGAGGGCTTGGGAAGAAAATCAGTCTTGTAATGAAAATCTTAACTATGCTGCAGCTACTGCAGCACCATAATACTTATTTCTCTCCTGCTGGCAATTTGGAGGCAGCAGCACTGAACACCAGAGGACTTCTCTATGGAGGGAGAGATAACAGCAGAAATTTACTGAAAGGATGGGGGTTGTTTTCTCTTAACAATGGAAGTGTACACAGATGGATTTGGTAGTTCTCAGCTGGTGAGCAAATATTCAGCTGTAGCTCATTGTAGCTCTTTGGATGGAAAAAATGGATTTCACATAAGTATTCCTTTCTGGCTTCATGAAAGACAGAATGCAGGCAAGCTGAGTGGCAGAGTTAGGCAAAGACAGGCACTGCACATCCCCAGTTAGAACTGGGAGCCGAGGCACAAGGCCACCATTAATTCATGAAAGGTAGTAATTTCTCAGAAAAAAATACTTGTTCTAAATCTGACAAAACATTTTATAAGCTGTTTCGCCTAAAGTGTGGGGACATGAAAATCATAGCTCAGAGATGGATGAATGTTCAACAAGAGCTGCCAGGGGAAACTATTCCTTTACCCCACCTCCTCTCTCCAAGGCACTTCTGGAATGATTTGGGAGCTTAAGCCACAGCATCCAGGACCACTTTTGACATCTCAGGCAATATGAAATCCACATTGTGGCTGACAACACCCACTAGAGATCCCCGCCCTTACAGCCAAGGAGGTGGAACATAGGCAGTGAAACTTCTGGCAACTTAAATTTCTTCTGGCATTTACATTCTGGCACCTGAATTACTCTGCTGATGTTTTCTTACTTCTACATCCTCATCCTGTACAAGAGGATGTGATAAAGGAACCTGGGAAGTGGCAGCTACCATTAGGTATAGAAAGGCATTTAATTACTATTCTCCAGCTGCCACCTCTAGCAGTAGAAGGGTGCCTGAGTTCTATACTTGTGAAACAATCCTGAGCAGTTCCTTTACCCAAATAACTTCTCTCCTCCTCAAGATTCTTAGCAATGTCCTTTTATTTTAAGAAGGGGATTTAAAACCCCTTGTAAATGTTGTAACAGCTCAGACTCAAAGGCCTTCTCTAAAAATCCATAGTTCTGCTCTTAAACCTCCTTTTTTTGAGATTCCTCATGTAATTACACTCCAACTTTTGTCCTCCTCTGAACTTTGCTGAGTTTTGGAAAGTGCTGATTAGACCAAACAGAAAATTTCTTCAGCAGTGAAAGAAATAGAACCTTCAGAAAATTTTAAGAACCTGATTAGTCAAGCTTTCTGGATAGCTATTTGCATCTTGCTTTTCAAGAACAATTTATTCACTCAGCTTAACCTTACTCCCAATACATCCAGGCATCACACATAGATAGTTTTATTCTACATAGTTTCTCATATATTTCCAGAAATTACTTGGAGTACTTATTTCTGTTACTGTTAAGATCCATTTATTATGGCCAAACTAAAAGAAAGCGAATTTAAAACCAAAGTGTGTTATTGGTCTGGCCTGGTTTGATGATGATGATATACCCATACAATGCATTACATTATCTGCAAGTGCACATTGGCAAGCTAAAAATTGGAAATTCTGTTGAACTCATGTTTAGAAGAAATGGACTCATGTCCTTCTGTGCAGAAATCATGGAGAAGGGAAGTGTTTTTTTAAGTGTCAGCCTCACCTCAGTGACAATTCTTCTGTTTCAGGAAGTGAACACAAACATTCAGTGCCAGTCTTCCCAATATAATCCCAAATGAGAGTAGCAGCTTAACTGTGTCACCCTCTAACACCTGAAATCCTTGGCTCTGCACCTTCTAGAAGAAGAGCCTGTGCCGCACTGCTACTGCTCCACTCCATCACCACCACATCAAACATGAGATATCAAGCTCTAACCTTGGCAGCACTGAGTGTGAAATTTCTGTGGCACTCACATTACTCCATGCCAGCATGAAGGTGGAAATTTTGTCCACATTTTGTGAGAAAAAAAATGAAAACCTTTAGTCTTTAAATTTGCAGAAAAAAACCCCAAGTTACACACACACACAAATTGCAACCAATCAATCAACAGGACATGAGAGATGCCTCTTCTGGAAAAATACAGAATTAAAGTGCCATGGTCCCCTCCATCAGAACTGCCTGAAGGCTGTTGGACTGAAAGTGAAGAGGGGAAGAGGAGAGAAAAACAGCCACTGCAAATAAGCAGAGTATTTTATTAGAGAGTTATCTCCTTCTTGCAAGAATGAGTGCTCAAATGGATAATAGCTTCCTGTGAAATCCAGGTTTCCAGCTCTGTGTTAAGAAGAGGCTCTTACCTTATGGGATTATCCATCCTTGATACTGTGAGAAATGCTGCTAAATTCGCTGTGTAGGAGGAACACACAATAAGGGTGAAGAGCCACCAGCTTCCCATCACAATGCGCATCGCCACAGAATTGACACTGGATTCACCCCCTACAAACAAACACAGAAACGGAGGGTCTCTCAGCAGATTACATTTACAATCACCCTCTGTGTGCCCTGCTATGTTAAACTTTGTTGGAGCTCCTCTCTGCTTCCCCTCCAGTCTGCCCTTTCACTGTGGGAAAAGCATTGCTTCTGTTAAGGCTGATAATTGACAAGTATTTTCTCGAGTCAACTTCTTGCCCTAGACAGTGTTCTAGAAAATCATCTTTCAAAATATTTCCCTTGAGAATTATTGAGGATCAAATCTAAAGAACACGAAAAATGTTCTAAATAAAGTTGAATGGTGAAACACAACTAACATGCAGGAATTAAATCATTACAGTGTTCAGAATATAGTAATATTCTGTTTTCAATTACCCTTTCAGAACTGGGAAAAAAGCCCCACAGAACTGCCTAATGGTTTGTGTGCTATCTTTGCTGTATTTAAATCTGCAAAGACTGAAGCATTAGTGTCATTACTTGTTACCCTTTACAAGATTCCAAACCATGTGAAGATTTCTTTCCAGCAATCTTCAAGCACAGTTACGCTTGAGCATCGTTGGAGACTAAACCTTAACACAGAGCTGGTTCTACTTGCTTCGGCATATGTTTGTGCTGATTATATCTTACTGCACTTAAACCCATCTTAATGAGATGAGGGACCAAGTTTCATAGTAATAGGATGGATTTTCCAGCTGAAGCTTTAGAAGCTTGCAATCACAATGAAAAAAATGTAGAAAAAAGTTAACAACTTTACCCACGTGTCAGCATTCAATAAAACCTGCCTTCCAAGAGTACAACAAATGTTACAGACAGGGCACAAAAACTGTGTGGGCAGATTTTGTAAACAATTAGTTACAAAAACAACTTTGTTAATGGCAGCAGCCCTACTGAATTCAGTAGGATCAGTCCCAAGCCTAGAGTATAAAGCTAGTTACATACTCAGTTCAAACAACCAAGAGATGAACTATCTCACATGAGCTCAAAAACATATGCATCTGTATTTCCATTTATACATTAAACAATTAAAAAGGTGCTAATTTCAGAGCTGGAGAAGCATTGCAATTCTGCACCAGGCAGCTCTGTGGTTTATTTCTAGTGTAACAATTTTCCCAAAGAGGAAAAGCCTAATGGTGCTTTTTCTGGACTTAGCGAGCGACAGAAAAGGCGTAAAAAACCAGAAAGCCCCAAGCTTGCCCACCCTTCCCACAGAGGCCTTCTGTGGGATCTTTACACCACTCTGGGACGGCCTGTCCTGCTGCCCCAAGGCAAAGGTGAGTACCCTGCTGGACGAAGGCGCCGTAGACCACCCATATGGCACTGTGCAGGGTGGAGGAGACGGAGGGGCTGGGCTGCGCCGCGCCCTGTGCCCGCACAGCCTGGATGCGGTTCAGCACGAAGATGAGCACGCCCACGATGGGGATGGCCGCCGCGATGCACGCCCACACCGCAAAGTCGAAGGGAGCGAAGAGGGAGAAGATGTTGATCTTTTCCTCGGGCTTCTTGATCAGGATGCCCACGGAATAGTCCATGTAGCGCTTGCTGAAATCCACCACGCTCTCCCTCTCGGGGGTTATGGTGATGGCTGAGATGGCCAGGTCTGCTCTCTGCGAGACAAACACAGAACATCGCATTGCTCCCTGCCGCCAGCAGTCTGGCCAGCATGAGCCTGCAGGAGAGGCTTTTAAGAACCAAGTGACTCCTTGCCTGTCCTTCCATTACTTAAAACATTTAGATACACTTATATAAATTCTCTAATTCTACTTTCACCATTTAAACATTAGTTAATTGCAATGGTCTAAAGAAGGGTAATGAAACATAACCTGTCAAGGTACTCTTGAACAGAAAACATGACCCTCACTCCTCTCTGGAGGAAGCGTAGCTTATTTAACCTTTATCCCTCACTTGTTTTCCAAAGGAGGCCTAAAACTCCAAACCATATTAACCCAGTGCACTGCAAGCAATAAAGGAAGAAATACCATTTATTTAGCTTGTGTATTTGATAGTAAGGTGGGAAGAGCTAATGTTTGTTTTTCTCCCTGCAGAATTGCCAACTTTACATATTCATGAAGAGATTTCATAGGACAACCGGGGAGAAGACTTTGGGTTTTTTTTAAATGAATAAAGTGATGGAAAAATCTCATAACAGGAAGAATGCACAAGGGCAACTTTGTTCCTGAAACTGCTTTGACTTCAATATTTAAAACAAGTAGGTGTTGCACATAGATAATCCTTAAAGAGAATGCACACTTGATGAAGGGTAATATAGGAGTTAACAAATAAGATTTCCAAAGCTTTTGAAGAGCTTCAATTAGATTTTCAGTATTTTCTGTCTTAATAAAAAGAGTTCTCTTAAAAAAAAAACAGAATATACATTCTGTTTCCCATCTCTAATTTCATTGGAAACGTAAAGCCAATATTAGAGGAGGGAGGTTTGCTTTGAAACCCTTTGGAGTCTGTGGAACAAATGATAGCAGAAACACCATTTAAAAATACCATAATAGGTATTTTATTGCTTCAAAGAAAGCAATTTCCAAAGAAACTTAACAGGAGTTCTTACCTTATTTTTAAATCCATGAAATTCAAAGAGTTTATGTCAATGCAAAATAAGTTAAAAATTCTTTATGCTCCCTAGCACCAACCAAGAACATCCCATTATCACACACGTTTGCTATTGCTTTAATTGCTTCTATTTCTTCCTAAACATCTCCTTACAGATACTGAACCACCTATTTACAAGATAATGAGAAAGCTTTCACTTTCAATAATAACCTCCACTGCAGAAGAGTAACTTTTTCTACAAAAAGCAGCAACATGGAATATTAATTCCTTTGATTCTTCTTCTTGTTTAATGCTTGTCCCATGTCAGGTTGCAAGAACTTGAACAAAATACACTCATTTCATTCTCTGGGAGATTCTAACCTACAAAGTCTACCCATTTACTTAAATGGAGTTCAATTAACTTACTCCTTGATTTGCAATATTGTAATTAAGAAATTTGGTCCTCTCAGTTTTAAATGAATGAATAATCTTGAGACCAGTTTAAATTCTAATTCCCTGTTACTGGGGCTACTTTTCCTGTTTGGGAGTCAAACTCATTATCATTACACATTGGTCTTTATTAAACACATTGTCACAGAATGACTAAAATAAAGTCCCATCTACAAACAACTTTCAAAGACAAAATGACAACAAATAAAATACTAGTAGTTAATATTTTAAGGAGAATACCTTGTTCTTTTCTCTATTTTCCATAGTCATTCCCTCACACACACAAAAATGGCCTCTATTCTTATAGCAATGTAAACACATAGATTTACACCAATATAATTTATGTTGAGAGCAGCTGGGAGCAAATAAAACAAGAGACTCTCTAGCTCCTATCATGTTTACAGAGTCTTAAATTCCAGTTTATATCACACTTAAGCCATCCGCGCCTCAGAAGCATTCTGCACTGGTGCCTTCATCCTAATTCACTCTCCTGTAATTTTTTTCAATGCAGCTTCTTTTCTGTGTACCTTGTTAATGAGTTCTCCAATCATGCCATTCCAGGAGCTGTTTTGGAGCTGGTGTCCATACTTGCCATCAGGAGCTTGATATATCTCATACTTGAAGCCCAGATTCTTGGCCAGTGCGTCCAGAACATCAATGGAAAATCCTTTATACCGTTTTGGCTGCCCAAGGATGTTCTCTGCCACCATCACAAAAGGTTCTTCCTGAGAACAAAACAGTATCTTAACTGACACTTGAAACAAGACTTTTAATTTGCTTCTCTGAGCAAAAGGGTGTTTTCTGAGTTAATTCTGGACAACTTTGCACAGATTTTTGAGACACCCGTAACCCTCTGACGCAAAAATTGTAGGTCACATGGCATACTGTGAAGCTTCCCAACCAGACACCACTGCCTCAGCACTTGAGTCCTATCCATAGCTTTGGTTTTGCCATAGCTCTTGAGAAGAAGCAGAGACTACAGAAGAAATTCAACCCCAGATTTAGAAAGCCATATTCTACATACAAGGCCTCATCTTTTATCCAGAAGACATGCTAAAACACAAGCTAAACCACTGCAATTTTGTGAATATTTAAAATTTTGAAAATTCAGAAAATAACTTTAATTGGTATTGGTTTCTGGAGTATTTTAATTTAAGAAGTCTGTTTTGGGACCAAGGAAATGCAGCATTTTGTGGTATGTTTTCTACTGGAGATGGGTGCCCTGCTCTCCTGCAGGGGAAACCCAGGGATGCTGGTGGCACAGCCACTGCTGGCTGCCTTTGTAGCCTGGTACTGTCACAGAAGGGGTCTGCTCACCTCTCACACCAGCTACAGCATAAATTGAGGGAAGAAAATTGGGGGCTGGAGGGAGTGCCTTCATGTACATATGTACTCCTAGGTACTGCCTATTTGTACCATGATTCAGAAATAGAGAATTGAAAACAAACAACAAAAAAAGGACATCATATTCTGCAATCTGCAGACTACAATATCTTAGCCAGGAATGCATTCAAGCCCTAATTTGCCCCTAATGTAGCACTTGGCTGACAGGAGCTCTTAACCACTCCAGAGTTTAACAGACAGTAGTCCCAAAAGCGTAATGATTTTTTTGGAAAGATGACACCTTTCTAAAAGATATAGTTTATCTCAACGGGAATTTATGAGCTTGATGCAGAAAACACTTGATTAAATTTTACAGCCTGCAGCGTACAAGAGCCAAGATTAGATTATCATAATTGGCCCATCTGATCTTAAAACCCATGAAATGCTGAAAACTGCCTCTCCAAGCTGGAGGATAGTATCTGGAATGCACCCCTGTGCACTCAGGCCCTGCGCTGGTTCTCTGCCTGTAGGAATTACAATGCAGAAAAACAGCATAAGCAAACAAACAAATGCTCTGTACCACTGACAGTGCACAGCTTTACATAAAATAATAAAGGGCCATCACCTATTTTCCTTGCTTATATAACTGATCATCCAAAAATACAGAACTCAAAATGATAGGGGAAAACACTGCGGGAAGTGCCCAAAATATTTTCAGATCCTTTTTCTTTTGAGCATTTTGTTTCCTGAACTCAGAAAGGATCATACCAAGACAGTCACCACTTTGAGTGTCACTCCCTGTAAGTCGTTGCCCAGTCGTCGCTCTTGGAGGCTGCCGTTCAGTCCCTTCTCAGAGTCCCACGTCGCCAACTGGAACAGAAAGTACCCAGAGTCTGAAGCACTGCCAGGCAGAAATCTCTCAGCATTTACAAAATGTTTAACAGCAGCTTGACTGAATCCAGAACTGATAGAGAGAGGTGTGTGGCTTTTTTAAACGTAGAATCAGAATTAGTGCGATTCAGAGGACAGATATAAACAATATAAACAAGTACCTTGCCCGAATGTATGCTCATTGATGTGTGCAATATAAATGTTCTATTATCTGCAGTATCTATCATATCATTTCACTTAGTTCACTCTGACATTATATTTTTCCTCAGTAAGTTTATATTGCCTGAGAGTCTTCAGGATCACCTGTGGTTGCACTATCCCAGATTTCCCTTTCTGCTCAGATCCCTATTTTCAAATACCCTGTATTTATCAAAGACCAACCTTTTTTTCCACAGTGTTTTAGACACAGGTTCTACGGTGTCAAACTGTCTCAGCTCACATTTTCTTCAGCTCCTATCTTAAGTCCTGTTTTCTCTGTTCTTGCCCTACTTCTATGTGAACTCTAAAACAATTACAGCCTCTTGAGCTCCCAGGCTCCTGATGAACAAGTATCTCATATTTACCAGATGTACCATATGCATGTTTTGAGGATATCTCCCTGGAATATTACATCTAAATATTTCATTTTTCAATTAAATGCATCGTTTTAAAAATTCATTTTACTGCATTTTCTGAAGAGAAATACAGTTCAATTCAATAGAACAGATTCAATAGAAAAGTCAGTCTTAAGCGACCTTTGGATTATTCAAACTAAATATGATCCTGAGCAGCAGCAGCAGCAGCAGTCAGACACTCCTTTTGCCTTCAAACAGAATCCACAGTGTCATTTTGTTCAGAGAGACATAAATAGTATCAAGTAGAAACTGTTTTCTTCATTTTTTTTTTCAGCTGTATTCTTAAACACCAATACTATGCTCACATATTTGGAAGCAGTGTTGTTAGCTGAAGGCATGCCCTGTAGAAACTAAACACATTCCAAGATCTGTGAAATATGGATTCCTCCTGCCAGAAGCTAATTGTCATGTAACAAGTCAAAATCTTCTTGGAAAGAACTTACTTCACTGAAAATGCCTATGGCTAGATGTCTTACATGATTTATTTCTATGACTTCAGTTTTATCCTAAAGCCTCACAAATCAAATCAACAAATAAAATGTGACGGAAGAGATCTGTATAGTTTTATTTCTGTTTTGTTGCATTAAACTGATAAACAGGGAACTAAAACAGAACAAGACATTCAGTGAATATTCAGCAACTATCACAACTGACGAAAATTATTCCACAGCCACTAAATCTTGAAAGCTGAGATGCAGGAGAGGAAAGACTTAAGGTACACCTCCTTTTATCCAGATGACCTGGAGGATGGAGGAGGAGAATGTATGAATAATTTTCAGCTTTCTAATGACACTCCTGAAAGCTAAAATATCTCAGTTTGAACACTCTCCTCCTGTGATGGCAGTTTGGGAGTGACAGAGCAGCGTCTGCACATCAAGTGTCTGTGGCAACACTGGCAGATAAATACCTGTAGCCATGGTATCTTTTGAATTTGAATTTAGATGTTTGCTCTGAAATATTTCCAGATGTTCCTCAGCCCTTGCTACTATGAAACCAAATGGACAGATCTTTCCTTTGACATAAGTCAACATGGTTTAACAGACTTCAAAGATCAGCGTAGGTGTGTATGGCATCTACTGTGTCTCAAATCTGTAAAGAAAGCTTACTGTTTAAACCTTCTTTGCTTGTCCTAGGCATATGATCAAGACTTTTTTGCCAAAATGGCTTGCAAAATCTACAGGTGATGATTAAATAGTCATTAAAAATGGGAAATGTAACACATTCAAGTTTACTTCATCACTGGTGACTGACACATCATTTTTTTTCTCCTACACATGCACATTTCAAAATCTGATTTCATAAAAGGGCCTTAGACTTCTCAAATACTCTGTTTCATATTCTGCACTACCTTGAAGAGTTCCAAAAAATACTGGAGACAAAACAGTGTAAACCCATGAATTTATTCTTTCTTTCAAAAAAGGAGGAGACAAAGATTCTTCTGTGCAGTGGGGGTAAGTGCAAGGAGAAAGGGCATATTTTGCTTCAGAACAGTGCTCCAGAGTACTGTACTACAAACTTTTCAGCCTCTTAAAAGCAAACTGTAGAGATAAAAGCCATAAACAGAACATAAGGAAAACCATTTCCAGAAGGGATTTTCCCTGTGCATCCTTGTGCTTTGGAACACTCCATTTGTTAAGAACTGTGCCAATTTTATCTTCCACTTCTTGCAGACAGAATTTTGTTTATAGGACTGATGTATTTCCAGATATGTATATCAATTTGTGACAGCTGACCTGCCAAGATCGGTGCCTCAGAAACTAATTTCCAGCACGGTTACACACCATGAGTAATGCTGTTAAGGCCATTAGAGTTTCATTCTTTGCAGAAATATGTACAAATTTCCTACCAGAAGTCTGTAGCCAAAGGTTATAGCACAGCCATCATCAGTTGATAGGAGATAAAGAGCTTTTAGATCTGATTGCGAGAAACAACTGTTTGCAGAATCAGCACTTGCAGGATGTGTTTAAAAAAAAATATAAATGGTCTCTGGAATATGTATTTAATGGCAGTCTGGGTGGGATTTTTTGATTCTCAAGTTACCTGGTTCTGTGAGTTTAAGTTGTGAAATCAGCCACTTTATGAAAGACTTTCCACTTAAAGCTTTTTAGCTTTTCTTTCTGAAACAGCCCTGTTGCTGGGAGTCCTCTAGTTTTAGCCATACAGCAGAAGCTAAACAATCCAGTAAAGACTACCCAGAGGAAACAAATGTGGAATTCAGACAAAAAGGTAATTTGTTGGAAAACTCTGACTCAAAACATGCTTCTGATTTTAGTCAGTATTTACTGCATTTTCAACTAGAACTTCAAGGAAACGTTTGGAGAGAGAAAACAACAACTTGAACATTGTTTTCACCCTCCAGAAGCAACATAGGTTGAAACAAAGACACTTACTCAAAACACAAGCAAAACAAATGTCTGTCATAGGCCCAACCAAATGGAGATGCAAATTATCCCAAACTACAATTAAATTCAGTTGGAAACAGACATTAGCAAATAAAGTGTTCAGTGTTTCTGTCTCAGTATTGAATGTGATCATCTCCAATATTTTAGTTTACAATGCAGTAATTACTGGCCAAATAACACATATCACTGCTATCTAACACAGTTTTAAGTATGACACCATCCTAAATGTGATCTACTTTTCAGGAAAAACATGATTCACATAAGAAATGAAAAAAAAAATAATTCTTAACAGTTGTGTATTAATGTTTGAAGTGGCTACAATCTATCCAGAGCATACATCTTCTATTTTACCAAAACAAAAACTTTGATTGCGCGACTTCAATGGAGCTAAGATTACACTGTCCAAAGAAAGTAAATTTGGGAACTCTATACTTGAAAAACTCCTAAGACAGGAAAGTGAAAAGAGTGCAAGGCAGGCAGCTCTCACACCATGAGAGAGACACCCATATCAACCAGAGCACATTTTCTCTGAATACAAAAGCTGTTCTGTCCATGGAGTTAAATAAATTAATCTATGCCATTCACAGTCTTAAAATGCTTTTAGATTAAAGTTAGATTCAAACAGATTTCATTTCAGTGACAACTTGTTTCCTAACCTTGAAGTCAACAGAGTTTATGTCAAGTATGATGTCCTTGAACCATGTATTATTTTACACATTGGTGCCTCATTCCCTTTGCAAGCCTTGCAATACAGCTAAAACCAGATTTTAAGTGAACCTGATAATAAAACAACACATAAACAAGAAAATTAATGTTGACAGATGAAAAATATGAAATAAGGGAGTGTGCCATTAAATAAATGGAGCAAATTGGACACTTCTTTGTTACAATTCTAAGGAATAAAAGGAATTTCATTTAAATCTTAAAACAAATGCAAGTCCACTTAAAAAATTTAAGTCCACAATTCCTTTTCAAATGCAGTATAACAGTAATCTACAGAATTTTCTGCCATTCAAAACAAGGTGGTAGCAGTAGGACTCACAGTTTGAATTAGTAGTAGCAGTAGTAGTTGTTAAAAACTCTTTCGTATTTGTTTAATCCACAATGATATAAAACAGGATTTAGAAAATGAAAAGGGATCAAATCTCTTATGTGCTAGCAAATCCAAACACTGATACAATTTATTTCCATCAGAGCTACATAATTATTAGGAATATTCTAACTTTTCTACTCTAAAGCATAAGCTTATAGTCAAAATAGGGATAAGATACTGGGTAAGATGTGCAGATGAACTGATTTAAGATACATTTTGTAGTTCAGCATAACTCAGTCCTGTTTGCAGTGAAATACCAGCAAGTCATCTCCATCCAGACATTCTAGTTTGATATTTTGAATTTGTTTGTATTAAATACATCTTGCTTCCAAACATTTGCAGTGTGACTGGAACACCTGTGCACCCACAGCCACAGAGAACTCCACAACACATTAAAACTGTGAAGCAGAGGATTGAGAACAAAGTCTTAAACTGTACATAAACTCCCAGTCTTTGGGTGAAAATTTTATGCCATCCTCAATGCAGGGCATTAAGGGGTACCATAAGGATTGCATCCACTTGGTAAAAGGTCAGAGAAGGGCAGGGAGACCAGTGAAAGCTGCAGAAAGTTAGAAAAAGGGCACAGAGGGAAATGCTGCCTCCCCTAGGGTTGCTTTGCCGCTGCTGCTTCTACAAGGGGACCCTGGCTTTGTGTCCAGGACAGCAAAGGACACAGATGTGGCTGTTGATGCTTTAATGGGTCTTTAAGAATGCAAGACCCTCAGGGAGAAGAATTCCATTTATTCCAATTTTAGCGCAAATTTTTTTGCAATTTTATGGTGCTGTATTGATGATAATAAAATTTCTCCAGAGAATCACAGGAAGATGAGCATGAGGCAGTAAGACCTAAAAATTACCAAGTCATTCCGGAAAAACTTGACTGCTTTTTCAATACTACTGCAGAATTAATAGGTAGCTGAAATGAAGAGGACAATATGTTTGTATCTGAATTTTAGCATTATTTCATACAAAGTCTTATGAATCCTAGGGGAACTTGTTTCCGGAAAAAAGACAATGTCACATGATTTACAGATTAGCTTCTACGGAACAATGAAGAATGATGTATCAAGATAAGAAAAGTTCTGAATAGCTCAGAGTAAGTCAATATTAAGATCTTCTCAACTTAATAGCTTTCTTACTGTTTTGGAACAGGAAATAGAAAATTACTGATGTTAAAATGTCTAAGATAAAAAGATATCTGAAAACTGGGGAGTGCTGAAAATACATCAAACTAGTACAGTGAGAAAAATAACTAAGGCTAATAAGAACTCCAACATGAAACAATAATATGCATCTTGCATAAGTAGAAGTGAATATTTATGGAACAGAAAAATGGGAACTAGGCATACTTCAACTGAAGAAACAAACACAGAAATTAATGAACAAGTTGTGCAGGGTGACAATGAGATGCAAATGATGATGAGCTGGTAAAACAGTACTGCTGCACAAGTACCAGTGTGGTCTTGGACCCCACATCTCATGGCACAGGCTGACCAGGGCATCCACAACACAGCTGAGAAGAATGTACAGTGGTTAACACTGGTTAGTATCTGTCTGAACAAGAGTTAGGCATGCTGGAAGAATATCAAGGGAGAACAGGACAACTGCTACTGTGATGGAGGATTCAGTTCATACAAAAAGGATGGAAGATGCAGCTGTGAATATTCAAGGTAATGGTAACTAAGAAATGGGAAAATTAGAAACAAAACTACATAAAAGGCAACAGAACTACTGCTGCAAACTTCTTATAATCTACAGAGACCCTTCCACAGGAAATACAAATTGTTTCTTAGAAACATTTATTCATTCTCAGTGCGGACTATTAAATAAGAAATAGATAAAAGGGCAGGGTTTTTTTCAGTATTTCTAAGCAAAACCATTTTTAATGGGAAAGGCTTGGCACACCCAGGATATAAGGAAGTACATAGATAAAGGAAATCAAAGAACTCTCTGGTGGTTCTTGAATTCACCAGAGATAACAGATGCAAACAACACTTTCACATAATCCTGGATCCCAGCCAAAGGTGATTAAGATGGTTTTGTCCCATGTGGAACAATTCCACTGAAGTCCCAGAGTGCACAGTTTAACCTGTGATCTCCTCAGTTTGCAATTTCCCAGGTGAGTGGATTGATTGCCATCTTTAAGGCTGGTACAGGGACACATTATCCACAAAGTTAAAAGGTACTTGTGCACTCTTTTCAAAGAATGTCATAATTCTGGAATACTTGAAAACCACAGCCACTTTCATCTCCAAAAGAAAAAACCATTCCCTACTGCTGAAACAAAGCCATTCCTAGAACTCTGCCAGGGAGAAATTCTGTCAAAAGTGCACAGGAACAATTTGAGGTTCCAGCCTACAGCCGTTAACTTCGCAAGCCTACGTAACACCACTGAGCCCCGAGAGCCACACTTATATAAAGTTAATTGAGCATAGGCCTAGAATAGAAAATAGAGAAAGTTCAAGAACGCTGAAGGAGGGATTTGAGTAGGCAAGAGCAATTGACCTGAACTGACATATCTAAGGAAACAGATATACACCACTGCTCGCCTGAGCAGCCAGCGAGACAAATGGCAAATGTCTAGGACTGGGATGCCACATGAAGTCTGCCCTTGAAGCAGCACAATGCCCTTCAAAGATGTGAGGGAACGGGCCCACAATTAACAGAAAAGCAGCACTAACAGACTCACCACCACGTAGACAGTTCCATGGAACTCTGATTTAGAACTTAAGAAAACAAATCTCCCATTGTGCCAACAAAATGTACTTTGGCAAGAAGCTGCATAGTAACAAGCAGAGAATCTGCACAAATTGGAATAAAAATTTCAAACTAATTCAAACAGCTCAAAACCAATGCAAAACCCTAAAAATTACATTGCATTGAAACAAAGAGCAAATTAGTATCAGAAGTGTACTTTTGCCATTTAAGATCAATGACAGTACTTAACTGCTATTATCTACAGAGTAACTAGATAGGACATGGATATGGATATGGAGTCTCTCTCCATGTCATTTACAATAATTCCTACATAATAAATAGGAAAACTTAGAGGGGAAAAACTACATTCGTTAACCCAAAACTGTGGGGGATAGTTTAGGACAGAGGACTACCAGCAGAGGCTTTGGTAGAGGTATTCCAGCATAATATTCTTATTCTCTAGAAGCCTGTGTATTTATTCAGGTCGTGCTCTTCAAATTCTGCCATTCACTGCAGCTAACAATTTCGACCCTACCTATCATAACTCAGCAGTATCTTGCTCCACTATTTTTATGGTCCTTCACTGCAGAGAATATCAAGTATTTTGACATGAAACGAAATGTTTTCCCTTATGTTTTTCATTAGCCAAAGATCAACTCGATTAAATGTAATGACCATACTATTAAAAGCTAACTACTTTACATATAATAGAGCTCTACAACATAAATTAAGATTAGAAACATTCTGCCCTGTACTACTAATATTAAGGAAGCCAAGGTATTCTCATGTATTGCTTTCTACAGAATTGTAAGTGAGGAGTTTCATGCAGAACTGAAGCAATAGTTTTCTTTCTAACCCTATAGGTTTTATTAAAACAGTGTCAGACTTTTTATACCCCTTGGGAATAGATCAGCACCATATACTTTATATTGCATATACATCACATTTAATATTATGTTGCAGGGCATCAATTATGAGAATTCTCTTTTTTGCTGAAATAAGATACTGCTTCATTATGTGGCAGAATGAGACATTATTTTGCTAGCAGGTAATGAAGCAGCATTGATACCAATTCAGGGTTGCTCCTTTTTCCATATTGTGATAGCTGGTGAACATCTCTGACCTCTTACACAACACAGAAAAACACCTGTGTTCTACTGTGCTGAACCTGGGCAATGCTTGTCTGGGGTAGCAAATCCACACTTGGCAGAAGAAGGAGCTGAAAGGACATGATAAGATAAATGTATTCTGTAATTCACTATATAAAAGTATAAATAGGCCATCTTCAGCTCTGCTAGAATAAATTGCTTCAATTAATACTAGTCTTTGAAGGAGCAGTGACTGCAACATGCTGATGTTATTAGTGCAGCAACACAGACACTGAGAAAGATGTAGTATTAAATGAAGCAATCATGAGAGTGATGAAAACAATATGAAAAAGAATCTTATCCTCTGATGGCTTCTTTATGAAGTGCAGGGAAGTATTACTCTATCTCAAAATTTTTGTATTTCATTTCTCTGACATAAAATCAAAATGTGGCAAAGAAGGTGTTGAAAATTAATTGGAGGTATTTTCTACTAGACTCTCACAGGCTTCTCTCTTGAAAAGCAGGCAAGAAACTTCCACCCCTGTCCTCCTGCAGTTTTGCCACTTTTCAAGGCTTTAAGATACAAATGATGTTCCATAGTGTAGAAACACTGTTGTTGAATCAGATGGCAGCATTGTCATAGCAAAAAGATGTGTGTGCAGCACCACAACTCTTTTAAGGGTCAAATAAATTAACTGTGAGTACCCAAGATACTGCTGAATCAGACACTTCCCAGGGGCATTGTAATGATACGAACAACCAGGTCTCTAAGCATAAAATTAAAACTGATAAGCAATCATAAAAGTTAGACCAATGCAGGTATAAAGTCCTCAACAGCTGTCACAAGTTACTGGCTAAAAACACACTGCCACTGGGTTACCCATCTGAAAGGCAAACAAGCCCCACTTCTTTTTCCTGCAGTTTAAAAGACAAAGTCATTGACCAGTGAAATCCAACATGTCCTGGACTCCAAGGATACTCTGAATGCAATGGCAAATTACTGAAAATCAGGGTGCTCAGGAATAGCTGCTTGTGGACCAAACTGAACCAATTCCCTTCACCACAACTCATTATGTGTAGGTAAAGTGGAAACAAATCTGTTTCACACAGAAAACAGATTCTTTTCAAAGCTTCCAAATGTTTTTTGGTAGTGAATTACTGGCTTTTGAGAGCAGAACTATCCTTGTTATTTATGCAATAGTGACCTCAGCAGACCGTTTGTAAACAAAAAAACCCTTGTCATCCAAAAGTTGGATCTAACAACAAATACAAATTCATGTTGATTTCCTATAGGTTCTTCTCCTGTTCTATGGAGTGTAGTAACCAAATAACTCCCTGTTGTGCTGTTCTAAGAATTTTACTGGGGAGGGAGAGCAAGAGAGGCTTGCACAGCTGGACAGCTGTCAGGAGCTGTTTTTACCAGTCCTTCTATGTGAGAGGTCTGCACATAGGAATTAACCAGCATGCTACAACGGGCTATGCCAAAACTGCTCTGTTTTTTGCAATGCCTTACTGGGTTTCTTGGAGATTATCTGAGCTGAATGCTTTTGATGTCTCACATTCAAGAAAGCTGTCCGTATTTCTTCAGTTCTAACAACAGGACTTCTCCTAGCCTGGCCCCTGAGGTACAGACCACTGTGTGATTTCACCAGCTGTGATTTTTGCCTCCTGAAGTCTGGCCAGCATGAATTCACTTTCTGATTCTGGTTAAAGACACTGAGTCATCTCAGAATGAAAGCAAAGTTCAGCCCACACTGTGGTATCAGCTATCAAACTAGATCTCAGTCCTGTATTGAAAACTGTTATTCTCACAAACTCCAGACACCTATGAAAAGCTCCACAACATCAAGAGTAACTTTTTGTAGAAACTTTTTAAAAAGTAAGTATTAGCATTCTCTAATTACCTCATGGTATTTCGGTGGCCTTGATATAACAAGGACAATATTCTAGAGAAAAAGCCACTTTTGACTTTAGTTCAAAAGGTATGGATTCATAAAAGTAATTTATAAACCAAATTAAAAACTTAAGCACAAAGAGGTCAAAGTCTCAGATGAAATGCTGATACTTAAAGATGACAGTTAAAAAACTCCAATAATATCAGAATTGCTGTTAAGACAAGTTAATACTCTCTCGACATCAGTAAAAACCCTAAGTGCCAAAGCTCCCCTGCTAAATATTTTAAGTGAATTTTGACCAGCTCTGGTTATCAGCACTGGAATCTACATCCACATCTATGGAACACTGAAAATTTTTGTAATAAATTTAAAAGTTCCATTTTTACTGAACTTTCCCTTATTTTGATCTTTACAATATGACTTCATCTTTATCCTCGCTTCTCAAAGGAAGAGACACAAAATGGCTTAAACAATTTGCAGATATTTTTTTTCCTCTACAACAAAAACCACTGAGTAAAAAACCATAACTTGGTGTTTCGTAATGGATAATTGCCTCTCCAAGAAACAGAAGAACTGTAGATAGTATTAAGGAAAACATGAATTTTCTTCTCTCTAATGATAGGCATTTAATGGTTTTAATTAACAACAAGCTATATTGAGACAGCTTTCAAAAATATATTTATCCCTTGGGCTTTGTTACATACATAGAACAGGTTTTGTAAGGCAAATAAAATCAGCTTGCTCACAAAGCCAATTAGCACAGAATATACAAACACCAGATCCACAGATATTATAGTTTATATAAACCATGTACCAGTTGCTAAGTATTCACAGGAACATAACGATACACTGAGCACTAATCTTTGCAGAGTCTTCATACAGAACCTGGGGTAAGCATGAAAAATACCCTTCCATGTTACTGTGTACAAACCTTTGGCTTACAGCCTATTGCCCTGCTTCATTTTTCCCTGCTTCAAATCAACATTCAGAGGAATTTTTAGCTTTTAAAAAAAATACTGGACAATGAGAACTTCTGAGCAATTTTGCACAGTGACAGACAGTGCACACAGGGTACATAAGAAAGATTACAGTAATAAATACTTTCTCCCAGCTCCACAAACTGCCACGTACCAGCAAAACTCCCTCAGCAGAAAGGATGTGGTAATTTCAGCAAAGTAGTCAAGGGTAAGAAATAAAAGCAGGTAAGAAATACAGCTTGTGCTATGTGTAATGCTTAAAGGTTCTCCTTTCAAGTTCCTTCCTGCAGCTTTAAAAATAAACACTGATCTCCAGCAAGCTTTATTAGAGTGCCCTACATCATTTGTTCAGGAGGATTCAATAATTTAGTAGGTTTATGTAATTACTACAGAGCTTATTTAATATTGCACCTGATGCGTTGTTGTTTTCCAAGTCTTGAGAAAAGCTTCTAGAAAGGTCAAAGCTGATCGAATTAGAAAACAAGACATGATTTATGTGTGGTCCAAACTTCTCAGTGGATGGAGAGAATCACTTTGGGCCCATGGAGGGCCATGGATAAGCAGCAGAACCTCTGACAAGGAAAGGCAGCAGCTCTCTGGGAATGACCCAGCGGTCAGACCTCATTTGAAGATCACCCTCCCTTAAAACATTACAAGATTTATTTCTACCCTCTAAATGGCTCTTGGTCACTGTAGGGCAGGTGGTTTTTCAACAATGAACAGCAGAGCATTTGTACACAGAATTAGGGCTAAAATGGTCAATGCCCTCAGAGAAATATGGATGCAGAAATATGGCAAAGAATTACCACAAACATATCTGAGGAGGGAAAAACCACACACGTTACATTCATTAAATTCCTTTCTTACTGCCTTAACCTGATATTCTTTCTGTTGCTATGGTGATTGTTATCCAGCCATTTATACATTTAAAGAAAAAAAATCAGTATTGCCTCTCATGAAATTCAAAGTGTGAGAAATATCTCCTTAATGCAATATAAAGACTATTTCCTCAGTGGACCCATCAGACATTCATTTTCCTAAGGTCTTCCGAGTCCATTTAAACTTCTCTCTTCCACACATTGTGTGGCAATGAATTTCAAAATATAAGCAGGCAGACTCTGAAAATGTACTTCCTCTTACAAGTTGTACAAGCTGCCTACCAGTTCATTTTATTAAGTATCATCTAGGTTTCCGTTACGAGAAAAAATTAATAATTCCTCCCATTTTGTCTTTTAATCTCCTTATTTCCTAAGCACCTAGACACACTCCCTTCTTTTGTCTGCTTACTGAGCCAAAAAATTGTGTCCCGTATGTCTCTTCATATAGAAGCAATCTGATATCTCTAGTCACCCTTCTCCTCTTACATCTTTTCTAGTTCTTCTATACATTTTTTGAAAGGCGTAAAGAAATAAAAATCACCAAAAAACCCAACTCAATCCAAATTATAGAGACTGGAGAAAAATCAGCCCATGGAAAACTGGAAAACTGACTTCAGAAAGCCAACTTTTGAGTGCATTATTAAACCTGTATTTTAAAATTATCTTAGAAAAGTTGCCTCAAAAATCTTCAGCATTAAAATGCAGAAACAGCTGAACAAGGAGAGTAGAAAGCAAATGTCACCAATAGAAATTATATATATTTAGATAATATATACTTAGGAAATGGAAAATAAATTCTTACCTACTACATGCACAGTAAAATGTAGAATTATTTAATGTTTCTTAGAAAAAAAAAGCACTTTCGTTTATTAGAAAAAAATGCCAACACCGTCCACTGTATTTGTTGGGAACTCTTCCTAAATGCCTTCCCTTGCACAAGCAGAAGGTGGTAAATACAAAGTAGAAAGCTATGAGTCTGCAGTAATCCCCCTCCTCTCACTAGGTCTACAGTAATGTAATTTGTTGGTAATAACTGCCCACAACTTTTCATAAAGTTAAGGGGAATTTGCAGCAACTGCTGAATTTCCAGTATTTCTTTTCCATAAAGTACATCAAGCCTCTACAAGTGATCCAGACAACTTGGATTTTTTTGTAACTCACAGAATTGCCTTATAAATCCCAGAATGTCTGAAGGCTACAGACTTTGCTCACAAACCCAATTAATTAAAGGAAACAAAATTAACAGGGTGTTAATAATTATGTGTGTTTGTCCACATCTCCACGGCACAATATTCCCAGCTGCTTCAGAGCAGGCTTGGGATAAGCTCTGATGGCTGAAAGGCCCTAAAATCTGCTGGCTGCCCATCAACTTAGTAGCTTGTGATACTTGAGTGAAAACTTGGCCATTACTGAACTCTCAGGGCCTGCATTAGAGACTGACAACGAGCTTCACTGCAGACTTCAAACTGCAGCAGCTGCAGGGAGGGATGAATGAGTGAGTGACAAATGCAATCATCACATCAGCCCAGGAGATGCTACTAAAATGCTGCTTATTAGCACTGCCAAGGTGACAGTTGAGAATCTGTGCTCTGATGGACCTACAAAATTGACACAGCCCAGGATGGGGAAGAAACTCCAGTAGCTGAGGTCCTTCCAGAACTGGCAGCTCAGACCATACAAAACTACATCTGTTCATTGCTCAGAAGCAGAATAAGGCCTCCTACACTGAGGGCTGTCAGGCTGGTACCAGCACAAGCACACAATCATTTTTAGAATTCCAGGAAGGGAAAAAGATTTGAGTGTTTCTCATCCAAAATATATTGAAAAGCCTGAAGGCCAGAAAGATGGGTACCCAAGCCACAGAGCCTGCATCCCAAGAGTGACAAGATGCAACTCTTCAGGAGGTCCCTCAAAAGGCAGATTACAGACAGCTCCTCCAGTTGGTGGCTTTTCCTTCACCCTGCTGAGTAACACAGGCTAAATCTAAGATCATAAATGAATTAGCTAAAATGTACTCCTGTAAAAATATACCCCTTCCCACATTCACCTAGGGCTGTCATAAAAATGGCATTTCTTCATCTCTTCTTTAGGAAACACACAGCTGTCATTAAATATATATATGATATACGTGATATATGTAGACAGATATATATGTATATATGTATGCATAAAGAAGCCTGTGCAGTTATCCCTCCTAAGAATCTGCCTGAGTTTAAATTGCCTCTCAGTACTAAATGTCACAGTCACTATAGAGAGCTACAATTTAAAAATCTTACAGGACTGAAACTATTTTTCTCAATACTCCTAACTAGTTGTCAGATTTTTTTAACCTAGTTACTTGTCATTTTGGGATGCTTCTGTCTCCTTTTGCCAAATTTCCTGGTCTAGAATTGGTACCGCCCCAGTTAGGAGGAAGAATATCAGATCTCTCAAAAGCAAGAGTTGGCTGTTAATGTGAATAAATCTCATGTTAATGACTTTCATCATGACTTCGGTCTGTGTTAGTCTGGCAGCATTACAGAGGCTGCATGTGCACACAGAAAATCCAAGAGAACCAAGGCTTAATCGTATAATGGGCTGCACAGCAATATGTCAGAACCTTTTGGTTAAGGAGTGTCACAAGACTAGGAGACCAGCAATCACATCAAACAATGACAGCTACCAGCACATCTCCCCTGTCCCCCTAACAGCCCACCATATCAACTCACATTTCTTCACAGGCACGTTAAAGGTCACCTCGTGGGTGCTGGACAAAGTGCTGACACCAGAGCTCACGCAAGATTTCACATTCAATATTCTTCAATAAAATAAACTGACACTCTTCCCATCTCTGGCAGATACGGCTTAGGATCTGATAATCATTTCAATGATGGTGTAAATTATCACAGTAGACTTGCTATTAACGTGTTCCAGGCTATCACACCAAGCCAAACAGATGTAAAAAGACTAACACCAGACTCATATTTTGACCAGATTTCCTGTGTAACAAAGCAGCTGCACATGAAAGAAATAAGGTAAAAAGGAAAAGAAGAAGGAATATTATACCGGCTTTCTTGCTCCTCACAGATTTTCTATTTCTAACTTTTTCCACTGAAGTGCAAAACTAAATTGAAGTTTGCTGTGAATACATTCAGGAACTTCAACAGATCCACACTCATTTTGTTTGTGCTGACCTATGGTCCTAACTCTTTTTGTTACTTTATAATAAACACTTTATATGTTGGAACACAAACCAAAGGCATCTACCTCTCACTGCCACCATTCCTGTGTCATAATTCCTGATATTCATGCTCTAGATCTTGTTATCTTTCTCCCAGGATACTTGCCCTAACATAACACGAGCAGGAAACTTCTCAGCCTTAATGCACAGCATGCCATTCCAGCTGTGCTCCCCAAGCACTGGCACTCATTTCATTTGTCTGTGTATGACTTACACAACTTCTGTCATGGCCAAGAAAAGATTCTGGCTAAGCATCTTAATATCACTAAATTTGGACCAGTTCTGTTAAGGCTGTGATCCAGGTGGCTCCCTTAGGGAGTGCCTTAGGCTCCAGCCTGCCACCAGGGTGGAACTGGAAACAGGAGCAGTGCTTAATTTTATACTTCAAGGGGCAATGATATTTCATAACTAGTCCAAATCCAACATGAAGATGGATGCAAAAGTGAGGAGAGGAGAAAAATGGGGAAGTAGGAACCTTAGGTTTTCTTGAGAGATTATGAAATATCATCAGAGTATGATATATTGATATGATATGTGCAGTTCCTGCAGCTGAAATATCAGGATGAGCAACAGTTGCTCTTCCACTACTGCAACAATTTGATTTCTCCTGGTTTCAACAGGACAGTGATACTGGAATTGATTTAAGCGCATCAATGCCACTGGAAGTCATAAGGGCTTTTGGCAGAACCTATAAAATGGGAAGAGTTCCATTATGCTGATGATGTTGAAAAGCAAAGTGTGCCAGTCAGAACCCACCCCACACAACCCCAAACCTTTAATTAAGAAAGCCTGATATTAAGTTGTACTCAATTACAACATCTGTAATTTGCCACTGTACTCCCAGAGCTAGTCCATATGCTTGTGAGGCACCTTTTCAAACCCTCTTTTGGGCACACTATGACTATCATACAATGCACTTGTATTATAATTAAATTTAGTATAATTACTTTACAGAGTGATCAGTGACAGTTTATTGTTCAGGAAGAATTAATCCTTTGAGCCTTCCAACATCATTTTAGTTTCTGGTTCTAAATGAGATTTCAAAGAATGTAATTTATAATAACCAAAATCCCCAATGCATACTTTAATATAGCCTTCCTTTGTTACAGCAGCTCACTAGTAAAATGATTCTGAGTGAGAGCACTCCTGGTGTACTGATTTACCTACGCTGCACAGAACCACTCAAATGGGAGGAAAGCAAGCAGGAATGCTTAACTGATCTCCTTAATGCCTTCTCTTTCTTCCTCCCTCCCAAAACATCAGTGCTCTAGAACCCTTTCAGAAACAATCCCACTATTAAAATCCTTCCCCTAGGAGAACGCTTGCCTTTCCAGAAGCAGCCCAAGAAATCCTCCCATCTGAAACATCACCCTAATCCAGGAATATATTTAAAAGAGGGGTGATGATTGGACTTGAGAAAAATCTGGAACTTCTAGCATAAGAGAAACCAGGAAGTTTGATTTCCTCCTGAAACGAGATGCTTTTCCACAGAGAGGAATCTAAGTTGGGCAGTGTCAAAACATTTTGTTTAGACATTTTTAATTCAAGCAAAATGTTTTGACAGAGTGGAATCCTTGGAAAAAATCCTTTGCAGATCTCATCCATTCCAGTATTGAAACCTATTTCCCTGTTTTGTATCCATTGCAATCCTAGTTCTCAATTTCTTTCTCTGGACCAGTTGTTAAGCATATTCCATATCCCACTGAATAAATTCCTCCCGTTGCACTCCAGTCCCTCAGGACCACCATGCACAGGAAATAAATGAGAGAACCTGACCCACAATACAAGGCAGAAGATATTAAAACAGGTCAATATTGTGGGGTTTTTTTAATTATCTTTTCAAAATTAAACCCTTCAGGCCAGTTAAAATATTCTAAATTTCAATGTAATATCTTTTTACCAAAATAAAAGCTTTTCTTGTGCAGTTTTATCCACCAGAAGACATAATTTCAATGAAAATTTGCCAACTGCCAACTGTAGCTATCACTACAGCTGAATTTCTTGATGTGAATTTTAATACAATGTTAAAAAGTTCTCTTTCAGTCTACTTGACTAATTAAGATTTCTCAGCTATCAAGGCTCGGTCCTTTTTACTGTCAGCAAGGTTTGTTTGTGCAATCAAAGATGCTGGCCACAGACCTTCTGGAGGTGACATTCCAGGCAAATGTCACTGTTGGGACAGCACTCAATAATATGTGGTATTGAAACTGCATCAAAAGACATGGCAGAACACATTATGGGCAAAGTCCAAGAAAATCCCTGTATTTCACACTTCTGCCACCTAACAGATAGAACAAAAATTTTCTCAGAAAGCATTTAAATTCTTTTTTTGTTGGCTAAAGTAATTTAGCAAAATAGGAGAGAATCACTGGCAGCTGTTCTGCTCCTGCCTCATGCATGAGGTTAGCTTGTTTGTGAGTTAGTTTGTGAACCCCACCTGCAATGACACCAGCAAGTGAGAGTAAAAGCTTTGGAGTCTCCAGATGCCAGACTAATATGATTACAAGGCCATCATACCTCTAATTTTAAACTGACAAATCAAAAATACTGCCTTTCTTTCTGCATGGAGCCACAAAGGGAAACACTTGTTGGAAAACGTAAGAGGCATCACATGCATTTTCTGGGAGAAATAGGACATTTTAGGTACTGACACCCAAAACATGATTGTTCAGAGTTGGGGTTACCCTCTTCCCTACGGCAAAGTATTTGATAATGAAGAGAGGGACATAACCAAAGTTAGAGGAGGAAATAGAAGTGCCAGTGGTAGCTGACTCAGTGCCTACATCTGTGGGTCCAATCTGACTTCTTGCTGAACCTGAACAGTAATATAATCAGGCTTATCAACTGTCCCCTCCATAAAGACCTGGCCACTGCTATCCATACATCAGAAAAACCTCTAATACACAAGAATAAATGCAGAGAATGAAAAAAACATGGAACCTTCAGCTGGAACAAAAGCCATCAACTCTGCAGGTTAAATCTCAGTTGCACATTATGTGCCTTCCTCCTGCAGGTTCCCTGTCAACTCTCCATGATAAAGTTTTGTATTAAAATATTCATTCTGAATACTCTTCACAATCAAATTTTTCACTGAGTAAATTTCAACCGTAAATTCATCTATGAAAAAACACCAGAGACATTCTTCTAAGACAGTGCAGTTCAATAGACTGGGGTCACTTCCCAGAAGTGGGGATCAAGCCCTCTTCTCAAGAAAAATGAGCTGTAACAGAAGTTTCCCAGGTGAGGCATAAAATAAAGTAAATGCATATTTTAAAAAATCCCAAACAAAACTACAAACCAACCAACAAACAAACCAACACCACCTCCTTTGAAAAGCACACTGACAAACTTAATACCGATTTACTATAGAAACAACACTGAAAATGACACAGCTTTTAAAAGAAAACCAGCTAGAAAAGAAAAGGTGACAGGAGGTTTGTTGAAGCTGATCTCTGTGTTTGTGGGGACCTGATATACCTGATGATGTTTATGTAGTGGATGGACATAAAAGAGAAAACATGAATGTTTGTATGGACACAGTTTAAATCCCACAGAGCAGGGGCACTGAGGGTTGACAAGAAGAGGAGTGAATGCCCAGGATAAACTGAGCAATAAGGCCAGGAGGTGGAAGGAAGATGGACAGAGGGAGACAAAAGGAGAGGCACTAAGGGCCGAATAGACAGAATACCACAGCACAGCAGAGATGGCAGGCAAGCAGGGACATGCAGCTTATTTTCTTTGCTGGCAGTCAGCAGAAGCATCACTCACTGCTGCTGCACCTGACAGGCTGAACAGCTTAGTAACCAAGTAGCATCCTTTAGAAAGAGAGGATTATTTGTTTGTTCCTCCCAGAATACTCTCCAAATGTCATGGCAAAATATTATTAGTTGTGTCTCTGATGAGATATCTAATAAAGACATCTTCAAGGTTCTTCCTTCCACCATTGTGTCACAAACTTCAAATTATTTGATAAAGATGCCGTATTTTAACAATAAAATTTCACTACAGTAGAGTAAGCAGAACTCCAAAATACAAAATATCAATTGTTCATATCTGCAAGTATGTCTCTGATTTGTATTAGACAATATCAGTTTACTATTGCAGAATAAATATTCAAAGGAAAACCGCAGACACGTCACAATTATACTACTTCTGTTAATTTTCATTTCTTCCTTAGAAATTTGAGATGGTGGATGGTTTTGAAAACGTCTAACTTATGTACATATGAACAAGTTCAGAAAATTCTCCCATGTTCATAAACCAACAGTAATATCTTTTGACATCAAGAAATGCTAATACATGGTGAAGAGAGCTTGCAAGGTAATTATACCATAGATTGACACAATCATCACATTCATCTCAGATTTTCTCTGTGAGCTGGAATTTAGGCATTACCAGCTATCTGCCCTAGGACATAAGTGTGAGGCTCTCACTGGAGTCAGCAAGAACTGAGGATGCTAACAGTGGGCAAAGTTTCAGTAGCAACTCAGCAAAGAAATAAAACATTCCAACAGTTACTCTGAATTTTTAGGTTAGACTTGGGTTAAAGGCCTTGCTGAATCAGGACCCCTTCTTTCAAGTGTTATACATCATAACAAATAAATATCAATATTAGCATTTTTCATAAGCTGCCTAGATAAGTCTCTGGTGCTCAGAGAAATCTGCAAGAACAAAACCCACAAAATAAACCTTGCTTTGGGTAGTCAGAATCTTATGAGCAATATAAAATCAATTGGGTAAAAAAAACCCCAGCCCTCATTTTGGTATGCTATTGCTTTCTGTGCTTACTGACTGTGAGCATGACTGAGGTAAAATGTGAACACAAGAGGCCTAAAATAAAGCCAGATCAGAATTCTAGCCTTCAAACCCCCCACAGTCTTGAGTTCACCCCAAGAGGTGTAAGACAGACAAATCCTACAGCTCCAGGTTTTTCAGAGGAAACATAATGTGCTTAAGACAATGAAATATTTTAGTAGAACACTGATATTCTCCTACTTAACCCCCATTTATTAGCATAATGCCAAAAGGAACATAAAATTTCATGAACATGAGCAGTTAATACAGCAGTCCTGTTTACAGTAATTGCATTGTATTTACTGCATCCACAGAACTGTACTTGCTAGGTTTTTAGCAGGAACATAAGTGGGTTTTGCAGTCTTTGTATGAATTTCATGGTGTTGTGGAAATAAAACTAGAAATGCCTAAGCTAATTTAAAGCTAGATTAGACATGGTTAGGTGAACTGTTATTACACAGCTTGCAGAGCGAATAGAAGCTGTAATTCTACTGGGAAAATATTCCAGGCAAGATCCTTAATTGGCAAAATCTGATCAATATCCCTTGACTTGACTGCTCTTCCACGACTGTAGGAACACTGAGGTTCCAGCTCGCTCTTTACCAGTGATATCTTTGCTAAGTGCTCCTAGTGAATTTCTGTATATGTTAACAGGAACATCTCAGGAACTGGCTCTTCAGTTATTGCTACAATATTCTGTACATCCATGTCATAGATTACATTACCAAAGCATTATAGTGAAATCTTTATGAAACTGGTGTCTTAGAGATTAATGGTCTTATTTACAGCTTTCTTTTTTTGAAAGTGTTTTATTGGCCTCATTTGGTCATTCTTAAATTACCACTAATACAAGTGAACCACAAACCAATCTCTCTACACCTCCTAAAGTACAGTAGGAGCCTTAAATTGTTTTAATGTAATGAAAGTTGTCAACACGACATTCCATTTATAGGGAAAGGACAGTTTGGAACTACAGCACAAAATAAAACTGCATTTAACTTTACAAATCTAGAGATTTTTCCAAAGGTTTCTATATAAAAGGAAAAAGGAATTTTTACAAATACAGTCTTAAATGTAATGTTTACCCAAGTCAGTATATTGCTCAAGACATACCATAGGCTCACAGGAAAATAAGAATATTAGTGGTCTTTTTTCTTTTCTATTCTATGCTCATCTCTTCAATTCTCCCCTCAAATCATTAAAAGATGTTGAATATAGAAAAAGCATCCAAACATCTGACAGTGTTACCCACTACACCAGCAGAAATATGACAAGGTTAATCATCTGGTTTGAAGGAGTCTGACTTCCCCTTGCAGGAGATTGCTGCTATCAGCTTTCTTGTGGAAGAACAGTCAATAATGTCTTCTAATCTCTAATAACAGACACGGGACAAACATTCTATAAAAACCTAAATAAATAAGACAAACTTTAATTTTAGACTTGTCTATCAAAGGGCTATTTCAGTAATTATTACCTCTATGCTTGGCACATTTTTTTTTTTCTTTTCCAGATTAATGTTCCTTATATACTGCTTCAATTAACTGCCATTATGGTTACAAACAACGAGATTAAATTATATTTTGGTTATAAATACAATTATTTGCCACTTATCCTCTCTTTTCTAACTTTAATTTTTTCCAGTCCTTTTCTCCCCTTTTCAGTCACTTCTGTATCTTCCCCCACACTGCTCTCTACTTATTCCCCAAGTCAATTTATGGGAACCTAGTTCTCACCAACAAGGAGGGGCTGGTGGGGAATGTGAATCTCCAGAGCAGCCTTGGCTGGAGTGACCATGACATGGTGGAATGTCAAAGTGTTAGGACAGTGAAAAGGGTGCACAGCAAAGTCACTGCCCCAGCCTTGAGGAGAGCAGACTTTGGCTACTTTAGGGATCTGCTTGGTACAGAGACATGGGATAAGGTCCTAGAGGGAAGAGGGACCCAGGAAAGCAGGTCAGTATTCAAGGATCATTTCCAGGAGTAATACATCCAAAAAGAGGAAGTCAGGCAAAAAGGATGATCACCAGCAGGCCTGCATGGATGAGCTCCTGGACAAACTCAAACACTAAAAGAAAACACACAGAGGGGCAGAAGCAAAGACAGGAAGGCTGGGAGGGATACAGAGAAATTGTCTGAGCAGCCAGGACCAGGCTAGGAAAGCTGAAGCCCTGACAGAATTAAGTCTCATCAGGGACATCAACTGTTGTACTGCTATAGTGAAATAAGTTGTTCCTGACTTTCTGAACAATCACATATAAATGGTATATCACCCCCTGACTTTTACATGTATTACAAAGCAAGATATTCAGGGCAGATATAACACACAGAAAAATAGCTCAAAATACATAAAACAATCAAAATTTTCGAAGAGGATATAAAATACCACCAAGGTAATGTACCAGCTTTTCACTTCCTGCATTTTGATATTAAATATGTGTTCTGCAATATGAAATTAAGACACGTAGACCAAGTCTGAGGGAAGAAGTCAGTAAGTACATATTTTGTTTCCACTATTTATGTACAGATATTAGGCACTGTCACTATTGTGTTTCAGATTTTTCTGTCACAATGAAAAGGAAAAAAGTGAACTGAATAGATTGCAAAATTCAGAATTAAAAACAAAAATATAAACACATTTCCACTAAAAGAAAGCTCCAAGTGTTTCCAGTCTCACACTAGGACAAAGAATACCTATTTTTGGAACAAAGTTTTCTATTTAGTAAGGCAAAAAATATAAGAAAAATAAATACATGTGGATATTAAAGGGTATTTCCGTGTACTTCTAGGTTTGAACCTGATTCTGAGCTGAAAAATAGAAATCCCAAACAAGGTAAATCAGAGGCAGCTGAAACCCAAAACATTAGGCTTTTTCCCCATGATGGAGATAAGCTGTGAAAGACAGTTGCATTACCAGATTTTGGAGAGTTAAACTTGATTTTAAGACCAGAAGAGGTCACTATAATGACTCCATTTTGGATTCCCCTACTACAAGGTTTGAAGATAAACACTTGAGCCTGTAGCCTCTATGAAAATAATAGCATGTTTCTGACACAGCTAACTTTGACCTGATAAATGAAGTCATGGAAATTTCATGTCCATAAATAGGTTATTCTGCCACTTATTTTCCTCATGTAGAAAAAGTGAAGAAGAAATTCATGCACTTTCCTCATATTAAAAATAGAGAAAAAGACATACACAAATTTGGAAGTGCCACTGCTCTGCAGTCTTTGTCCAGTATGAATTATAGAATACAGAATAATTATTATAACTGTGGTGTTGATAACATTGATCAAACCACCCTGAACATTAACAAAACACTGCATTTTCTGGTTATGAAACTGACCCCATGACATCTTTTCACTGCCATTGAAGTAAAAGGTGACAAGAGAACAGTGGTGAGAGAACACAGATCCTTTGATTTCAACCACAAATCTCCCAACAGCACAAATGGCACCTATTGTTGTGTCATGAAAGAAACTCTCTTATTAATAATTTCACTCTTTTCATCCTCAACCCACTAATTTTCAACATGTTTCCTAAGAATTTATTTTGCCTTTATTACAGTTCTTGACTCAACCCGAAGTTAGTATCTTGTTTCAAAGATGCTGGTTTGTTCTACCTCATACTGGCAAAAAGCTTTTAAACAATCATGAATTCAGTATTACATCTACTGTGCTATTAGCATGGAAAAATCTTACTGTTCAAGAATATTTCCTCTGGGTCATAATTATAATAAGAATAGATTCCTGAGGGCATAATCGAGCAAAGTGCTGAAGTTGAAAGATTGTTTAAAGCCTTATTGAGGTAGATGTCTACCATTTTCTTTCAAAAAAACAACATCAGAGGTTTATAACACATCTGAAAGTTTTAATGTTTTCATTTTTCTCTTCTTTTGAAGAAAAAGGAACCACATGCAGTTGAGAGTTTCATCAGTCGGCATAATCACTATTACAGAGATTTTCATCCTAAAGGGCCCTTCATCTTTTTGCACATGTATTCAGGAATTTTTGCAGTGAAAATTAACAACTATTTCACAATGTCAACAGTTCGAGACATGACAGGTAAATCATTTCAAAGTACACAACAATTGGAGAATAGGGAGTTTTCAGGAGGATGGGAACTAGCAGCTTACATTTATCTCAATAGAAGTCAATTTGCATCACAAATTAACTAATAGAGCTGAGAATCTGCTTCAAACTCAGAGAAACAACACAACTGAGAATAAACTTCAAGAAGAAACTAGCTAGGCATAAATGGGCTAATTTGCACTGTAATACAAGCAATAAAGTTAAACAAGAGATTATGGGCAATATTATACACCTAAAAGAAACATGAGCTAGGGTGGAAAAGGGACAGAGCCAGACTGTGATCAGATCCAAATCAATTTGCACTTCATTACTGGAATTTGGCCACCTTAAAGACACTTAATTTTCACAAGAAGCCAGGCAACTGCTCTTCCCAGATGTCCTTTCTCCCCCACCCCATATTCTCCAGATAAATCCCTTAAAATACGCATAAAAAAACAACCTATGCTACTGAAGTAGTTACAAGAAATTTTGCAAATAAGGTGGTTTCTATATACTTGTATCCTGGTCCCCTATATTTAATTAATCATTTAGATTACGTAAGTGGATCCCTTACAACTCAAGGTAGTCTATGATTCAGTATCAATCACTATCTTCCAGACACGTCTATTAAGAGAATTAGAAATTATCTAGCTGGGATAATCTAGTCCAGGTAGAGCACATAATTTGTCACTGCAAATAAACAGGTTTGCGTTCTTTTAAGCAGATTACTACAAAACAGTACGAGAAAATATTTATAACAAGCTATTAAATGATACAGAGTGAAGCAATGGCACATTTGGAGGAAGAGGGAATTTAAAAATCCACTCAAAACCCATTTCCAAGGCAGCCTCATTTTCTGCTAAGGGAAAATAAAGATCAGCAGATGTGCAAAGGTCTTCATATGAAGGTGACTTTAGAGAGACCATATTTCTATGAAGACAAAAGGCAGCAGTAGGAAGAAAGACATCAAAGTCCAGCTAGGTAGAATGCTAGCTAGCTAGAATTCAATATTTTTGTCTTTGCAAAAGAAAAATTAAAAGGAAAAAAAAGTTTGTGCGTTTTTCTCTCAGATAATTAAAAGAAATGCCAAGTGAGAGTAAGCTTTAATAAAGGAAACTTTATAAATTAGAACCAGAGACACATTCATGAATAGAAAATACCTGGTTTTAATAAACTCTCACCTGAGGTATACAGATGCCTGGTAATGATGCACAGCCAATCAAAGGTGTCTGGAATGGCTGCAAAGAGAAGCAACAGGCAGAGAAAAACAAGCTAAAGCACTGCTGTATGTTTGGTGGGTATATCTGGATAACCTTACAAGTGCTGCCTTTCTGAAAACAGAACCCCCACATGCACTGGTTGTACTCACTGCCTGCAGTTACAGTGGAAGGAATTATTGCTTGTTATTGGTGAAACTGGGGCAAAAATTAGTTAGGTTTTTTACATAAAAGCCTTATCTTCACATGAAAGAAGCTAATTCATGTATATATATATACACACAGAAAAAAATTTCCCTATATGGAATTGGTTCCTGAAACTGAAAATTGCATAGATAAAAATGATGGCCAAAACATTTCTTAGTTTTCTAAAAATTAAGAAAAAAGTTGACCTAGAATATGGACTATGTACTAAGTCTACGAAAAATCCATTATTTTAAAAAATGCCATCTGATTTAAATAAATTTTTGCACATGTGCTAAGCTCACCTGCATATTCTTTATAGCCAAATTTGCCTTTTTCTTTCTAAACTATTACTAGACAACCTTTTCCCATTTTCTGGGGAGATTTTCCAAAAATATTTATCAAATCCTCATCAGCTGATAGGTGATACAGGAACATAACAACTTCCTCTACTGGAGGCAACTGAAGCATCCCAAATGTTGCCAGCTTTACAGTTTTTCTGCTCTCCCTGTGCAGTCACCAGACCCGGAGTGCCGCAGGTGTGTTGCCCTGATGTGAGCTCAGATCCTCTGCTGAGCCCTGCCTGTGCTCCAGCCAGGCAGCTGGGCCAGCCCACACAACTGAGAGAGACATTGCAGGACTGTCTGCAAAATGCTGTGCAGAGATAATACAGAAAAACCCTTCCTCACAGCAATATGAAGTTCTATAATACAATGTACAGGCTGGAAAGCAGAGCTGTATTTCTAGCTTGTAATCAGCTAAAGGAAGCACTGATATTGTCTGTCAGCTTTATTGATGACTAGTATCCATAAATTCTTTCTGGCTTTCTCATATCCTTGCATTTCCACTGGGCATGTCTTGTTTCTCAACACTGAATTTTTGACAGCATTAGTCAGCACATCAAAGTAAAATAATGAATCCTACTGCTGTGCTTTTTCTATCCTAAAAATGTGTTCATATAAAGCCTTCCAAATGCTCCCAGAAGAATTGCTTTTTGTTGATTTGTACTTTTTTAAGCGACTGACATAAAAATCAGATTCTAATATGCCACAGAGAAAATTAAGAGACAAGGAAATCTATAGATGCAGTATACATCTATAAGAGTTTGCATGCTTTATAGTCTTGCCCAAAATTTAAAGATTCGGCATGTTTATGCAAATGGTTAACAGCAACAAAAATAGGGAGACCATTTGGATTTACAATCGAGCACATTGTGACATAAAGAAGTCTGAGACAGCCAAGACCAGACATCCTTCAGTACAAATACATCAGGAAGGCAACAGAACTAGTCCTGAAGTGGATTTCAGCAGAGATGCTGTCAATCAAACCAGTATTCAAATCAACAGATTTTGTCAGCTTGCTTAAGTTGCAGTCCAGCTGGAGGTCCCTTCCTCATGAATCACTGCATCCCCAGGTTTCTGGGATTGCTCAAATTAACAGCCTGTGCTCCTGGTGAACCTCTCAAGAGAGCACTGTGCTGCTGACCTCTGTGTGACAGGGACAGGAGCCGAGGGAATGGCCTCAAGTTGTGTTGGGAAAGGTTTAGGCTGAATACTAGAAAAAGGTTCTTCCCCCAGAGGCTGGTTGGGCACTGAACAGGCTTCCCAGGGCAGTGGTCACAGCACCAAGAAGTGTTTGGACAACACTCTCAGGCCCATGGTGTGATCTCAGGGCTGGTCTTGTGCAGGGCCAGGAGCTGGACTTCATGATCATTGTAAGACCCTTCCAACTCAGCTCATCCTGTGATTCTGTGATTTTGAGATGCCAACAGAAATCTAAAGAAATTCTGGTTCCAGATCAAACTAACAGCCATGCCAATTTCTATGCTGGAAGACATTGTTAAAGCTTATTTTTGGTGACAGGAAGCATGGGGAACAGGGAAGGATTTGAAGCAATGATGGGGCAGGATCGTGGCTGTACACAAACGGCTTTGGGTTTAAGATGTGTTTATTTCTAATGGAAAAGGAGGAGAAAAAATCCTTTCCTTCACTCACTGATCTGGAGCAGTATTAATGAACACACTGTCTTTCTGGACTGGACCATGAAACACCTACTGAAGAAAGCCAGAGCTACAGAAAAGTGTTATCCTAGAGTGGTGTTTCAAAATCAGAATTAAAACAGCCCACTTGAACTAGAAAGTCAGGCCCTACAGAGCCTTGCTGATAGTCTGACCCTAAACTTGTAAGTCAGGAAATACCCACAGTTTTTATGAATTCAGAATAGACAGCATTTCTGAAATAATTAAAGCCAGAGAGGCAGTGGGTACACTGATGTACCAATTTTATACCACCTACATCTAGAAAGTTAATTCAGCTACAGGAAAGGATATTTAATCTTTGCTGCAGCCTGACTAACTGCCGTGGAGCAATGGAGATTATTAATGTGGGCAGGCGGAGCAGAGACACAGGAGGGAAGGAAGCTGAAGAGATCCTTACTGCTCCAATTCTCCTCATCCTTCTAGGGGATCTTGCTAACTCTATTTCTTTGCCAAAAAAAGGGCAGCTTATCTTCAAAATCCAGTATCAATACTCAAAAGACCTACCATAAATCCTCCTGTACAAAGACACAAGCAAAATGAGCACAGGTTCTTAAGGAATATTTTGCTCAAAATCTGTGAGAATAGAGGAAGATAATCTGGCAGGCAGCAGGAGCAGCGGGCAGGTGAAGATCCACTCTGAAGTGCTGTATATTATGAAGAAACAGGCTGTACTTTACCTGTTCTTGGCAACTGATGTATTTTAAGCAAGAAAATTTGTTTCCTGATAATATTAGGATACAGATCTGGGGTCCCCAGCTTAAAACAAGGATGTGGACCTGCTGCTGCAAGTCCAGAGGAGGCCAAGAATATGGTCAGATGGATGGAGCATCTCTCCTAGGAAGACAGGGGTAGAGAGGTGAGGTTATCCAGCCTGGACAAGAGAACACTCCAAGAGACCTTATAGCACCTTCCACTACCTAAAGGTGGCTACAAGAAAGCTGAAGAGGGACTTTTTACCTGGAGTGACAGGACAAAAAGGAATGGTCCCTTCCAATCCAAGCTATTCTGTGGTTTGCCTGCAGTGTGCTTATTCAGTCATAACTCTCTCTCATGAACTTGAAAAATCATAATACATTATACTAAATAACTAATGTAATTGCAGTAATTATTCTAAAGCCAAAACTACTTACTGCCTTAAAATTTTGATTAGTTCTGAAAAATGCCCTTCTAGTGTAATCTGAGCTCCTTTCCTTATGAAATCTGACCCTCAACAAAAAACAAAAGAATATAATCACAAAAGGCCATCCAATCCATATTTTCCATTTAGTCTCCTCTACTGGCTACAATAAATGACTATTCTGCACTGCAGCTTGGGAGTGGAAGAAAGAGAAAAGGAGCATGGTATGTGGATAATTAAAAAATTCAACAGGAGTCATCATGGATAAAGTATTATGATGGTGTTAAGTCCTGTCTGACACAGTAGAATTGATAATAAATTCTTGTAATACTACCCCATAGGAAAAATACAGAAGCACACTACACAAAGAATGAAAACACATCGAAATTTTTTCCCTTTATTCTTCTGAGATTTATCACTAGGCATTTTACATTTTTTCCTTACTTTTCTAATAAATCAAGCCATAGTTAGCTACAGATCTTTGAACAATTCATCTGTCATTCAAAATAGAAACAGGAAGGAAATAAATATAGATTTGAAGAATGGATGGAATCCATTTAATCCCTCAGTTCAAATATGACAATATGTTGAGTTTTATTACATGGGCTGTGATCGGGCAGCAGAGGAAGGTACCAGTCTCTCAGAGCCAGTCTGCACACAGTCACCCTGGATTTCCTGCCAAAATGGGGGGCATTGTGGTTTCTCTCCTCAGCAGAGAGAAGTTATGGGGCACAGAACACAACACACACAAGTGAGAACCATCAGCTGGGTCTGAAACTGGAGGATGCCTGAGAAGAAGAGAAGTAAACCCAGAGAGCAAGCCTCTGACATAAGAGACTCCTGAGATCCCGACAAGACTAGACGTTCTGTTTTAATTAAGTAAGGAACTGAGAAGCGCTGTAACAAGAGCCACACTAGAGCAGCAGAGTCTGTGGACTGTACCCTAGATTCAGATACGTTTTTTCACTTTAAGCCAGTTCAGCCAGCAAATCTGTGTTTTTCACTTCACTGGTTACTGTGTTCCTATTTGTGCTCAAAAAAAGAAGAGAGCCCTGAATGGTCTTTCAGTGAGTCTATCGAGGAACAGTCCTCCACTGAACACTCAGAAACCAATCAGAGTTAATGAAAAATAACAACTAAATCTCAGTGCACTTCCCTCATGCTCAAAAAGTAAATGTTTTGTGTTCTCTTTTGCCCTCTCTTGCCCTAGAATGAAAACCCAAAAGCCATCGAGTAATAACACTTGTTTCTCGAGTGGAATTACCCTGTAGTATTACTGAGAAAGCTTGGAAAGCCTACTATGGAATACTTCACTCCCTATTATTTTAAAATTTAGGAGAAAAGAAAGAAAAAAACAGACACAGCTTTGGATTCCATTCCAGAAGGGAGCTGCTTTTTCTGCAAGTTTGAGCTGTGAGCAGCACTGTTTGCTATACCTACACTGAAAGTCACACCTTACACCTGATCCAGAGAAACATTCATCCCTATCCTTGGGAAACACCCTGGAAAAGCCCCAGTACTGAATGTTCTCCAAACTTAGATTATGACAGCATTTTCCTGTCAGAATGGCAAAACAGCAGTAGCAGATTTCTGAGCACACAACCTCATGGATTACGTATTACACAATAATTATACATTTAATTACCTGGACATCTCTCAGTATAACAAAACCACAACCTCCAGGTGATACAGAAATGTAAATAGCTACAGTGGCCTTACAGTTTGGTATTGAACAGCATTTTGAGAGCAGGAGCTCAGTTTAGATTCAATACAGCTCAGACAGCAATCATGCAAAGCAAACTTGTGCCTCACTGTATTATTAATCTTATGGTAGCATAAATTGCACACAAAGCTTTAAGAAAATTATAGATGGTGCCAGAACTACTGCAACTGAAATGTTCTCATACAATTAAGTATCACCCACGCTCCTAGTTACTAAATATTAGCTTTTTTCCTCCCATGTAAGCAATTGCTGATTGTTGTACTTGTCTAGGATTACTCTCTGGTAAGGCTCCAGGAACTAAAAGCATCAGTACCTTTAGTCAGATAGTTCCTGCCACTTAGTGACATGGAAGTTCCTCATGTCCCACATTTGGGCTGATCACAAAGAAATCTTGTCATTAAACCTGTCTTTTGAAAACCTGCATGTGAAAGTATTTATTTATATTACAGTAATGCAATCTGGCATGAAATGGCAGAAATAAAAATACAAATAGAAGTGGAAATTTAGACAACTTCTATTTATGTTGTTTATTTTAATAAGACTAAAGAGAAAGCATAAAGTCCTTTCATTTTTCTTAACTATGATGGAAGCACGGCCAAATAGATCAACTACCTATATTTAAAAATCCACTTTTGGACATATTGAACGTATCAGAGCAATCACAGGCAGGCACCAGAGTTACCCTGGATTTTAATATTACTGCTGAAATAAATTACTTCATAAATTATGCTTGGCCTACATGTATTTGCAGTTTATCAAATGATACAAGGCAGCAACCATTAGAAGAATTAAACACATTTTTCAAATACTGCAGAGAAGACACTGTGCATGGTCTCCCTCAACATTCAGTCCTTGCAACTGTCCCTGACACTGAGACCGAGCTGTAAATTAAGAGATGTTAGATCTCCTTAGTTTATGTCCTTATAAAAGCCAAGATCACATCTATTCCATCTGACAGTTAAGATAACAGTATTTTGGCACTATTATTATTATTATTATTATTATTATTGTTTTCTTTCAAAGCAGTTTTGCTGAACAGACACTATACTAAAAAAAGTTATTCTGATATTCAACAAAAAGTTCTGGAATAGGTGTGAATTTTAAACAACAATCATAGATCAAAGATATTTCTCAGGGCAGGAAATTAAAAAAGACAGACTGTTCCTCTTTTCTGGAGTAAGTGAGGTCATTGCCTTTGTTCAAGATTGATACTATGAAAAAGAAAATTGTAAATAATCTCCATTTTTAGATTGCCAAAAAAGGTTAAAAAAATTGTATTTTGTTTTTATAAGACTTCTTTTTCTTTGTTAAGCTCAGTAAATCTTGACCTGCTGCTGTATGGAAATACATTTTTTTCACAGTGTCCACACTTTAGCACAAATTCTTCATGAGCTGAGCTACAGAAAGGGGCTTTTCTTGTTATCCCACTCTAAATACCACCCTAGGATTCATCAATAAATTACAGGAGCTTTGGTGAAAACTCCATAATTAAACATGCAACTGTTTTTACAAGGCTGATTTTAGCACTCCTATTATCCCAATTTTATGCACTACTGCATGTGTGTGAAAAAAGGAGAATGTTATACCCATGATTCATTATAACCTGGTAGGTATGATACAATATGTGACTTAGAAATTAAACAGAATTTCTGAACGTACTTGTAATGGCTCACGTGGCTGTGGAAACTTCTGCAGCACCCTAATTGTCCTGGCCCCACTCTTACCTCAGATATGGCTGCTTTTTAAAACCTACCCTCGAGCTTCACGCTGTGAAAATGTCACATAAACAGCCTTCCAGAGGGGAAGACCAGCACGATCTTATGCTTGGAGAAATTCCAACTCAAATTTGCAAGACATCCCTTTTACTCGGTGTTGACACTGGCACAATTTGCAAATACAAGTAACAGTTTATACACAAGCATAGGTCCCATTAGCAATGCTTTCCAAAAACATAATTTAGAATTTAAAAAAAACCCAAAACTTTAAAATAATTATGTATCGCATATCTGCAACAGAAAATACATTTTTAAAATTGCTTACCCACTCTTCAGTGAAATAATTCAGCTAGAATTTTACAATGAATGCATACACAACATTAAGTATATTTCAACTGGAAAAAAAAAAAAGCCCAATTTGCAGACCTTGGGCAAGTAGTGACCCCACTTTATTTCAGGGAAAAAAGAAACCAAAATGCTCAAGGTTATTATGTTTCTTCTTTAGTTTTCTTCTATGATTTAAAAATTGATCATACCCATTTCCTATACGTTAAGCTGTATTTTTCAACAAGAATAATTCAACTTATGGAATATGCAAGGAATGCATTTACTTTTCCTCGTATACATCATGCACAGAAAATCAGAAATAAAATTTTAAGGGGGTTTATTATTTTGAGTAAAATACTTCAGTTACTTTTTCAGTTTGACACAATGTGGTTATAGGATGAATCACAATGCCCTTTTTCCAAATTATTCCACCATGACACTCAATCAACTCAAGCAGAGAGGAAGTTTAACTGAATGTAAATATGTGGAAATTGCATTCTACCAAGAGGGAGAGGACTACACACCCTTCCCTTTGTAAAGTAACAGAAGGATTTTGGTGATCAAAACTAGTCACAAGTTCAGTCTTACATTTCTGCTGGAAGATACCTTGGCCAAACAGGTAAAACTGAAATACTACAACCAAGTGTCTGTTTATGAAGTGCTCAAACAGGAGGCAGGAATCTGGTTTACAGCTACATCCAGGCAATTAAGTTATGTATTCTTCCATGTAAGTAAAACTGATTCTATTACGGTAGGAATCATATAATCTTTTGGTGTAAATATAACTTTTAGCAGCATATGATGGGATTTGGCAATATTCTTGGAGGTGACAGCACTTGATACTAAAGATGTCTAAAAATACCATTTGTTTTTGCAATTAATAAGAAGCATAGGGTTTATCATTGTGATAATAATGAGATTTTGTCTAAAACTAAAGCATGGTATCAGAATTCAAAAATGTGGCTCCAACAACTGTGAAACATATCACAAAAACTACTTACAGTGATTTCTGCAGTCTGCCTCAGATGTGCTGTAGGAAACAACTATAACTGTTTACAAAGCTGAAGATATCTCAAGAAAATCTAATTTAAAAAGAAAATAAAACATACCAACTGACAGAAATTAATAACCAATCATAAACATTATCGCTTTGAACAGAATGCTTCTTATGAACACAAAATGTGTGCAAACCATTAATTCTGCCTTCATTACAGCCAGCTTCAGAGAGAAATGCAGATTGCTTTAGAAAAAATATGTTCCCTGTCACAAAGTAAACTGAATGCCCACATCGTTTCACACTTACAGAAGATCTTCCTGCCAAAGATGAAGATGAAGATTATCAGAAAGCTCCTTACAGGTGTCATCTAACTTAGCCTAATCCCATCCCTGCAAGGCATGTTAGCTATTACAGTGCTCTCTGCACACTTGGCCAAACAAGAATAAATAGGTTTACACCTCAAGAGCTCACAGTGACATGGTGGCTTTCTAGGAAAGCCACCCTGGAGCTCCAACTCCCTTAGTTTTGCCTTCACATCTGGATGGTCCAGCTCTTATATCGTGTAGAATCTACTCAAGTGCAGAAACATAAGAAGTATGAAGCAGTCCAGATGTTCTGAAAGTTCCATCAAGGCTTTCCATTAATAAGAGCTAATAATACAGATAGTCACTAAGGAGTGAATTAATGTAATCCTGCCTTCCTTTCCCCTTCTACGACCACTGAACTGTGAAAGTAGGACATCAGCTTTATTTTTGCTTTTTCCTTTTGATCTATTCTGTTCCCTTATCACTTCACATCCACTTTTTTTTTTTAATATACAGATACTCCGGTTGCTATTTGTGAAGGTGTTTATAGACACTAGGAATGTAAATCATAGTGGTAATTATCAAGCAGTAGACATTTAAGCTTTTCCGTTTCTCTAGCAATCTTCAACTTTCAGATGCCCCAATAAGCCACCACACAAATCTCTATTTTAAGCATGAATACATGCCACTTTCTACACTTCCACATGTACACAGTGAATAGAAGGCAATTACCTGAGCCTTTTGTAAAACAACGTGATACACCTTGAGGGACATACCCTGTTCTTTCATGTTTAAACCAAAGAAATTTGAGCATTTTCTGTAGTTTCCCTTCACTAAAGTACACCCAAAGGAAAAACAAACGGTAACACAGAAAACACACAAATGCTTCTGTGAGCCTTTACCAAAACCACAAGGAGAACACCAAGTGACTTGTGGAACAGAGAAGCTACACTGAGCAACAAAATACATACATTTAGGTGCAATCACAACTAAATCACAGCTAGTGAAAGGAAAAATGGTCTGCGGAAAGACCAGATCTCAGGACAACTGGAGAGTCAAGATGCCTCTGCAAAAATAGCTCTGAAAATTCCTACAGATTTGAGTTACTGACTTGGACATCCTCCCAGGCATCTTTCTGGTGGAAATGATCCCCAAGAAACTTTGTAAGGGATGCTGAGTGTTAAAAATCCAATTAAAAGCTTTTGACTGGATTCCCTCTAAGGTTCAACACTCAACGTTACAGTGTTTTGCCCTACCCTGTCACTGATCCTAAGTGCAAAGATTCCTTGTAGGGTCTGGACAGGGATGAATAACTACAGATGCTCTCCATACATAAATAAAACCATGCAGAAAGAACCCTCTGTTTTCTACCCAAAATACATGCCTCCACAGCTAAACCTGACCAAAGGCTGAAATGGAAGCAACTGATAATAAATCAGAACTGGTCTCTCACTCAAGTAATATACATAAGACAAGCATGACTTTCTGAGCCTTTAAAAGTATTTCTAAGCTGGAACATATTTTTGCTGCAATAATAAGAAGTCAAGCTGCCTAAATAAATGAATTCCAGTACTTCCATGGTAATTTTGCTCTAAGAGCTATTATCTCTTCCAAGTTCTTCTCCAAACTTCTGCAGCATACTGCTGACTTTTTACTCTCTCTATATATTAGAATGAAAGGATAATTTCCAGAACTTCATTTGAGCTCAGAGCAGTATTCCACAGCCATTAGCTTTTTACCCATTTAGAATTATACTCCCTTTCAATTTTGGGAAACTCAATAGTGTTCTGCATTTAACACCCGAAGAGTTAAGCCTTCCTATATTAACCACCAAGCAGCACAACCTCAAAGTAGCACACCAGGGATCAAAAGTAATCAGTAGTATACGAGGTCAGCCATTTCAGTAATTTTCCCATTTAGTCATTTTACCTATTTCTTTGCTTTGTGTTTGCTTTTGAGTGATATTTTAGTTATCTCCACCTCACACCTTTGGATTATTTGTGTCAATTTGGTCAGTGTGCTGCTCACATAGCAAAGTGAGAGCATTTGTCTCTGTGATACCATATTTGAAATGCACATTAGAAAACACCTAATAATGTATACTCACACATCCTACTTTGCCTGTAAGGCTCAAACCTGTGCTCTGGGGTGGTCATGCCAATTTTACTGGAATGCAAATATTGAAGCATCAAGCAACTATCTGATTTAAGCAAAGTCACTTGGGAATTCTGTAACAAAATGGGACCAAACTTAAATGCTCCATGGCATCCATGTGCTAGGGATAACACAGCACTGACAGGACACTCAGGCTTTTCTGGACTGGCAGCTAGGAACAGTGGGGTAGATCACAGCATCTCACATGGCACCGGATACCTCTGTTTTGCATACTTGTGCATAAAGTGGGGAGCATACTTCTGTCTTAGAATCAGGATTGATTCCTACACCTCCTAAACCAACCTTGCTTTATTAAATAGGCAACACTTTTTCCAAAATTGAGAAGCAAGATAATCTTTTATAACTCACATAGTGTTTGAAACTTAAGACTTCCTCATTTTCAATCTTCTAGAAACAAAAATGGACTGAGAAAGAGCCTTTCCTGCTCACCACAATATAAGAGCCAAACTGAACTGTTCAGAGGCATATTTTTGGCAACAGAAAATTTTCAATTATATCTCCTGGAACTTTATGCATTTCAAATACTTGTCTCCCTTCTGTTGAATTTCTAATAGATACTGCACAACTTTGGCTCCTTGTCCAGAATCCTTGTGCCAAATTATACTCTGAAAGAATCTCATGTTTAGCTGATACAGATGATTATGTAAACACAAGTTCTTTGCTTGCTTTTCCACTTACACTTTTGTAATTCAGACAAATCAAAGCAAATCAGAGAAACCTATGGCCAAATGAAAATAAGAAATCACATATATTTTAATTATTTGTGAAATCCTCTTTGGTCAGCTCTGTTTAACGTAGGACGCATTCATCATACCACAGTAACATCTGTATTTCAACCATCTGAGCAGTTTAGAAACTATTTACAGCATGGGTTCCAACCAGAACCTCACTGCTCAACTAAGAGTTTCATATATTTTTGGAGCATTCCCTCTGCCTGAGCGTGTTCAAGGTAGCCTTTGCAGAACATGACAATTTATGTTAATAATCCCATGGAACCACTTTAACTGCTTTCTAATCCTTGGCAGTCCTTGTTCCACCAGCTACCACTGATAGGTCAATCTTTACTTTTCATGACAGAGCATCTTTCATGTTGGAAATGATCTTCCCTAGAATTTTTTATTTATTTATCTCAAATTCTTGCAGCAGCTATACTTAAAACATCCTAGTGTGTTTACATAATTTATATACTCAGCTAGCTTCCTTAGTAAGACAAGTGCCAATTGTGTTGCATCTTCCCTATTTATATTACAGCAATCCCATCTTAATTAACTATAAAATACATAAGCTAAATTGTGCAGCCTTCACTATTCTATTCACAGGCTGTTTATGGCATTGCATCATTACTGCACATGAGAAGTAACTTGCAGGATTCCTGCCTACCAATATAAAACCGGTTTTCAGGATTTAAGTGTGTAATAAATTAGAAAATATTTCTTGTAGAGTAAATGTCTTCTGCAGCATAGCACTAATTCATTCTTGAAGAATAACATTTTCTCCTGTGAGGCAGGATGAATATTATTTAGAGGAAAACAAAACAGAGAAGGAAGCAGCACATCTTTACCCTCCGCACGTCTTTGCCGAATGTTTCGCTGTAGCTGGTGCCCAGTATTTCAAATTGCACATAGGGGTTGGCTCCGTCTTCTCTGAACTCCATGACACCAGTCAGCCCAGTTATATGGCCCTAAGGAAGCAAGTTTGGGAAATTTCAGAATAGAAAACTTTTGCCTTCATAAACACTCCTCTGCATAAAATGTGTGCCAAGTACGCTTTTATCGTGTTTAAGGTGAACTTAAATGTGGCCATTGCATGTTCTTCAGTAGCTCAAACCCAGCACTAGACAAAAGACTTCCGTTTTTAAATTTTTTTCAGAAAACTACTTTAGCGCTAACCCAGTGTTTATGGTCATCAGGTCATTACTGTCCACAGAAATAGACCCCCCAAAAAAAGAGAAGTGCCTTACTGAACTGGGAGACAAGAGCCCTCCCAACGTAACTGAGGGCAGTGGGCTCAGTTCTTGGCTTGAGTACCAAGGCATGAACTCCCACTTCCACTCCCATTCCCAAAAGGGAATGCCTGCTGTGCTCCTAAGAGAGGCATGAAGGAAAGATAAAATTGCATCTCTGTGAAACTATCAGATTCTGGCTTTGTAGCAAAGCTTGAAGTGACACCAAAGTTTGAATTAATTTAACAACCAAGGATGGTATCGGGAATGTCAGAATGATCAAATTGCTTCATTTTACTAGAGGAAAATGATTTCATCAATATACATTTGGGAACAGGGGGTTACTTCTGAACTGCAAAATTTGGTGTAGTAAAATATTAGGGCTTTTTCTACTATTACTTGTGATCAACTAACTTTTATACAGGAAGTTGCCATGTGTCTGCAAAGCCACAGTTCTGTCTGTATTTGAGAATTTCAGCATGGTGCAAGACAGTGTAACTGTTAGTAACAGCTTAGCCAAATCAGATCCTTTTTGCTCTACTCTGGGCTACGGTACCCAAATAGATCCTTACCCATGCTCAGCTAACTTACAAAGCTATCTGAGCTGTAGAAAATGGAACATAAATCTTAAACCTTATCATTGGTTCCCCCTCCTGCCCCTCCAAACTGCAGAAGTTATCCTCTTGCAAAAATGCATTCATCAATTCCCATGACTACTCCTGATCCTACTTCCTCCACGGAAGGCAGCTAGGAGAACAACAGAAGTAGAACACATGCCACTGGATCCACACTGCACTGTGGGTAACTTGTTTATCATAAATCATTTACTTGTTTAATAGCTGAAGATTGTCCTTGCGCATTGTGGATCACTTGCTTGTAATATATCAAAGAGAAGTTGAATAGAAGTTAAGACCTTCAAATGCTCAAGTAGACCTGAAGCAACTCTTTCAATTGCTCACACAATCGTGGTTTGTCTTTTCTCACCTTCTTAATAGTCTCTAGCATGGATCTTCCTCCGTTCCAAGGTTTGGTGGATTTCCTCATGCAGTTCAGACTTGCCATGCTGTGCCATTTCCTGTCCTCCAGTTTTCTGTGGAAAGCATTGGCCAGCATGAGCACACTGTCATAGAGGTACAGGTTGGAAACCTGCAAACAATAATAAGAATGAGCCTCTTTTTCTTATGTGAGCACCTTCCAAAGAAACTATAAAAACCAGCAAAGAAAACAAAAGAAGGCGTAAGTGAGAACTAAAAGCTGGGTATATTTGACATGTTCAACAGTCAAAGCATTTGAGAGAAATGCCTGTACTCCTGGGTGCCTCTGTCCAAGGGATTCTGGCACACTGGCACTGCCTGAGCACTACTGCAATGCAGTGCTGTAAAGAGAGATCACACTCCACATATAAACTCAAACTACAGAGGGAGTACAGCTATCTATCAATGAAAGACAAGACTGCTACTTCGTCAGTCCTTTCAGCAAGGAGGGAAAGAGAGAATGAAATTAAGTTCTTGGGGATTTTATTCGTTTGAGCAACTGGTAATTTCTGGCATAGCAAAATCCAGTACACACGTAACTCTCTAGAACATGAGGAGAAACAACAGTATTATTTTGGTCTTAGCATCTCTTTCCACCAAATATACATGAAACTGTACATTTGGTTATATTTGGTTACGTGCTACTTTCTCTGGAGCTACTGAATTTAGCCTCCCTATTCTTCAATTCACAAGAAAGATACAGAAATAAACAATTGATGACAAAGACTCCAGTAATGCTGAGCTATGTATTTAATTTTTCAAACCAGAACATGTCTAGCAATACATGATCAGATCTTTGACAAGCAGTGGTATCTGCTTCAAATGGTAAAACTTTAGCAGTGGAAGTTGGCTGTGACAAGTGATTTTAAAAAAACAATTAGACACTCTTCACCTGTTACCAGAGCCCACATGCACTCTTGTTCAAATATATACACAGGGGCTTAGATTTAGTCTTTACTAAACTCAACTCTTCACTTTACATCATTGGCCAGATAGAGCTTTTTCTATTAATACAACACTAATACTACTACTACTGCTACTACTACTACTACTAAATAATAATAGTGTTTATTCTAGCTGAAGGCTTTAATCATGGTCATCCCTGACTTGGACATTTAGCTCCTGGATTTTCCTAGTTCACCTTAGAAAGTAATGCCTAGAGACCAGGAAAGGGTTGCAGGTAGAAGTTAATTCAGCTGCATACTTCCTATAAATGTGACTTGCTAGGTGGGCCAATAAAAATGTCGCTCTGTGAAAGCTTAAACATATATTACTGTTGAATCATTGGCTGCAAGTAAACTTCTGATGTCTGTAAGATGCTAATCTTCAGAAACAAAATGTTCCACGCTCCATAATCTGGAGTTTGACATAAATTGAAAACCTAGGCACTTTGAAATATCTTCTAGTATAAACAAATCTGAACAAAAGATACATAAGCAAAAATTAATTTTGAAATAATCAAAATCCAAAAAAAAAAAAAAAAAAAGATGCTGCAAATCTACACTTATTTAAGTGACTAAGCATAAAAGGGGATCTTAAAATGAAAACAATGCAAAACCTATGAGATATGGAGAATCTCTCTCATCTGGCACTGCCATTTTTTTTTCCCTTCTTTTCTTTCCAGCCTTGCTGAACAAGCACTCCACGTTGCCTGAATTTGCTATTTAATCCAGTTAAACCTTTTCTTTTTAGAATATTTTCCGAAGTAACTATATGCCATAGTTCCTCTGGTTTTAAGAAAAGTAGTTAAAGAGTTAATAAGAGTCCCAAGCAACCAAGCTTCTTCTGCTCAATTGCATTTGTTTCCCTATTCTGCAGATATTTCCAAACAACTTTCAAATAAAGCAACCAAGCGGATCCTTATTATTCAAGAGGGCACTTTTCTTCAGGGTTAAACAACTCTTGACAGAAAAAAATCAAAACAAACCTCAGATCCCACAAGATACACCACCCCAAACCATACACCACAAAATCCACTTTCTTAGAAATAGGTTTTACATACATAAGGAAAAATGCCATTTCTTATAAGCCTTCATGATCCCTCTTTGCTCCCAACTGAATTTGTTTTTACACACTCACTCTTTTAACTGACAACTAATTGTCTGTTGCCTTGGAACTCCCACAGATCAGAAATGTTTTGTGTTTTCTCCGTTTGGCACTGTTCTTTTGCAGTTCTGGAAAACTGCAGCCTCATTCGCAGAAACAGTGCTTGGTTTGCTAGCAGAGAGCTCTAAGGCAAAATATAAGATGCACTTGGGTATAATGTTTTATGCTTTTCATGTGCTTGGAGAAGACACCACAGGTCTGCACATGTGACTGACAGAGCTTGGGAGAATTGCACTGAGGATCTCAGCCTGCACAACCTCACACACAACTCAAATTACCTCCTGCTGCAGAGCAAAACAAAATAATCCTGTGTTTATCAACCTAATCCTCATAGTTCGGCTAGACCTTTAATGGACTTAGCATCACTATGACTCCATTAATTTCTTTTGAATGAATGCTATAAACTGAGAGACAGCAAGATGGGGTCTGCACAAGAGGAGTCCCCCACTACATTTGTCCTTATTCCACAGCGGGAGATATGTACCGAGGCAGAGGAAAATGTTGCAGAGAATACACCAAGGTACTTTTTGCCATGGAAAGAATATTCTGCATGTTCTGTTGTATTATCCACTGGTATTTTGCCACTCGGGTTTTCTTCTGCTGAAAGTCTCATCCCAAACATGAGTAAAATGATGCTTTTTAATCAGCAAAACTCCTTCCTTCATATAATCACACTCTATTTACTCCAGTAAAAATGACATGCATACATAATTACATTTTACTCATTACTCACTGAAGAGTCAATATCCTATGGAAGAGTAAGTTGCATCTTACTCATGCAATCAACACTTCTATTTTAGAACAGAAAATATGCAAGCTAGAAAAAAAACAGCACCAAAATTTCCACAACTAAGGCTGGACCTGTAACAGTAAGAAAAAAAAATAAGACACAAACATTCTGGCCTGATCTCACAATAAATGCAGGGCTGTAATAATTTTCTTTATTACATTTAAATACAGCAAAATCTCTGCATATGTCCTAAATCATATTTGCAACATGAGTTTGCTGTAACCTCAGTGCTGAACAGTGCTGCCGTGAAAAGAAAAAGGATTCAGCAGACATGGCCTGCATGCCCTTTTTGCTGCACCTGCACACATATTGTAATTTTCAGTGAACTGTAAAATTCCCTGTGAGTATGGACATGACCACTGAAAGGGAATTTTTGAGATACCCAAGGGTTCAGCTGTACTCTGATTCCACCGGTACTGTCAGAGGCATGAGAAAATAGTTAATTTAAAAAATTCATCTTCAGGTAGCATTCAGAATTGGTAATAAAGCAAGAGAGAAGTGGAACAAGGCAAGATACTTGGCTACTTTGGGTTTGCAAAGCTCTGGAGCATTTTTTAATTCCCCTATTTGAATATTCACAGGGGAACAGAGGAGGAGAGGGCATATATCTGTCTGAAAAGATTCCCCTTAACAGAATAAAAATTCCTAGACTAGAATAAAGTATTTCATTTTAGTCATGTTTGGAGGAGTGACAGTAATTTTTAGTTATTTTTTTACTCCATTGCTGACAGTGTAAAAGCTAGAGGTACTGAAATGATTTTTGATCTATCTGCTATAAGAATGATGGTGACTGCTTCACCAATATGCTAAAGAATATACTCTGTACATGAATAATTTTAGGCATGTTCTGGTTTATATTCTGGAAATTATTCCAGACTTTATGAAGTTCTTTTTTGCACTGAAGAAATAAATCCACCATATACTAGTAGAGCACAGCAGAAATTTTCAAGAACTGAAATCTATCACAGTATTAAATGTCATTTCATAGAAGTTTCTGTGTGAACTTCATGAGATTTTCCAGAATAAATTCACTTTTAAAGTTATGTATGAAGAAAGCTCTTAGCTCCTTCAGAGGGACTAATCACAGACAAGTGCTCTTCTGAGAAAGCCAGCAAGCCACAAAGACTGACCCCAACTCCTGAGTGCCCAGCAGAGCCAGGAGTCCAGCCAGAGAATGCTGAACAGATTAGCTGGAAGCCAAGCTGACACTGAGATGCCACTACTTCAAAAACTCATTCCCAAGCTGGGCATCTGTATCCTGCTGCTGCCAAAACCACTGTGAGTGGCCACAGCAGTCAGCTCCAAGGATGAAGCAGATGGAAGAGGAGTTCAGAGCAAGTGCAGCCTGCCAGAAATGCCTGCTGCCTGAGGAGAGAGATCATGGTGACTGCTATGCACACCCCAGCATGCCCTAAACCTGTGTGTCAACTTTCAGAGTTCAAGTATTGCCCGCTGCAGTTGCACATTTGTGTCTCTAACAACTCAGTGCATCCTACCAGGAGCAGCAAAGATTAGTGGTTTATTTATGGTATAATGGTGTGCTAAAAAGGATATTGTTAGAGCAGAAGAACTGAAAATTCGACCTGTTTCGTTTTCTTAAATACATACTCAAAGGATGGCAGAGTTTCTTGGGTTGGAAGGGACCTTTAAGATCATCTAATTCCAACCCCCCTGCTGTGGGCAGGAATGCCATTCACTAGGCCAGGCTGCTCAAAGCCCAGTCCATCCTGGCCTTGGACACTGCCAAGGATGGGGCATTCACAATGTGACTGGAGCACTTGCCAGTGAGGACTGAGGCAAATAAATCACTGAGTACCTCAGCCTTCACCTTATCCTGAGTAACTAAGTCTCCTATTTCCATTCAGAGAAGGTTCATATTTTCCCTCATTCTCCTTTTATCACCAACTGTACATATAGAAGATTTGGGGTTTTCTCTTGACATTCATGGCGAGACTTAATTCTATCAGGACTTTAGTTTTCCAAACCTGATCTCTGACTACTCAGACAATTTCTCTGTATTTCTCACCAGCTTCCTGTCCCAGATTCCAGTCTCTGTAGACTTCCTTTCAGTGTTTTGAGTTTATCCAGGAACTACTTGCTCATCCATGCAGGCTTCCTGGCATTTTTGACTGACTTCCACTTCCTTCTGGATCCTCCTCAGACCACTGCTGGCTGTATCACTGCGGTCCACATGGATCAACAGCAGCAGATAATGGTCAGTGGACTGTATGAGGCCTGGTAGGCTCTCAGTCCAATCTCTGGTACAATGGTGTATCAGCAACCAGGTGCTTCCATGTCTCTCAGAAGAAAGTCACCTGCTGCTCTCACCTGCTGCCGGCTGCTACACAAGGAGCAGAGAAGACTGCCCTGCTCAGCTCCAGCCTCTCCCCTGATGTCAAGGGTCTTTTCAGCCTGCAGAGTGGTGAAATGGCTCTGCAAGGGCACTTGAGGCTTTGAGGAAAGTCTCTTACTGCTGCAGGTTCTTGCTTTTGCAAGTTTTCACTCTCCTCATCACTGGTCTCCCTCCCTCTCTCCCCTCTGGGTGAGCCAGTTGGGAGAATTTGGGTCTGTTTAGCTGTGGGTTCACTGCAGACTGCTCCCCAACTCCTTCCCAGCCTCCCTGATGTTCCTTCCCCTTTCCATGGCCTCCTGCAGGTCAGCCAGGAGTGTCTGGAGGTTCTGTGCCTGGACACTCACGGGCAGGTCCCTGCAGCAGGAAATGGGGCCTGGCCATTCCTGGAGAAGGAGGCCTGCACTGCAGAATCCCCCTTCAGCAGCCCCAGCTGGGTGGGGGCACACCAAGTGCCACCCCACAGCCCTGTCCCCATCACCACTGTCCCCAGGGCTGCCTCAGGAGCCAGGGGACTGTTTGTCCTGGTCCTGCCCACACCCATCAGGCTCTCTCGTGGGCAGAGCCCACTGTGAGACACTCATGTTATAAATACACCCTTGCTGCTCAAGGAGAGCAAAAGCACAGCCAGCAGTCTGGCATTCATGGGAAACACATTCAAAAAACAAATCTTCATTAAAGACTCAATAGTCAGCTTCAAACTTCCAAAGGGCTATTTATTTATTATCCCTAAGGCAAATGAAATCAAATTACTAAAATTCTCCTACAACCACCAAAAGCCAGGCCTCAACTATATATTTATTCAAGCCTTCTGACAGTAAGGAATCTAACCACTGTATTATTTAGTGTCTTGCCCATTCTAGTTTTAAGTATCTCAATGAGCTTTCCAAAGAGTTCCTTGTAAGACTGCACTCTCAGAGTCTCTTTTTAATTGATAATCAGCTCTTCTTTCCTTTTAATTTTCTCCTGTTTTTACACAGCTACACATATCACAACACTCTTCCCTTCTTACAGGTTCTATTCTCTGAATGCTCACAGTCCTTCAGCTATTTATTACAGGATGGGCATTTAACATCATAATGAGTGTTTTCTCTGCCAGTATTTTTTGTAACAACATGTCAACAACAATACAAGGCCTGGATTACCCTGTAATGCTCAAGTTTGTTAGCTGGAGGCATTGGCTTCACTCACTAAACATCTCAGCAACTTGGCACAGCTCACACTAACTATGCAAGGGAAGTCTAGGAGGAGTGCCTTGATAAGGAAAAGTGAAAACAACCAAGAGTCAAACAGAAGGACAAGAGGTAAATGCTGGAACTGCAAAACAGCATACCAGATTATAATTTTATCCTACCTCATGTAGAAATAAATATAGGTACAAATTAGGTTTCAGAGGGAATAACAAATGAAAAACGGAGGTATTGATGCTTTCTTCGAGCCACTATTGTCTGCTTCGCGATTGAGCAGTGAACAAAAATGCAATGAAATAAGTATGCAAATAGAGAAATGCAGCAGTCAAAAGAGGCAGAGAGAAAAAGATCACTGCAGAGCCTACCTGGGGTTTCAGCCTCCGGTGTGATCACAAAATCCCCTATGGCCACAGGACACCTGCAGTGCTCTGGAGGTTTTAATGAATTCTTCTGCTAACACACCTTACAGAAAACACACGTCACTGGGCTTCAGGGAGAGATTTGTGCTGTGCAATGGGCAGTAAAGTCACTTCAAGGATACTTTACATTCACATCGCACTCAGAAACAATTTCACTGTGGCTGAACATCTGGCCAAAAATCCAAATTAAACTTTGCTAAAGAGACTAGCAAATGTAGGTTTGCATTGAAAGAAATGGAAAAATGTGGCTCATCAATCCTTTATGGGAGAAAGTGAATGCTTTAATAGGGCTTAATCAATATTTACTGCCCCTCAGTAGCACTCTGCAGCTGTGTAATAACAGCAGTGTTAACAAGCCAAATGGGAATAAGGCCATTTAGTTGGACAAAACCGCAGGATCAGCCCCTTAAGTTTAGGCCCTCAAACACATCCTAAAAAAATAACTTCACTTACAGTAGTTAAATTGCAATGACTCCTGAACAGAAAATAGATCAGAAATAAAAACCCAGCTTTGTAGGAGCAACTGCTAAGAGATGCCTACATAGATATCTGATGGAAACATCACTGAAGAGTGGAATTTCTACTCAAGGAGAAGATCAGCTCTTTCAATGAATACCCTCCCACACTTCTCAACATCTCCTCAAATATGTCCAAGCAATGCCTGGAATAGTTCTTCAGTAGAGAGGCTGGACTGTCAATCAGGAATAACCTCACTAATTTTGTGACACAGTATGCTGGGGTTTTCTTTTTGCCTTTTCACCCCTATTATGTATTTTTGGCCATGCCAAATGATTTCAGATACACTGTGTCCCTGTAATATATTTTAATATCTTTAGAATTTTACATGGATTGAACTCATCAACTACATAAGTGATAAGCAAAGGCAAAAACTAATGGGAATTGCATTTCTAAAGAGAAATCTTCCTAAAAAAATAAACAAAAAATCTGATTTTTAATTTATGAATGCATTGTGACTAACCCGATGAAATAAAAAACACCTTCATCAAAAATCAAGTTTGTAGAGTGCCATCAAAACTTATACTTAAAGGGAAATATTTTGGAAAGAAGCAAGTTATACAAGCAAAAGTTTTTCAGTCTGAGTCTGTAAGAATATTTCTGAAATAATCTAAGAAGTTTAATAGCAATTATACCATTATATACCATTCAAATGCCATATGAGGATACATACTAGGTCTGGCTAGGACTACCTAGATTTAGCTATAAATCCTGACGTGCTTCTGTGCTTGCTCTCCAGATGAGGCAACACTGACAACACTGATGGCCCAAACCACAGGATACCAATGGCCAGTGGAAGAAAGCAAGTTCTAAACTGTGTCTTTTCCATTTACCAAAAATAAATGAGATGGACACAAAAAATCCTACCTGAAGAATAAGACAGAGAGAAATGCAGTCCTCTGAAGTCAAATAAAATGATCAAGACAGGAAACTTTATAAAGCTTTTTCTCCACTTAAAGGAGAAACCCAGCTGAGTATATTATATGTGCAAGAAATAAAGGCATGAGCAAAATTTTGACAAGTGGGTTGATGGAATAAGATTGGATTTCCACAAAGCATTCAGAACAGATGAGTTTTTGGATGAGCTTGCAGAACAGCCTGATCTTTAAAAGGCTTGTCAGAATGCCAAACCAGGATGATCACCCACTGAAAAACAACCTTCCAGGATATGGGACTAAAGACATAGAGAACAAAATCGTTCCAAAAAGATTTTCATTAATTTAGCCAGAAAAAAGTTAATAATCCATGACGTAAATGTTTCTTTCTTCACTAGCTTGTTAAAAGTGCTAAATTCTCCCCTAGAAAAATACTACAGCTAGAGGTTGACAGAGATTAGCTTGTTCTTCTTCAAAGTCATTAAATAAATAATTAACCAACAATAGCTGGTAAGTTACCTTGACAACAAACAATTATTAATATGAGCCTGCCCAAGGGAGAACGAGGCAGGGGTTTCCAAACCGTGGTGCTAATCAAAGTACTTCAAAGCAACACAAAGACTCAGTGCTGGCAGGTGGTCACTGCCTCTGGTGGGTCCAAGCAGCCTGACATGGAGCTTGGAGCTCCTGCAGCCTCTGGCAATGGGGGTAATTCAGTGATGTACTTCTCTACAGCAAAAGGTCACCACTGCTTTTTTTTTTTTTTAAGCAGGAAAAAGGAAACAGAAAATTGCAAGTACCTGAATTACAGGACCATTAATAGCATGTCAGTCATACTCAAAGTAATATGAGCCATATGTCCACAAGTGTTACATAAGATATTTTGGCAAAACCTATGAAAAATAAATGCAGCTATGGAACACTTCAGGTATGACTGCACACGATAAAAGCATCCTGTATTCAATCTATAGACACTTAAAAATATACTGGGGACAGCTAATTTGGTGAGCTCTCACATGTGTCCTCTGTCTTTCATGCCAATGCAATTGGACATGAAAGTTATGGAATCAGCTGCCAAAAACATTTTACCCCTGCACGTCCTTATCTCTCTTGTTTTTAAGTTCACAGAGAAGGAACTAATAGGCAAAGCATAACATTACCATACCATTCTCTCAAAGACAGTTTCTAAGGTGGTGTATTATTTCTGGAAGACAGAAACTGAGAATGTTTTGTTTCCCAAAATCCACATCTGGAAATCAGCAGGAAGAGGGTCCTTACCTAAAGGTCCTTATCAATGAAATTTTGTAATAGGACATGAGGCTGCTGGTGCTAGCAAACCAGTTACCAGTTCACAAATTTGCAAATTAGAACTTGCTCACAGGCCTGTCAGAGCCCTTCAGATGAGTCTCTGAATTAGATTATACATAAACCAGCACAGGCAGCAATACTCAAAATCCTGCTGTAATGGAAGATTATTCCCCAATGAGTGATTTGTTGGTGCAGCATAGATAATTTTTCATCATACTGGAAATTGCTTTGATCCTCGGAAATGAGCGGCCTTTGTTCTCATTATAGCATACCTCAGAGTTACTAACAAAGATCAAAAGTGTCTTTTCTTTCTGAGCCATGGCAGACAGACTTTCCCCTGTGCAGAAAGAATACAGCCATGCTCAGAACTGTAGAGGGTGTGTTTGGCTTTTCCCAAACTTTGCCATGGCTAGGACAGAACCTAAGCAGAACTTCTCTTCAAGGAGGAACTGTTCATGTCTGTCCCTTAAAGCATTTCAGTCTCTGCGGCTACAACTTTTCAGTAGGGTACAAATAAGTAAAATTAACACCCCTATGCCTTGGGAAATCTTAATCCACTTCCATTCCTGACAATCTCCCTGCTTCTCTTGGTCTGAAATTCTTCCAAGGCAGGACAGGAGTTCCATCTTACAGAAGCCCTGACCCCACACAACTGTCCTGACCAGGCCACAGCAGCCCAGGCTGGTGACAGCCCCTGCCCAAGCCCCTTCTCCACCACCCCACCACACACACCCACACTGGAGAGCCCACAGGCTCAACCACTGTGTCCTCACTCAACCCATCTCTGTTTAAGAATAAGTCTGCAATTAAATGGTTTTAATATAAGTTTATATTCTAAGTCCTACTAAAGTTTATAGCTACATCCAACACCTTTAACAGTGATACAAGTGAGGTTTTTAACTGTGTCTAAAGTAAACCAAAACACTCCAAGTCCCAATGAAAGTCCAAGGCCTTTGTTTCTGAATTATTGCACCATCATTGGAAATAGCACCTATTAAATAATATTTAAATTACTGCAAGAAAAATTCTGATATCTGGGACAAATTGGCAAGAAATGTCAAGATGTTGCTCACACCAGAGTCAAATGTGTTACCAAAACCTGAAACTTGAACTAGCTGTGCATATTTTACACACTCAGACAATTATCAGCTGCTGGAGAATTCTGAGACTATTGAAAAGGGACAGACTGAACCCATCAGCTTGATTCAGTCCATTACCTAAATATGAAATGCTCCACAGCCCAATACCTATCAGAGTTCTATTATCCTCCCAGATTAACTCTTTCACAACAGATCTCTAATAGGCATAAACACAATAAGCAGTAATACCACAGGACTATGATGGTACAACATTTTTCAAATATAAAAAGATTCTTAAGAGAATGAAATATGCAAAATCATCTCTGAGTTAGTGCGACCACTTGCTGATATTTCATGGATGTAACATCACACCTCAGCACTCTGCACTGACAAATAAAATAAATTAATAAAGTCAAGAAAAGTTGACCAAAGGTTACACCCTCAGATTTATTGGCACTAATTTCCTTCCTCCTCTGAGTTAATACAGCCACAGAAAACTGTCACATGGGAAATTCCTAAGGTGGGCTTTTTTCTGCTGTGCACAGCTACCGACCTGCAGCATCTGAAGGTAGCCTTCCTGTGGATCACACAGCAGGGATGATATCCGGTGGTTGTTCCTCATGCACCTCTGATTGTTGTCCCTTGACAGAGGGAAAATCTGCCGGATAACTGTCATCCTCCCCAGAGCACTGTGCACCAGCTCCAATATTTCATTATCAGTGATTTCCTGTGAATGGAGACACAGCCATTTAAAAACATATATTTGTCCAGACATTTTATGTATTTCTTTCATTATTGGTTAAATGTTTTTTTAAAAGACAATAGGAGAAAAATGTTACAGATGCACATGCTTAGTCTAGGCCAAATGTTATTTTGTGCTTAATAACAACAATGATTTTTTTTATACATCATCTGAAACAAAAGAAAGCAGCCTAACACAGTACCATCTATCTTGGCAATACTACAATTTTACAGATGTAGTTCCTCAAGGGAAAGCACCAAAATGGTCTCAATAGATCTCTTAAAAATAAAACAAAAAACCGAACACAAAAATCCCTCTTGAAATGAAATTTATATAGAAAGACCTTTTGTTTGACAGACTAGAGCCTCACTATATCCTCAGGACAAAATAACAATCGAAAAACATAACAGTCTTCAGGAAATATGGCTCTTTCACCTGTGAGCAACATTACAAGAGAGCACTTTTCCCATAAGTACAGTAGATCATTTCTGCAGACTAATCCTGATAATGACTCAAGGAAGTCTTTTGAGATTGTCTATACTAGGAAATAAAAAATAGGAGAAACTTTATGAAGGGATTTGACACATTTAGGAACATCAGTTTCTGCACACAGAATAATCTGGGATAAGATATAAGGAGACCTCAAGGACAGGCTGCTTTTCTTCCCAGGCTTCACAATTTCTAAAGCTTCTCTGCAGACCTTCACACATCCCAATCCATCCAGACTGCAGGCTCTGTAGACAGAGCCTGCATCTACTGCTCTTATAGGGAGACTGAAACCAGCTCAACACCATCCTTTACACATCTTGTGTTTAAAGAAACACACAAAACTAAAACCTCTTTTTTTAACCTAGTTTGAAAATCACAGGTTTAGCTGATCCTGAAATCATAACAAAGGTGCAGCTTGTGATGTTTTGTCCTGGCAGGAGTTCACGGTGAGCAAAGGCAGGCCCTGCTGCCTGCACTCACCCCCAGGCACCTGCTGTACATCCCAGCTCCTCACCAGGGCCACCAGCAGCATCTGCAAGTCACATGGGCCTGTCCCCAGCACAGCTGGACTGCCCTGGCTGCACAGCTGGGCCAGCCCAGTGCCCAGCCTGCACAAGGCTCCCTCAGCCCCTTGCAGCTTAGGGGGCTGCACATTATTCCTGTGGCTACAGCTACCTTGTGATGTGTCATCAGCAGAAGTGAACCTGGCCCTGGACATTTTAACATTCAAGACAAAAATACTTTGTTTTCTTGCCATTTTCTCTGTCAAGCTGTGAGTGAAATGACCATGGGGTTATAATAATTACTTGTTATGGTTGACTAGTACTGTACCTTGGCTCAATTTAGTGCTTCTTTCCCCATTTCCCATTGTTTTTTTAGAAACATGAATTTTTAACTTTGCAGAAGGTGAAATTCATTGCATTAATGACAGACCAACTGGGGTGGCATGAAAACAGTAAATCAGAAAACAAATATATTCTTATAGAAGACAAAGATTTTTGAGGCTTAATAGAAAATGCTGGGCAGCATTTTCTAGCCTTGCAGGGAGACAGTGTAGCAGACCCACAAGCTCTACAGACCCCTCCAGATTTCCCCTCTGTGGCTCTGAGGGGTGTTAAAACCACACACTGTGTCTAAGCTGAAGTCTGAGGGAGAGACAATTTTATGGCACAGCTTTAACTCATAACCTCCTAGGCTGCATCCCTTGGTAGGCACATTCAGACCAAATGGCTGAAAACAGAAAAAAAAGAATCACAAATCATCCAAACCTCCAGTTCAGCTCTCTCCACACACATTTTGTGTCCCCTCTAAGTGATACACAGCCTTTCAAAGATCTCTCAGAAACACAAATATTGGTCATTTGTGGAATTGGTTTATCTGTTTATTTATCTGTACACACAGAACCTCAGTTAGTTTGCAATACCACGTCATATTGCTCAGGGGAACACTTAAATCTGCTTTAGTTGTGCTCAACTATCGTAACACAAATCACAAAATGAGACAATTATGTTTCACATTACAATCTCTATTTTCCTAGAGGTAATGACAGAAAATTATAAATTTTAATGACATTAACAATTTAAAGAATCAAAAAATATTTCCAGAAAATATATCCCTGAGAAAACTGGAGGATTAAACAGAATAGCAGTGAGAACAAGGATGTTCATGGAGACAAGCTAGAGATTTATTTGGATTTTTTCAGTAGTGTCAATACTCTTTGGTGGGTTATTCTAACTCCCCTCAATGCACTAATTACATCTATAAATGAACACTTGTTGAAAATCCACAAAACATCATTCAGTTAGCTATTTTTCTAGAAGGTTCACCACAGCTTACCCCATAGATAGATTTATTCAACATACATATTGCTGGCTTCTCTGCATCCCACATAAACAGACACACACACACAGAGGTATATACACACACAGATATATTTAAATAAAAAGATGAATCCTTTAAAGAAAGGACACCATCCACTTTTCTCACCACAGAAAACCTTCCAATACAAGTGTGCACAATCACCTGTCCAACTCCCATCCTCACTGTCCTCCCATACATCCAGTACTACACCTCACTTCTCACCACCCAATGCTCCTGAAAGTCTCTACAGGGATGTACTCAATTTAATTTAATTAGCTTTATTTCTAGAGATTAGGATTCTGCACTGTGTGTCCAGATGTCTTTCTCAGATCATAGTGAGTGCCTATACAGTAAAAGAGCCTCTGATTTACCAAAATATTACTCCATACTAAAAATTCTCTTGGGGGGCGGGGGGGAGGGAGCACAGAAAACTACAGCTAGTGAAAGCTGAACAAAACAAACAAAAGCCCATCATTGATATTAGTGTGGAAATTATTATTTTTATTATCATTATTATTAACTGATAAAACAATTCATCAAAGCTCATCCATGACCTTGCTCCTAGCTGACTGAGATTTGTTCTGTGTCATTCCACAGCATTAGACTCAGGCCAGTTCTAAACCCTACACATTTCTTTGGTCAGGATGCAGGTACATATCCAGTGCTGTTTCAAACCTATCTATAACTTTCAAGCAGTTATCAGAAAAAGAAAACCCACAGATTTTTGTGGCAATAAATAAATAAATACAAATGCTGAGGTGGTAAAGATTGCAGCCAAAAGGAGAGAAGTGAGATTTCCTTAGGCAAGTAATAAATATAGAGTACCTGGAATACAATTAGAATAAATTGTAATTGCAAATTGCTGTATTTTACATTGAAATGTGTCATTTCCTAAATCTTACGAAATTTCCACACTGTGTTCCTTGTATTTCTATTCAATTTTTAAACTTTTTTACTCAGTATTTTTGTATGATTTGAGAATACCTCAGAATGATTGCCCCACTTGCACTCATAAATGATCCATTAAAAGGTCTGAATTTTTTCAAGAAAAAGTAAGATATAGGGAACTGTTAAAGATTTATTAACTTCTGGTTATCAAAGTAAACACAAATATCATTACACAGATTGGTGCTTTAAAATGAAACAAAGAATATCATCTTAGGCACTTCCATATGGAGAGAAAAAGTGAGCAGAACCCCAATCCTGGCTCCACCCAAGCAAAAATTAGGCCACAACAATTTGCACGGGCACTAACTGTTGATCACTCAAAATGCATATAACGCAGGCACTACTGGAAAAATGTTCTCAAAAAAACTAAAGAAAAGCACTGCATTCATTAGGGTTTTTTTCTCCCAAAGTGAGTTTTCCCAATAATTGCTCTACAGCCATGTGCTAAGAAAACTCTGCTCATCATTCATTATCTTACACCTTCCTACATGCTGCCCTTGGGGAAAGAAGTATCTTGCTGAGATAGACTTTATCTGATAATTGGTATTCTATTTTCTGCTCATTTTCCTCAACTTTCAAAAAATATTTTATAAAGGCAAATAATACAGAAGTTCCCAGATGACAGCTGAGAAGCCACTTGATGCTCAAATCAAGAGGACAGACACACTGGACATGTCTGATGTGGTGAAAGGAAAGAAAACAAATATTGGCAGGAGCAATGGAAGTGCAGGATGGAAATGGAAAGTAAGAAATACATCATACCAGGGGGCTGGTGAGACACTTTCTTGCCTCTCTTATAGAAAACTTCCTCCTATAGACAATCAAAAGGTAGTGAAGAGAGACCCATGAAAACACCAGAAAAAAGACTTGAGCTTGAGTCCAGAGAAGGATTAGCAGAAAGATGCTCTGAGTGGATGTTCTGAGAGGGGAAAGGAAAAGCATCAACAGGCATTTTTCTGCACTGTGCTCTGACTGATCACCTGGGCTGAGCTTGGGAAAGTTTCATCTGTGCACTGAAGATCTATAAATTAATCTGCTGGCAGCATCCCCAGCATCATTTGAAAAGTGTCATCTGTCCAAAAAGGAAGAATAAGGTCAACTGCTGTCTGAAATTTTTGACTGGTATTCAAGTGATGAGGACAATGTCATCTCCACATGGCCCAGAGTTCCCCAAGTCCCTTAGCACTCTAACTTCCTGTCTAAGGCTTCTCTGATGAATTGTCTACTCTTGCTATATTTCCAAAATTTTTTATTACTTTTCCTGCAAAAAAAAAAAAATCAAAGAACTTCTCTTCCCACTTCACTTTTCCTGTCTCCTTCTCAGCTAAGAGAGATTTTCTGACAAATATCATCATAGTTGGGAAGAATTCAATCAAATACATTAGAGCTGCATTTGCTTTAGTAGTTTCTCTGTGCTGACTCCAATTTTTTTCAAAACAGGATCTTTATTGAGGATTGAAAAAAGAAAATATTCAAAAGCAACTTTTTCTGGGTGTTAATCAGAGTTCAGTTTTACTTTTTAATTAAAGCTTACAAGAATTTCAGTTGTTCTTTTACTACTGAATGCTTTGCTTTCCTAAGGACTTGGAATTGTATAATACTCTATTTTTACAGCTATTTGTTTCAGATTTCTTTTTGACAACAGATTTCCAACAATAACAAACTGGTCCCTGACTTTTTTTTTTAAGCATGGTTTTGCTTAGCACCGTAAAAGCTATTGATGATTTTTTAAAAGCCCCACTTATTAAGCTCAAGTTAGTATACGAGGATCAACCAGTTTTCCACATTCTATCTACCAAAGAAAGGATCTTTTTCCAGAGGCCATTACAAATACAACTTGCCTTTCTGCTATCCACCCCACAAAGGTGTGGTGTAAGCTGTTTGATTTTTGTTTGTTTGCTTTTAAATGGGACAAATAACAGCACAACTTTTCCTAAGAGATAAAGAAATGAGCCCATTTTCAACCTTAGATTCAAGTTACTCTGCATAGCATTAAACTGTATGTTGAAATACAGGAATACAAAAATTCAGCCACCCACTGAGCAGTCCCTGTGAACACCTCCTTACTTTTTAAACCGTTGTGCCATGAGAAATACTGACAAGGGGTTGGCACTTAACCTACAAGGACTTCTTTACCCCATAGTACATTCCTTTCTAGTGACTACCTGATCTTTCAGGCAGTAAAAAACTCACATACTGAAATTTCAGCTAGTTCTCCCCACTATTGCCGTGGTTGCACTTTGAGAATTTAGAAACGAATCTTGAATTTCAGCATTTGTTAGTCCATATGGCACAGAATGTGGTGATTCTAAAACTAAAAAAGAAGTTATTTTGTGTCAATGACAAATGCTCCTTTGTATTTGCTCCAATGTGGACTGATCTGAATCAATGAGAATCAATATAATGCAAAAGCAACAAATGAAAACCATAGTCAAGAGGGAGCTCTGATCTTTAGCTTTCAGACTTATTTTTTACACCTTACCATTAAATCTATTTTCAAAACACTAAAAGAGCAAGTAATTCATTACTAGGCATTCTTCTATCCAAACCACACACAATTACAACATAATCCTCCATTACAAATGACTGATATCAGGAAACACGATGCTCAGTTCATCCCTGGCTAAGTCAAATCACTGAGGTGGCTCTAAGGGTGGATTTGGCTGACAGAATCTAATCAAACACAGTCATTCCAGCTTATGCACTAGACAGAGAAGGATGGAGTTCTGTGATGGCTGGAAATCAACCATGAGATCCCATACATTCATGTTTACCACCAAAAGTACTGAATAAATGGTTTGGTAAGAAGTACATGCAGTGACTCTTTGTATAAGCTGTCACCATCATAACCATATTGAAAAAAGATATATAGACAGACCTAGAGCAGAAGGTGCAGATCAGAAAACACCCAGTGGCATTCAAAACACAGTTGCATTTGTGTTTCCATACTGACACTGAAATTATTTAGCTGACTTATATAATGTGAGTAGGATGCTGAACAATGAAGAATAAAAAACAAGAGCAGAACCAGATATGAAAAGACAGAGATGATGGGATGGAAGAAAATAACCAAGGCAGTTGTTCCTATACACTCTCATACTTAGATCATAAACAATTTTCCAATACTAGATCTAATTTTCACTGCAGAAGATTAAATTTTATTTCCCTTATATTTCCAGATTGAAGATGTGATCATATTCCTGTTTTATTTGTACCCAGGTTTTTCAGCCTTTACACATAGGTCATATTTCACCAAGCTTTCATCACACTAAGTGCTTTGCTCTACATTTTCAACATTGTTCTGCATGTCTTGCTCTGTTTTAAAGTGTTTTGCCCAAAACTTGCAATACTGTTCCAACAAAGCCAAGCTGATGTCAAACAGAGCGAAATAATTGCCTCCCTTATCTTACAATGGATGTTGCTGGTATCATATCTGAGGACTACATTTGCCAACTCAGCAGGACCATGACAGCACTGATTCTCATTCTGATCTTCATCCACAAGGATCTTAAGCTGCTCCTGCAGATGCTCACCACCTATACCTCATTTTGTAGCCACAAGCAAAAGCACTTCTCTATATTAAATCTCGCCTTGTGTAGTGCTTCAAATTCATCTAAAACAACTGAAACTACAACAATATGTTTTTAACAGTCTGGTCATAATTCAGAGTTTCTATAAAGTCAGAATCAAGGAATTAAACAAAAACATGAAAACCCCATTTTTCAAGTAATCACCTCTCACTTTTCTTTATCTTCTGCTAGATATAAAGATATAAACTTTTTCTTATTACTTTTCATGATCCCTGGTATGAGTCATTTTGCAACACAGCCTTATTTTATAATCCCTTACTTTGTTACACCTTTACACTCTTCCCTAGCCCTTTTCTTAAATCACTTTTTCTTTAGAATTCATCTCTGACTTCAAGATCTGTGAAGATAACCCACTGTCACCATAAGAATACCTTGTTATGCCTTCATCTTCAGAGACCCCCACAGTTCTTTAGCCACCTTTTACTTACGGTTTTATCTTTCCAAAAGCATTACTGTTTTCCCAAGGCTGTGAAGTTGGACAATCTTTTGATGTCCATTATCCCCATGGTCCTTTTCCCACCTCTCCCTCTTCTCCAAAAAGTGCATGTTACCATGTCATGGTCACTTTCACACCAACTATCTTCTGGCTTTCTCAGCCCATTCTTCCTCGGCCATAATGACGCCTGAACTGATGGCTGCCTTAACATTTTAAGCATGTACAGATAATGTCAATGAAAGGAAATTTGTAAAGCTCTGTCTGTATCCCAATCCCACTCTCTCCAATACCAAGAAAATTAACATCTTCTTGTATTTTAATTTTTTGTCTTTGGGGCATTTCTGTCCAAAAAATTTGCACTTTCAAAAACAGTATTCCTCAGTGTCTTCTGCATATTTCCAGGCAAAAGTCTGTCCCTCAGCTTCAGAGTGGATATGGGTGGTTTTGACACGTAACACTAACATGCAACGTAACACACGATTGCCTTTTTTCATCCCTACCTGCCCTTCACAGAAAGTGTTCTCCTATACCAACAAGTAGTCTTGTGCTTTGCCTGGCCATGCCTTACAGCTTTCAATTAAAATACTGAACAAAAAAGAAGTTAAAAAAGAAATTAAAGAAATTACATCATAATAGTGAAACAACTGATTTGAATTCTCTATCAAATTCTATACCATTCCACTTCCAGGAAGATTAGTTCATTGCTTTTTGTACTAATTTATATGTAAAAAGAGCGAATGTTTAGAAACTTGGAATTAGAATTAAATATATTAATATGAAGGAATAAAATGCTGTGTTTAATATGATTATATTTTTGTTCCACATTCCAGTTTCGCAGAATAATTTATCTTTTCTTTACCCTTGGAATGGAGACAATCTTAAAACCATGAAACGTCCCACAAAAAGGGAAATATGGCTTCTAATTCTATTTATATCCCCAGATCTACTGCTGCTGCTAATAAAGAAGCAGACACAGGCTCCTGGAGCACTGCTCCTGGTACAACCACATCTAAATTCAGTTTCAAGCTTTGCTCTTGTACCTCTCCCTCAGACACGCCCTGGGCACGGCACAGCATTTTCTCAGAAAAGGAAGTAAAAGAGAAGGGGAGGATGAAAAATGTCACGAGGAGCCAATAGAGATGCTTAATGCCAGGTATGAAAGAGAAAGAAAAATAAGAGAAAAATAAAAATAATAATGAAAACTAGAGAAAAAAACAGGAAATAAACATCTGAAAAACAGGGGCCATCTGTAACTGTGCCCATCTTGCCAAAAGAAGCAGCAGCACACATCTATCAAAGCTGGTGGGTCACTTCAACCATCAAAGGTATAAACAGCAAAGGTTCAAGCAGAACACCAGATATGCTCCAACAGATCTTCCACTGGGTCAAAACTGCAAGTCATTGATAACTCCTCACAGTCAATGATAACAAAGTGTTTTGGACTATTCTGGAGGCACAGCTAAGCATGTAATAGTCATCATCTGGAAGAGTTTGCTTTACACAGATTTATAGAGGAATTACAAGTGTTCTTGCTTTTAAAAAGCTAGCTGGCATGTTTAACCCAGAATTTAGGTAGAATCACTACCTAAATTAAAGCAAGAGATGATTTAGCATTTCTAGAGGAGTAAAAACAGAAAGTGCAGGTGATGAAATATAAATCAAAAAGGGGGTGGGTAGTTAGAAATAGATGTCTTTTTTTCCCTTTCTAACCTCTACTACTTTTGAAAGCTATTGCAATATTGAAACATAACCTGTTTTAGGCCAGAAAAGTGGACACACAAATACATATTTTTTTTAGCAGTAGGGTTTTTATGATTTTGGCTGCCAAGAGGACATATGAGGGTATGACACTGCCTGAAAAGACCCATCCCTGTGTATTCTCTTACCCTAGAAAACCTGCCAGGTAAGGTTTCCACCTTCCAACCCCACACTTCCAATTTAACTCCCAATTAACCAAGTTTTTTTCTGAAGATGACCGAGTCCTTTCTCACCAGCAATGGCATCCAAACTGAACAGATACTTCAGCACAGACCTGGGCTATTGAAAACTAGCAAACAGGATTTTGTCAGTACAGCTGTTTGTTCATTTGCTGTGTAATTACCAGCTATATAGATTTAAATTTAGCTCATCCAAAGCTTGGTGGTCTTGCTTACCTAACAAAATTTAAGTGATAAAATTTTCTCTACCTCTAAAACTTAACTCCTATTCTGCCACATGGGAAGGCACACAAGGGAAAAAAACCAAACACAAATTTTTACTAGATTGTCAGTGCAGAGAGAGTGAAGTAGATTTAATTAAAGTAAGAAGATAATAAAATCTCTTATTGAAATAATACCATGCTATATAGGCATTCCTACTACAGCAAGGTAAGTCCAAGTTTCAGGTCCTGGTTGGCTTGATGAGAGGTTGAAGACAGAGCACACTGTAAGGTGCTCTGGGTCAGCAGAGCTCAGTAGTCCAAGCTGTCCAAAGCCCTTCAATGGTTCCCTGAAGTGCAAAAGGCCTGAAAAGCCTGTTTACAACCCAGTGCTCTTCATACAAGGAACTTCCATGGGAAAAAACTGTCCCCATATTCTGCTCCTGCTACTGCCCCTTCGATCTGTCAGCCCTACACCTCTCTTTCCTTGCAATGGGATCACTAGGTCACAGGGTGAAGAGGGAAGTGCAGGGTCCCCAATCCGCCCAGGACAAAAAAAGGACTGGCTAAGGTTTTGGTCCATTTGCATAATGGACTTCTACTCCCATGGAAACACATCAAAAAGAGCTGATTAGACTGTTGGGAATTAAAAGTTAATCCCATTCTGCAAATCACAGTAAGAACCGGCATCATCTTTTCCATCAAATATTCATGCAGTTCCCACTACCACTAATTGGAAACATGTACATGGAAAGTTTAATCAGTTTGTCCTCTTGCTAGCATGGGGGGGATGCACACTTAAATAAGAAGCAGGCCCTAAGGAACCTCCATCTTTTCATAGATGCACCGATGGAGATGGTCAATGCACCATCTTCTCACAGTAGCTTTAAGCACACATACAAACTACAACACTTCTGTTAAAAAAATGACAGACAAAACATTTCCTCTTCCTTTTGCCTGTAAAGACTTTCCCCAAAATTCTGTGGGTCTGAAAAACTTCTCTAATTGTCTGTTTGGACTTAATTGCATTTTGAGAGATTTATAAATTATGTGCACTGATATTTTTCACTAGAAATTTATACTCTAAATTCTCATAGCTTCCCTACCCAGTCTTTAGCCACAAAGGAGAAAAAACAAAAGCTTCCAAAAGAGAAGCAGAACTGACACGCTGTGTGATTTGTTTGTATGTGTACAAGTGTGCACACATTAGTGCACCAGTGCTGAAGGCTTTTATCAGGATGTTACAGATTCAGGCTTCATGAAGAGAATTTTAAGATCTGAACAATAACAGCAGCAGTAAAAAATCCACAAACACTCCCTCTCTATAAATGTTTAGGGAAATATGCCCTGTATTATCTTTATGTGAATATAAACACTGACTTTCTGGGCATCTCGCTGATGTTTTGTAGTGGGTCATTACAGCAGCTGACAAACCAAGAGGTGCTTAAATGTAACAAGGACTAGAAAGAATTCATAAAGCCTTTACAAGCAGGGATTTCACTCGCTTTCCCTAACCCCTATTTAATTACAGAGCCTGTCTAATGCCACACAATACAATTTATAGTTACTATTAAATGTTGCCTATCCAAAATTATAAGCTAGGTGCAAAGAAAAGAGTGAGAAATTAACAAAGGAATTGGTTATTAAATTAGAGGTTATGCATTCGTAATATAAAATTAAGACACTGAACACTGTTCTTTTTAAATTAGATATTTTGCTATCTTTAAATAAATCGTTATAAAACAAGGAATTTATAAAGTACTGCCATTTATCAGTGATTTATAAGTTACTATATACGGTACAAAATTTCATTGTTTTTTAAATAAGAATCTCAACAGATTCCCATTAGGGGCATCATGGCACTAAAGTAAAATAAATAATCATTGTAGCAGGACAGGATCCCATTTGCTGCAGAGGGAAAACATGACACTTTGAATTTAAGCTATTCTGGATCTTGGCCAATACACCAACACAGTTCTGCACTAGAGAAAGGGTGTGTATCATGTCAATACATATTTGAATGGACCAAGCCCACAAGCACTCTTTCCTCTCCTGGCATCTGTGTGCAGGCTTTCACAGCAGTGGAGGGTGAGCTACTGCCAGAGAGATATTTGTGAGATTTCTTCTCAGATATTCTCTGCTTCCTAAATAGCTAATGAAATAGTGCCAGCAGGAAGGTAAAAATACTTCTCACAGCTGCTCTGAGGTATATTGGAAGCTTTAACTTGACCTCTGGTGTACAACCTATGCCAATTCAACTAAGACAGACAAGCAATGACACCACAGAGTTTGAACCTTGTGCCATTCAAAAAAGCAAAAATGCTACATGTATGCTCAGTTTGGTGTGTCAAAACATATGAAACAAAACATGGTGATGAGTGGATGTAGCAAGCTGTGTTTTCTCTTTTGACTTTCTTACCTCATTTACATAGACCCAGTGACTATCCTTTGATGCAAGGTTGGTTTCCACAGCCTACAAAAATAAAAAGAAACATAATAATAAAAATAAATAAAACATGGGAAATATATTCCAGAAAGAACTTATATAAAAAATGTACTATTATAAAGGTCAATTTGATTGCTTTGTCAACTGCTACTGACATTGTTTCAGCATAGTTCTTTCCATCACTTCCTCTGCTGCTTCATGGAACAGTAACTATTTGGTGGCAGCCACCTTTCCCTGACTTCAGCTCCTAAACCAAAGTACCCTGACCATGTCCACAAAAGCAAACTGGGGCAGGGTGGTACATCAATATAAGGGATCCTGTGCTGAATAACTGCACAGAACATGCAGTTCAGGAGATCTAACTTCTCTATTATGTATCTAATGCATCCTACTCAGCTGGGTTTCTTTTCAATATTTCTCCCAAAATATATTGTCTCTGGCTCACCTCACCTCTGATTGTTTATCTGTTAACTAACCTAGTTAATTAAAAACATGACAGTGAGACGCTCAAGTGAAATTCACACATTTATATTAGAGTTCATCCTCTCTTCATATTGACATAAGGCTCAAGACAAAATTATGATTGGGATGGTCACTTTTTTTGTCTTACTGCTATGAACTTAGATGATCACTACAGATTATAAAGAAACATTCCATCTCAGCAGTTTGCATATTTATCCATACATGTATAACCCACTGGGAAGCTAAAACTGGAGAAGATTGCACTACTAGCACTGAGAGAGAACCTCAGCTGAAGATCTTACAATATACATACAAGTTCCTAAGTGTGCCCTTTGTTTGACATAGATAAGCTCAAGACACTTAATAGTCTAATAAAGTGATAGTAAGCATGAAGAGATGCACACTACACTGCCAGTAATATTGTTAATGTCCTGTTTAATACATGGTTAAACAATTACCACAGTGTGTTCATCTCTCCTAATAAAACAGTGCACACATGTATTTCAGGAGGCAGTTCATTACATTTTGAGTGTTCCTGCCTTCAACCACTTCTTTCCTCTGTGCCAGAATGACCCCATTTATTGAATAGATATTCCTATCTCTCTGTTATAAATGGCTCTATGAATCATTGAAATGAACCCAGTTAAAAAAAAAAAAAAAAAAAAAGGCAAACAAATACAAATTAACAAAATACTTCCAGTTACTGATTTTTAACTTGGATAATTTCCACAGTATTTCAGAAATGACTGCAGTGGTACTGAGAGGCTCTGTAGACTAGCACTGGGCTGAGCAGGAACATCATCAACCACCTTCCTCTTCAGAACACATTTGCATAATAAACCTCTCAGATATTTAGTGTCAGGTGGGATGAATCACCTTCTCTTACGACACAGACTACAGATGACTGGCTTAGAATAAACGCCCACGACTTCTACAGCTGCAGTGGAATGACAAGAGATCCATCCTTAATATAGGCTAAGGGATACCTGATTGCTTCAAAAACATGAAGCAAAACTTCACTAGCCAACACCAGCATCTTTAACATTAATCCTAGCTTACACTGTGTCCTTAAAAAAGATAAAAATTACTTGCCTAAGTAACTGTGTTTCAGTATTTCACTCATTTGCGTAGCCCACACAACCACAAGAGAAAATTGTGGGCAACACACATATCTCCACCTATTTCTCATGTCCACAAGCTGAAATACTCCTTTAAGGAGACAAAAATCCCAAGAGAAACTGCAAACTCATTGAAAGAGGAAAATCAACACAGACAGAATACAGTAATTCTCTTCATCATGAAGAGCATTACAGGAAAGTAACGAAACCTGGTGTCAAAGCAGATGAGAACCAGTAGAGGTAACACTTCTAACAACATAATCCTCTTCTAAAGGTGCAGTAAAAAATTATCCCCTTGGTAATTGCCTCCCTTGCATTTCTTTTAAGCTGGGAGGAACATTAACCTGACCACCTGAGGAACAGCAGCTCTTAGGAATGATAGCATTGATGAATAGAAGGCCAAAACTGTGTACATTTTCTCCCTGTTCACCTCCCAAATATATCCAGACAAAGCCAAAATAGCCAGGTGCTGTAACATAGAGAAAAAGAGCAAAGTGCTGCTAGCATTAGCAAAGCAGAATTAAATAATGCTCAGGTGCAGAGTTATTGCACTGGCTACATTAAGTGATTCATCTGCAAGAGTGAGCAATTTGTATGAATAAATGCTCAGTCTGGGGAGATGCAAGAGCCAGGGAATTTGAAATGAATTATCGTATCTCATTCTTCTGGGTTCACATATCTGGGCCAAAGTTTTTAAAATGAGGTGCCTAAATTTAGGCTGCTAAGAGTTTATCTTTAGTCATCAGAGTGCCAGACCACTCATACTCCTCCTACAGAGCCAATGGCTCTGCATTCTAATAGCTTGAAATGTATTTAGAAACATCACTGTAGGTAGTCAAGTCTAAATGGCTCTAAATATCTTCTGTTCAGAACTGCAACACATAGTGTGAACCATTACTCGAAATGAAAATGTGCTGGGAGGGAGCTGAAACTTCTTGCAATTTTTTGCTTCAGATTCTATTCTATATTTACAGACTTGCAATCCAAAAAACCTTAAAAGAAATCCTACTGAAAAACAACTCTCAGGTTTCAACTTTTTGATATCACCAGTCTATTGCCAGAGGCTCATGAAAGTTAAGGAGTGTGAAGAGCAAGGTCCTGGAGACCTGTGTTATAAGGAAATTTATTGAGAATTCTCAAAGTAAGAAAGAATGTAATGTTCGTAACTCAGTGAGGTTTTTTTACTTCAAAGAGGAAAAAGGTATCAGCACTTGAGAGATTATGGTTACCCATTTTTAATTATTCAAGCTGTTCAGGATCTTGCCGATTGCTTGAGATTGTGCCCATCCATTCCAAAAGAAAAAAAGAAAAATCCTATGAAACATCCTTGAAGGACCTATTCCATCCTATTTGATAAATGTACCCTATATAAGGAAAGTAGGCTATGAATTTGTGACATCACTGTGCCTGAGTAAAAGCTCTGCCATCTATTGGGGAAGGATTCATGGGTTAAAATATGCTACAGTTTTGTAGGAAAAAAATATTAATATATGTGCAAGGTGTCCCAGTTCATTTTTATACTTTCTGCGTAGATGGGGTCTAGGTGACACTTGGGAGTAATGCTTCACAATATTTCTACCAAATAGAAAATCTGCTTTTGAGATAAACAGCACACTGAAAATTAAAGAGCATCCATCTTTCATTTTCTTTACCTCAGAGTAGCAAATAACTTCTACAAATTTGGAAAAAAAGAGGTCTATTTGAGATTGTGCCCTTCTTCCTCCGCAACTACCTTTCAAGAGCCAAATGTAAAATACAGAACCCAAATAAGAAAACAGTATTTCACCCAGTGGATCACTACAAGTGACAACATATAAATTATACTATCAGAATCGGGCCAGAACTGGAAGATGGGAAGGGGAGCAGTGAATACAGGAAAGTCTTTGCAATTCCTCAGTAGAAAGCATTTGCAATAGAAGTGAAATAAGAGGACACTGAAAATCAAAATACAAGCATTAAGATTTCAGATCGCATAGCAACACTGATAAAAGAAAAGAGTAAGGAGCTTCATGAAAAATAATCAAAGACAGTTTCATGTATATAGTTCTATTTAGTTTAAAATGTATAACTTAAAATAATTTACTGCCAATAATCCATGACAACATTATTTTATTGGAATACAGTGGAAAACAAATATTTACATTGCCTTTATGAATAAGTAACTTGGTTCATTATTTTATCTAATGGCAGTTGCAGAATTAAAAGAAGTTAGGAAAGTAAGCAGTAAATACTGCTATGTTCAGAAATAATTCTGCAGAGGGAAAAAACAACAACAAAAAAAAAAAGGAACAGAAACAATCCTTTCCTGACCCTCTCAAAAAATCTGAAACTAAAAACCTCTCCAAGCATATAACGGCTGGCCAATAATAGGGAAGGCTCTTTCCCAAAATACCTGGCTGCTTTGCCAGGCTCAGCACCTTACTGTTAACAGCAAAAGGCAAGCTGCATAAAAAGGGATGCAAGGACGAATGGCTGGACACAACTGAGAAGAGATGTGGTGGGAGTTCAAACAGACCTGGGCAGGCTGTGTTCCAGTGACAGCAGGATGTGCTGAAGAGCTCAGAATTACATGCAGCAGTGCTATAGTTACAAACCTGTTGTCTCCTCCCTGTGCACCCAGGGGAACAGGCAGCAGCAATGTCTGGAAGCCCTGTAACCAACCCCGGGATCCTAGAAGGAAATGTCTTGCAGATGGCAAACACAGATGTTCCTGTTGTGTCTCAATTTTTGGAAACAAAGTTGCCACCCTGAAATTCAAGCTATAAAAGAACCACCAGACTGTTTTGCTAGGAGGGATACCAAAGTAGAAAAAGTTATTACTTGCACATCCTTTGATTTACTGGTGAGGATAAAGAACATCATGGCTTTCCACAATGAAAAAAACAAAGCAGAGGGCAAACTGGGGAGTTCAAAGAAAATAATTTGAAAAGCGGGTCCTAAGAGACGTTGGAAGAACTCAAAACCAAGTCTCTTGACAACTGCTATGGTTTAACCCCAGCCAGCAACTAGGCACCATGCAGCAATTTGGTCACCTCCCTCACCTCTCCCAGTGAGACAGAGAGTAGAATCAGGGAAAAAAAAGGTAAAACTTGTGGGTTGAGATAAGAACAGTTTAATAACAACAACAAAATCTTTGAAAAATAACTGTAATGAAAAAGAACAGAACAAAAAGACAGAAAAATAAAGCCCAGAATGACAATGATACACAGTACATAGCTGGTCCCCAATACCCAAGCTTTTCCTGAGCAGCCATCAGTGCTCACAGCCAGCTCTTCACAGTTTATATACTGGGCATGATGCTCTATGCTGTGGAATGTGCCTTTGGCTACTTTGGGTCCCTACCTGCCCATGCTCCCTCCCAGCTCCTTGTGCACCTCCTCACAGGCAGAGCATGGAAACTGAGAAGTCCTTGATTTGGAGTGAGCACCCTTTAGCAACAACTACAACAACACCAGGGTGTTATCAGTGTTGTTCTCATACTGAATACAAAACACAGCACTGAACAGCTACCAGGAAGAAAGATTAACTCCATCCCAGCTGAAAGCAGGGCACGAACCGATGACTAATTACAGCTGTCATCAGGGAGCAGATGCACCTGCACTGCAGTGAGTGCTCTGTGTCACCAATCATCCCCAGGCCACAGCTCCGGGCTTCAGTCTCTGCTACAAAGCTGCTCCTCCACAGCTCCATTCCCACTGCAGACCCCCACCATGCAGACAGACAGACCACGGCCAGCCCCAGGGTGCTTTTGTTGAAGAAACTTCCCTGTCTGAGCATCCAGGACATCCCCGACATCCCCTGTGGCTGTCCCACTCACAGCACTGAGTGACCAGCTGAGGGACAGAGGTCTCTTGCCTCACACAGACCAGGTTTCCTCACTGGTTCAATCCCAGGTTTCCCATGGCAGTGTCACAGACATCCCAAACCTTAAAACAATTTAATCTTGGCACAATAACAAAATAACAGCTTGAACTTATGCATCTGAGGAGAGACCACAAACGAAGGAACAGTTTTATCCCCTCACAGCGTAAAGAAGGGGAAGTCTGGGGGGCATTAACTTCTGCCACATCCCTCAGCTGGCCAGGCCACAAGTCCCTGGGCCCCTGGTCATGCCAAGGGTTGTCAGTTCAGGGCCTCTGGTCTCAGGCTCCCACCAGAGCTCCTGCACCAAAAGTCTCCCTCAGAACTGAGAGCAAAACCCAGGCACAGAACTGCTGGCCATGGAGTATCTAAGGAAATGGCCTGCAGAAGAGCTGAGTTCCTCCCAGAGAACAGCATGACAACGATGGCTAAACCCATTCTTTACTTCTTTTAACTTATTTTTAATTATTATTCATAAAGAAAGTGTGAGCAAAGGAGGGCTAGTAGGAAGGAAATGGGAAGTAGTCATGTCTAAATCTCAGTTCTGTGCAAAACTTTCATAAGGGATCAGTCTCATTAATTCATTACCTGCTCAATTTACATTTGCTCCTGAATAGGTTTCAAATGAAAATTGTTTCCAGCTCTTGTCCCAAGCAAGTTTGCTTCCAAAAGGAACTTTTTTTTCTTTTCCCTTCACATCTTTGGAGAAATAATTTGCCTACTGTGTTTTCTTTCCCCCATCCATCAAGAATAAGAAAAAAATTTTAGAACCATTTTGAAATCTACTGTAGTAAAACTGCAGTAGGGAAGAAAAAAAAAGTCACTATCTTCAGTATATTTTGTAACCTAAGTCTAACTTAGGTCCAGCTTCTGGGTTTCATTGCAGGAGATAGATTTGGATTTTTAAAAATAGCTTTATTCTTGATTTAAATATACAGGAAAACATTCTAAGAATCAGCAAACTGGTTTCAATCCCAAAGAAGAGCTACAGACCAAGTTTCCACTGCAATACAACTGACAGTAATTAATTGGACAATATCAAAGTGCACCTGTTTATCTGAGATGCTTTGTGTATGTCTTGGATACAAATAAGTTAAGATAGCAGATATGAAAAAGTCAATTTTGGTAGAACAGATGGGTTCATTCTATATCCCCTTGATACTCAACTTATATTTAGAAATCTCTTCAATTAACGTAGTGCAGCTCTTGTCCAGGTGTGACTTGCATAGGTAACAGCACTTCACAGAAGAACAGTTTCTCTGTACCTGAGACTGAGATTTTTGTGCTTCCCTAGAACCTTCTTTCCTTTGTATTTTAAATAAATACCTCTCGGCTCAGTATCTTTAGAGGAGCATTATTAGATTAAAAATAAAGTAACCATTACTAGCCATGATAAATAAATTATTTATATAAATACTGTAATTCTTATAACATACTAAAGAGGACTCCAAACTGATACTATTTCTAAATTTAAATTGTTAATGGTTCCATTAGAACAGAAGTTAAACCAAAAATTTCCAGTACAACATCCCAACTCTAGATAAAACTTCATAAAACTAAGGTTATTCAGACTAAGAATCTTGAAGAAAAAGAAACAGTTGCAGTAAACTGGATCAAGCCTGTAGGTTTATTTTATTATTAAATACAGGCTAACTAAAATTTCTAAATATAATTTAAAAGTGAAATATTAATTTTTTTCTTCTCTAAGTGGTTTAATGGGAATTTTAAAAGTTTCCATGATGTGCTTTTCAGATAGAAAATTCACTGAAACTGTCCCTGTTCACTGAAAATTCATTGAAACTGTCCCTTTCTAACTGAACCTCATTTTCCAACAATTTGAACTTTTACTAAGAAAGTGTTGCCAGAAATTCCATATTCTTCCTTTTTTCTGAGCTTATTCCCAGAACTGTGTGTGCACGTTTTTTTCCAAAGCACCTCATAGGCTCACCTGTGTTTCCCTGATCACAATACCTCATGTCAATGATGGAATTCATTTTACCACACGTAAGAAGCTGCCAGTTCTGAATCCCAGTACACAGGAGCTTCTTACAAGCCATTAAAATGAACCACAAGCATGGCATGCCTTCAGCATCCACATTTTTTGATATTTCTCTATGTGTATGACTTCATTCTTGGTCTACACTCCATAAATACATTACCCACAGCCCTCTCTCAGCGGGGACCTTTGCTCAAGTTATGCACTGTTACCTTAAAATATAAAGGCTGATGCTTGTGCAGAACTGCACTGCTTAGAAAAGCTGTTCTTCCCTTCATGGTCCTGATGAAGCACAAGTAATAACTGGAAGGCTATCACCAGATCTGATGGCATTTTAACCATTCCAGATTTGTCCATTAATACAAGCCTATAAACCAGGCATGTTTGGCCTGAATCTCCCACAAAAGAGAGGCCAAATCGGTCATAGAGATCTCTGTACTCTCATTAGTCTGAGTCAGCTCTCCAGGGTTCTTGCTCCCCATAAACTCTGTAATATTTCATTTATGTTCTGTACAAATGATATGCAATGGTCCTGTCTTGCCCCCTGTCTCAGTTCCTTCACAAGATAAACAACTCAGCCTAATGGGGTGGGGAAGAAAAATTAAAAAAAGAAAGTTTGGAACAAGGAAGGAAAAATGGAAGAAAAAAAAAGAGGAAAAAAAAAATACATCCCTGAGCAAATTCCCAAACACCATCCACAACTGAATCCCATTTTTGGTTTCTAACAAGGCATTTCACACAAAGAGGAGTAAATATGACCCAAACCTCCACCTGCTTTTAGCACACACCCTGAAGTTGATGAATGCTAATTAGAAGGTGCGCCCAACATTTTGTATTTATCAATATAATTTGATAACAACTCAAACCACAATATACAATTTAGAGTTTGCACTACAATAGTTGCCAGTTACTTAGGTCATGGTTGATCAGAAAAAAAAAAAATACACTGAAGGAAACCTAAATAAAAGGTAAATGTTAATCAAGAAAAGTACTCAAGATGAAGAAAACTATAGGAAGATTGTGAGAAAACTACTGAAATTTGCTCTAGCTACACAACTGTATTGTTCTTGAGTAACTACTGCAATATATGTGGCACTGCCTATCATTTTAGCCTTAATCATTTGGATGTAATGCACTGGGATTTCTGTTTAATCTGATTCCCATTTCATACGTAAAGCTTATTACAGTCAATCTCCACTGCCATTCCATTTAGGGCACATTCCACTGAACGATGCATGAAAATACCGTACATGGAACTCTTCCAACAGCATTCAGGAAGAATGTACTCTTCAAAGCTCAAATGTCACACAGTGTTTATAAACATGGTAACTGCTGACCATTTAACTACATGGCACAGTAGTGACACTGGATAATTGCACAGCTGTCAGAAAGCAACATTTCCGTAAAGACATGAATCTAATGTTAACTAAAGAACTAAACCTCCCAGAAACACGGTACTTAAAATTTTACTACAGCCACATGCCAAGCTGAATTTGAAGGGCGAATTATTTTAAAAGAATAACTACATTTTGCTCACTTTGACTCTTTTTTTTTTAATAACAGGTTTTTACATCTACATTCTATTAAAAAGCATTTTAGAGACATTTACAAAGAATTTTGTAATGTTTTGCTGGGAACTGTACACCTGAGTCACACTTGAAAGAATAAACCAAAATTCATCAGAACTGCCCAGCACCTGGAGGTTGCTAATTTTTTTCGTTTGTTTGTTTCATTTGATTCTCCACCCACCTTCCAATAAGAGAAGACATTTCCATTGAAACAATATAGCAGTTTAAGTCTTCTGTTTGGAATGCCTACAGGGGATTGACTGGACATTAGTCTGAAGGTTGAAAACGCTTTTTCTGGCACAGACCCTGGGCAAAGAAACCTATTTTCAGCATGGAGGATTGCTCTCCATCCTCATAATGAGCACAGTTCTACAGTCAGGGTACAACTCTTTCAGTGCATACCACCAGTCCCATTCACTGTGCTTTCTCAGCTCTGCTCAGAGCAACAGATCAAACTCCAGCTCCAACTTGAACTGCAAGTTCAGCTAGGTGGAGTTTGCACAGAGGTTTCCAGAGTTTGATCTTTTTGCAGGTATAAACAGCAGACGGTAGCTATTCCATTAAAGATGCAGACTTCTTACCTCTCTGACATGCACCCAAACACCAAACAGTGAAAACATGACTTACACATTCCTAACTCCCCTTTCAAAAGGTTCATACTTTTTGTCCTGATAACATGATAGCTGAAGCTCTGAGAGTCATACCACAAACTCTGAAATGAAAGAACCAGCTATAGAGTGAACAGACCACATCAATTTTCAGGAACTTACGGTTTAATACTGATTTATTGCCTCTAGCACAAAATTGTCAATCACACTGCAAAGCTGTTACTTAACGTAGGTTATGGGGTTTTAAACTCTGTGAACTTAGAAAGGTATATCAACATCAAAGCTTACCCTGCCCAAGATCCATATTTTCATCCATTCATGTTCATACATTCTATCTCTTCTCTTAAATTTTTTAAAAATTATATCTGGTTTTAAAGGAAGGATGGCAATAGGCAGCCTGAAACATAATCCCTTTCAAAACAGTCCTTTTCTGCCTACAGCACTCTTCTACTTTAAATTGCAAAATAAATACATAAATAAGGCAAAGTCCTTACAGGTCTGAGGACCTTCTTGTCAGTCATAGGGTACTTTAAATGCACAAACAGTGCCACAGGCTGCGTGAGCATTAAAGAACACCCTAAAGATCACCTGAACCATCTCAAACTACAAGACTTTTGTTGACCAGCCCTGCCAAGAGGAATGAATATTTTCTGCTCCTTACACTGCCTGAGGATACAGGCTTGCTGTGCATTTGCCAAGTGAGAACTCTCGGGATGCTGGAGGAGGAGGGAAACACTTGGGGAGCAGCAGTGGTGGTGTGGAAGGGCTCCCTCTCCCTCAGTATGCCCAGTCTGGAAGACTTTATACAAACCCTTATGGGCTTATGAAGGGCACTCCAAGGCAGCAGTCACTCAGCATGGTGTGCATGCACAGGTCATGCCAACGGGAAGCAGACACAAATAAATTCACTTTTTGTTCGTAGATTTTTCTTCCAAGCAGATGTTCAAATATTCACTACTTGGGCCCAATCCCATGATGTTTTGCACCTATACTTCCTCAAAGCTTGCAGAGATACACTGGAAGCCCCACGGTGATCTCATTACTGCCAGTGTACATCAGCTTTGTCTTTGGCAGCAAGAATGGTATTAAAAATATACATTACAGTAATGGGGCATGAGCAGATTTGACTGGAAAATATAATTACTTTTCCTAAGGGCTTGCACACTGTTATTCAGAAGTGTATGGCAAAGTTACTAAATTAAAAAAAAACATATTTCATCCTTGGAAAAAATTTCTGCTTCATCTAACTAACACAAGCTCACACAGTGTTTGCAAAGTTATAGACAAATGGAGTTTTGAGATCAAACCTTTCCACACTGTCTGGAGCAACAACTTATCTTCTGACTCAAGGAACACCTGCATACATTACAGACTATGCCTTGATTCTGCTCTTGAAACTAACTAATTCTTAGCATTTTAAGTAGTGCAATTTTTTGCACTACTTTGCACTACCCCATTGTTTCTGAGGCAGAATTTAAACAAAACACAGATTTTTGTTAGAATTTCCATGTACCTGAGTTTCCCTACAAATCCAGAGGAGGAAAAAAAGGAAACTAATAAGCTTCTAATTTCAAAATATGAGCTGGTTTGACTTCTGACATACTACCCTTAGCACTGATTTCTATCATTCCATCCATGCAGATGTGAAAGGATGCACAAGGGAAATTTCTATTATGTTTAATTAAAATAGCAACACCTCACTGACAGAAAAATAAAGTCCACTATATTGTACATCATTTATGCAGGATAATTTATGTAGAGGACTATCAGTCTATGTTGTAAATTATCTGCTTAGAGAGAAGAAAACCAGTCCCCAAATATTATGGAATGTACAGAGTTTAAATTTAGCAATTATGTTTGTGACAAGCTATGATTAGAAAACACAAAATTGTTTCGGTGTATATCCCATTAAAATGGGTTCAAATTTCAGGCTAATGTATGGACGCATCCATCAAGTGTTAATTTCTTTTTCTGAAGATGAAGTGACAGCAATCTGTTGTGTAACAATACAACAAACAGTGCTGAACAAGGAATTTGGCATCGAATCCATCCTCCTTGAGGAAAGATCTGTGGGAGATGGAAACAAGAACCAAGTCTATTAGTTGATGATAGGTCTATTCATAAGGTTTGTGCTGTGGTCAAATTTCTCTGTTTGCAGAATCTACTTAGGCACATCAAACTTTTGAGCAGGGTCATGCATTTGAGCACAAATTACAGGTACCTTAGGCCGTGACTGATACTCTTCTCTACAAAGAGAAACAGAGATGCTGCAGGGAGCAAACAGACCAGCAAATAAAGAAACCAGAAAAACTCAGCCCTTGGATTTTATCTTCCTCTGTGCTTGCTGAGACCTATGGGTGGTGAGGACAACACACAGGAGATTAAAAAACATAAATGAAGAAAAGGGAAAAGAGGACAGGGGAGGTAGGAAGTAACCACAAACCACACGAAGAAAAAGTGAAGTTGAGAAGATTGGAAATTCACACAATCCCAGGAACTGTTGAATTACATGAGGGACAAATTGACTGGCCTGCAATCAGAGAGCACAGAGGGAAGAGGTCAGCTAGCTAGGACAAGAAATACAGCCTTGAGACAGAAAAGAAATAACAAAGAAAGAAGAAAAAAAAAGTCTTTCTTCACTTAGGTCAGGTGTCACTGTAAAGTTACTTCTGGATAAAGTAAGAGTTATATATAGGTGAGATGTACAGTGCAAATTGAAGCCAGATGCAGCTAATGAACAGGAATAGACAGATAAGGGTTGTGATAGAAAGAAACGGTCAGCAAATGCTACTACTGAAAAGTATTTTCATTAAGGGAACATTTCTTAGCTGATTCTTTTAGATAATACTTCAGTGCTGGGCTTGAGGGACTAAGTCTGAAACAAATACAAGAAAATTAAATATTAAAAAGCATACAGGGCTTGTAGTCTCTACTTTTAATTTGTAAGACTATAAATTTCTTTTAATGAGGATATACTAACAGCCATTTCCGAAGAGGGCAGTGCAAGATGTAAAAACAGCAATAAGAATATAAGTGTGGTGACATTTTATTCAGAAAGCGAACGATACTTACATAGTAAGACAACAGACAACAAAAAATAAACAGGGGTATCATGGAATCTATGTGAGGGAAGTAAAGAAAAATGTATTGGGATAGCAGCCTTACAGTCAAAGCTGAACATAGAAGATAATCCTCACAGAACACAGAATAATCCTCACCTATTAAAATGTTCTGCAGAGGTGGTTCATATTTAATAAAATTTACATTCTTGAAGTCAGAGCATAATGATAATAATAACATTAATAATATTTATAATAATAAAAACAATAAATCTTTAAGGAAGTGCAATCATTAGTTAAATGAAGCTGAGTACAGTCAAGGTTCCTAGCTTCACAGCAGAGACCCTAAGAAATTCCAAATTTCCTATGCCATCCTTAGATTTTGAAGTTCTCACCTATCCAATTTACTCAGCAGGTAGTCCTTTGGAACCTGAGAGCTTTAGCTGCTTATTTAATATTATCAGCAACGAATCTGACAAATACTATCAAAGGAATTAATTATGATAGAAAACTAGGAAGTACAATAAATACACAGGTATTTAGAGAGCATTTAAAATGTGATGATTTCTAAAGCCAGATAATATAATTACATTAAAATTCACTACTATGAAAAATAAGGTCATGCATTCAAGATAACAAAGAAAAGTCTATTATTTGAAACTTCATCAGTTTGAAAAATACCAGGGGTGCTATTACAGGTTCATTTTCTGTGGTCTAGCAATCTATAAACCCATGAACAACTAGACTTTAAGATACATATATAGACACAGCTGGATAAATAGGTATAGATATAGAACAGATGAAATGTTGTCAATAGAGTAAAAGTATGCATACCAAAAGAGAGATTCCTGAAGTCACTGGTAGGTTGAGAGTAGAGTTTAAGTTTGGACAGCTGAGTAGCAGAATCAAAACACCGTATGTTTCCTGTATTTTAAGTACTATATTAAGGACCCCAAAAGGATAAAAAGAAAGCATCCCACCTGCTAAACTCACATGGCCATGCTAGCAGAAAGATATATGGACACAAGTATTATCATAGATATATTCTGGTCAAGAATAAAAAGGTTTCTTTTAAGTCTTATGTGGAGATTCTATATTCACCTCACAATGGTAGTGGCAGGCCAAAACACACAGTTCCATTTCAAGAGCATGGTTAGTTTATGAAAGTGATTATGGAATACATATTTATAGATTTATGGCCTCTCTTCTCAGGAGACAGAAGCATGCAAACCAGGAGTGCACTTCTCATCTTATATCACTGAGACAGCACAGAAACCCAGCAACAGCCTCCTGGGTTTTATAAGAAAGACACAAAAATATGCACTTTATGTGTTATAGACTACAGCAGAGCTGAAAGAGTTAATACTGAGGTCCTGTTTCTATTAGGAACTCAGGCATTCAAGGTTTTACATCTCAGATGTTGTAAATTGCATCTCTTGGAACTTGGCAAGCCTCAATGTAATGTAACTTGTCAGCTTCAATGTAATTTGTTTTTCCAAACCCAAATTGTTTTTAAAGGATTAAGGTGTTCTAATTTTTTAAAGCATTAAGTACAAAAGCAGTAATCCTTTACTGTTGTGATAAGGATTGTCTACCATAATGTTTATTATTTACTAAAGCTTGACTGCCAAAGAAAAGGAACTCATTTTTCAAAGTCCATCTTTTTATGTAGCTGAATTGCTATATTCTGAATTTGGGGCTGAGAAAAGAAGACTGATTACTTCAGCTCTGAAGAACTTGCACAAATATAAGTATGAATCAAGAATTAATAAAATTATATGGGATGAATATTAGCTCCAGTCAAGTCAAAGGGGACAAGATCTCATCCTCAGGAGTCTTTTTTTTTCATATATTGCTTCAAATCCTAGAGAACTGATAGATTTAGAAGACTATTAAGACCCAGTTTGTCCAGATGTGTTAGGAAAGTAAATCATTTAATAGGTCCTGATTAAAAAAAAAAAAAAAAAACCACAACCATACACACCAAAGCTAAATAAAGGAATCTGGGACTTTGCTTTCTTGATGAAAGTAGGTATGGCAGAGTTCTGGGGAAGGGGAAAACCCACCCACCACGATGTTCAAATCAGGCTGATACCATTCCCACTGGGGAAAACCAAGATGATACAGAAAGAGTTTTCAATAGAAAAGAGTAGGAAAAACCCCATAAATACAGTATGACGAGACCTTTTCTTGCACTTGGAAATCAGGGCAGAGAGAGAAAGTGCTTGATAAACATCACCCACATGTGACAGAACAAGGAGTTCAAGCCACTCATCCTTGTTCAAGACCTTCAACAGTACTCTTGCTTTAAAAATCTGGAATCTTTCTTGCCTTCAGCAGAAGAGAGTGTCACAGCAAAGGATGTGCTGAACCTGCTGCTTTCTGCCCCAGAAGAACCTAAAGAGAGCACACTCCTGGAGATACACTCAGTGTCCCAGAGGTCCTGACCACAAACACATCCTTATTGGATGGCTCATTTGTAATCTCTGCTTGAAAAATGCCTTAGAGATCTGCTCTCCTGGCTATGCACATTTATCTGTGCCTTTTACCACTTTCTCCATTACAGCATTCAAACTGAAAACTAATGCTTAGCTTATAAGAACATCACTGCAAGTTTGCACTTGCAAATTCTACCCTTCTGCATCACTCCTGCAGCAGCTCCTAATTTTGGGCTTGATTGTTAATTGAACACCAGAAGGCAGCAGAAGCATTGCTCCCTCAGGAATCTGAAGTTCATAGCCAGAATTGTCAATCCATAATCCCTATCTGCCCCCTTCCCTGGGTAAATTTACACATTTGTGTATGTACACATCTGCGTGGCTATGCTCCCACAAATACATATACATACCCACACATCTGTCTGGGGACAGGCATATAAAACAGAAAAAAGGAAAATGGAAGGAAGAAAATCAGGTCAGCAGTGACATCCAAAGCATAAAGGGTATTTTAAACAAAGTTGTGATCTCACCACATTGGAGACTCAAAAATTTACTCCTGGATTTATCATATAATTCCTGGGAAAATATGAGCACATTTTCTCAAGTTTGATGTAACATGATAGTATACATGTGCATTTTGATAGATACATACACATGTACTCATGCATAAAATGTTGCATATCTAGGACTGACCCAGGCAGAAAAACCACTGTTGCAAGTTTTCAGAGATCATACAGAACAGCAGGGTTGTATCAATAGGTATGCTAACAAATGCAAAACATTTGCACATCTCTTGGGCACTGATTTTAAGTTTGGCTGTATCTAAGCAGGATTTATTGGTCAAAGTATGCACTCACCTGGAAATCCAATGTAAAGTATTAGGGTACACAGTTTATTTCTGTTCTACTCATGTGTCATGCATTCATTCCCTCTGTGGCTTTAGGAAAAGGCAAACAGAGGAGGGCAGTCCTTTTGAAAGGGTTTGAATAAGTACCTTTTTATGTCACCATTTGTTGACTTCTGGGAGAGAGATGCTGCTCCCATTCAGGGTGACACTTTTGGGACAAGCAGCAAGGAGCCATTTCCCCTGCTGGATTTCCTCATGCCTTGCTTTTGAGAGCACATTTCACCACTTCAGTTGGCTGTGTCAGATGAGACAGCACATGGCTGAGCTCTGTGCAAATTGCCTCTCACAGTGGCCTCGTACCATGCTCAAACATCACCCTCCCTCACCTCCCATTGTTCCCTGTTTCTTTTCATTAACTCTATTCAGCAATTCACTCTACAATCTGTGTCTTGGCTGTCTCTCTGTCAGCTGATTCCTTCCTGTCCCACTCAACAAGCACAAGACATTACTCACCTGTCTGTACTGCACAGCTGAAACAGAAAAACTATCAGTCAAGTGAGAAGACTGCAGCACACTCCTACCCTATACCATTATTTTGCTTTCCCTTAGCTATTCTGTACTCCTATTCCACAGGAAGATTTATTTCCCAAATTAATTAAAAGTACACAGCCTGTCTTCATTCTGAAACTCTCACCAGCTATTTACTCCATGCCAAACCCAGAGACAGATGGAACTGCTTGCCCCCAGCTGTAGATAAACCTCTACAAACATAAAACTCTTCCTTCCCCTCTGCAGCATCTCTGGCCCCATGTGTCCCCAGACAGATTGAAGAGTCTATTGCAGCTGTGTGAAAACTCCAAACCATTGGTTCTCCTGCTCTTTTTAAAATGAAAGACCACCTGGAATTTTGAGCCACATCTCTTGTTTTCTGGGTCTTGCCTAAATAAGGTATACTAGGCTCAGTAAGGTGTACTCAAAAAGATGAACTTGTAACACAAACTTTCATTTACTCAGTTTTGGTTACTTCAACACCTGTTCTCCTTGTACTCAAGCCTTCTTGCCCAGAGACCTCTGTCTCTGTTCTCTGAAGAGTCAATGACACAACTCCCCAGTCCTCACACACTTTTGTTCAGAGATGTGACCTGACACCACCTGAAACTGCATCGTGACAAATGAACGAGCAGAACAAGTCTTCACCAGCTTCCAAAAACCAAACAAATTTATTTTCTACTCCACCTACCTACCTAATTAAAAAATGGTGAGGACATTTCTTTGCTTGAGTGCAGTAAACAGCAGTTTGCAATTCTCATTTAGTATAACTACAGATACTTAGACTTAGTTGAGGAAAAGATACACCAACATGGGCACCTACTCTGCCAAATACTCTCAACAACACGGTCCACCTTTCAGCCAAGCCAAGTGCCAGAAATTTTCCAGAAAAGCCCTATTTGTTAAAAAAGCACTCCCAAAACAGTAACAACAACCAAAACCACTCCATGGCACTGTTACATGATTCTCATTTGAAATTCCACTGCTACAACCTGTGGTAGACTAAGAACAACCAAATAACAATCTTGGGATGGATTTCTAACTGTTTTATTCCTGTGATTGAAAAACTACTAAAAAGGACACCATACAGCTTTCACAACCTTCTCATGGGTCTGAACACTTCTCTCTGACTACTGAGCATTATTAATTAACAGAACTCGGATTTTCATTTAGGAACTGACCATGAATTGGTCAATATACTGATGCTTCTCAAGTTCTGCTTTTGAACTCCATGCCAGTGCAGCTTTGGGAAACCACTACAAGAAATCTTGAGCTTTCCTATTCCATCCTATTTGCCAAGAAAGCCTCAAAACCTGTCTCAGATGAATAATTGTAGTAATAACTGAAATAAACTGAAATGTCTTGTTTTTATCACTGCTTGAATTACTACCACAGAAAATGATGGGCCTTGGGGAAAAAAAAAATATGTTCAAAGCATCTGTCTCATGCAAAAATCCAAGTTCCAAAGTTTTAAGTAAAGTGACAGCAATTCAAAATTGGATATAAATTTTCAGTACCATACTTTTAAAATCAATAGGATTTAAAATGCATGACTAATTGGGCTGATACAAATTCCCCATTTGAATTTACATATGTAAATGTTTGCAGAATTATCCAAGTAATTATGCCACCCTTAGCTACTTGATATACATCATATACGGTCTGGATAAGATAGAAACATTGATAAATTAGTGATCGATCTTTACAACAAGCTTTTGTTTTCCAGTAATCCTACGACAAGCATGGGCACAAGGAGAAAATCAGAACACAGCACCACCACTCCTTCCATCTGAGAGTGTCAAAGGCACAGAGTGAATAAATACCATGTGGTATTTTCAGAGCAAGGCAAGACCTGTCAGCTTTTCCTCAACCTCCGCCCTCTGACAGAGCTGACAAAGTGTTGCCACCACCAAAGTGCTTTCAGAAGACCCATCATCTTCCCTCTCTCTCTCCCAGACAGGACTGCAACACTGAAAGCTTTTGTGCCACATACAACTCCAGGCTGAGGAGACAGACTCAATACCAGGAGCTGTTTGATGCAGAAAGAGCAATAATTGAAATTTTCACCCTTGTTTAAACAGGGAGCAGTGGGGATGGCTGAGAAGAGAGCAGCAGGAATTCCCTTCCATGCCCTGTGTAAGTTCTCAGAGGAAATGCTGCAGGAATATCCACCATAATTCCAACAGCTCTTGGAGCCTGCTAACTTGTCTGCATCTCCCTGCAGCTGCTGTGCCCTAAATGCAGCCTCTCTGACCATGTAGATTCCAGTTTGCTCCTCAAGGGGCACTTTTACAGCCCTCTCTGAAACACCTGCACTGAGGATGTTCTTCAATGCATCTTCGTTCCTTCTATTCAGTATAAGGGCAGATAGATACTGGAAAAATTACTCCCCTCAGCTTTCTTTAGATATTAGTGCTTTCATCAGAAATCTCCTGAAATTAGTGGGTTTCCATGAGATATCTCTATAAATTAACAGTCTCTTGGGGAAAAAAGAGATCCATCCAGGGTTAGCAATTGGCACAGATTTTTGCTAACAGTGGTAAACAGCTTGTTTACCACTTCAGTTGTTTTCAACAAACATGGGGCCAGACTTGGGAAAAAAATATGAAAAAAGCAAGAGCTATCTTTTTTTATTAGACCCTATCATAATCATCTTGGCAGAAGAAATAATCATTTACATGAGAGGACAAATTAATATCTAAATAACAAACTCTCCATGCTCTGGAGTCACCTCTTCACAACTGAGCCCTCTATGCATAATGTAAGACTGCTGAGTCAATGACTTTGAACAATCACAAGTGACCTGAAATAACAGCAAAGCAACACAGAGAACTGAATAATCTTTACCATCGTCTCCCACAGGGACTAGAATCCATTGTTCCACACTGTAAAATGTTGTTTGTATAGATAATAGTTTTATCTTGTCTAACTTTAAAGTTCACATTCAGAGGCTTTTTTTGATTAATCAAATGGCTCTGACAGCCAGAAGCTTCTTTCCAATATTAGAGAGAAAGTGGTGGGTGCCAATTCATGATTATTCAAACCAGTAATCTCCTGTGTCTCTGGCTGCTATTATTCCCTTGCCTGTGACCCAGCCACTTAATGAAGTGAAATTAATTTACAGTAATGGGAAATTCTCAGAACTACATGAAAGCACAAGCTTTAATATGAGAAGAACAAATGGCTATTTCATGCAAGGCTGACCACAAGCATTGTAAAGAAATTTGAAAGGACTTTATACCTTTTTAAATAGGTATGGTATTAGCTGGAACAATATACTGCAGTAAATATGATAAATCAAATACCTCTTCAAATCAGAAAGCACCAACACAATTTTCTCCTATTGTCACACAGCAGAATCTTCTCATTTGCATATAAATATATGACACATATATTTTATAAAGGTAAAAGCAAGATCTTATCATCCTTCAAATCCCATTTAACTCTTCTATCATAATACCAATTACAAACTCCAAACAGCAAAGCAGTAACAGGGAGGTTGTTTTGCTTACTCGTCCTTTACAAATGTCTGTATCAGTCTGCATTAGCACTGAAATAAATATGGGTTTATTTTAAATGGCAAAACAAAGCTCCCATTTTTGTCCAAAGATATTGTTTATCTACAAAATTCTTCAAATCTCTCACATTCTTTTATTTCCTTACGTGTAGGAAAGTATCACTTTTCTAAATTTTGCTTTAACATTCTTTTCCCACCTCTGCCCTAAGAAAACAAGAGGGTGTGGAAGCAGAGAGGAAGAGGTGTGCAAGAGCCACAGCAGCTGGCAGTGTTTTTTTCCCCTCAAAATAAAGTTCTTTATTTGAGGCATTAAACATTTCAGATAATTTGCTAACTAGCTCTAATATTTGTTTTGTTACCCCTCATATGCTCTGTATTCTTACAGTAATTTGTCAAGCCTTCTTAGGTCCCCTGCAGGAAAGAGTGGTTTTCAATGCAGCAGTTAGCACAAGGACCCTGCAGTGTGGCTGGGGGCTGTGGGACAAAAGCCACCACCCGAGTGTTCATGTATTCACACATGTGCTCCCATTGCACACATACGGGGGGATGCTCGAGCAACACACTGAGAACATCCCCTGACATTTCTCATCACCCTCTTCCCCAGCCTGACTGAGACTACCTGATTTCTGGTGTGCTGTCTCAAGTTCCAGCTCCTCTCCTTTCTGTTTTGCTTTTCCCTTGTCCCAGAGCTTGGGACAACAGGATAAATCTCCCTTCAAAAAACCTAAAGTGGTAACAAGATGCTGCGCTGACACTTCTGCCTCAGGTGGTGGCTTTTCTATCTTGCCCAAAGTTTCAGATTATCTCCAGCTGAAATCAACCTATCACTGCACAAGTCTTGGCTTTACAGTTACCAAGGTTGGAAAATAAGCTGTTTACCACTGTTAACAAAAATCTGTGCCAATTGCTAACCCTTGATGGATCTCTTTTGCCCTAAGAGACTGTTAATTTATAGAGATATCTCATGGAAACCAGGCTTACTTCCTACCAGACCCGGAGTTCTTTATTTGCAAGGTGTGGGCTGCTACCCAAAGTGTTATCAGCAGATGCAACAGGTCCAAGTTTTCTTCTGTATTTATCCTCACAAGCACACTTCTGTTAGGGGAGGTATCCAACCTACGTTGATAAGCAGAAGGGCAATCGTACTCTTTGGCAAACATAATGCAAACCCCAGCCTCTTTCAGGTCCTTAAGCAAACTGACTCTGACAGACAGCCACAGAGAGATACACAAAGAAAAGGCTTTACAAGATAGAAAATGATTCATATCTAATGATAATTCAAAGATTTCTCCTTCTCCCCCCTATTCATTTACTTGTTCAAATAAACTGAAAAGCTCCTCCGTCTCCTTGACATTACAAATTCATCCTTTCTAAAAGTGCTTTTCAAAACTGCTATTTAATTTCTTTTCTGGCAGTGCATCTAAATCTTCTGTAACCCAAACAGAGTATACACACATTACCTCACTAAAGCTGAATAGGATGTGTTAGTCTGGCAATGTGTTCAAAGCAGTCTTTCCTCAAGAATCTTCATAGATAAAAATGAAGAATCTTCAGCTGCTAGATGACGAAGCTCAGAAAATATATGCAGTGAATAATATTTCAGTATTACAAATAAATAAAAAAAGACAAAACAATCTTAAAGGAGTTAACTAATGGGCAGCTTACATCAGTAATTTCAATTTTTAACAAATCTCAAAAAGTCCAGAAAAATCCAAAGTATTAACAGTTCTAAAACATACAAATTATAAAACAATTAACAGGTGTAGAGAATTACACACCATGGATCAATCCTGATGGTCATGGCACATAACAAAATAATTTATCAATGACTGGTCAGCCAATAATTAGATATTTAAGAGTATCTATATAGAGGCTTTTTTTTCCTTTAACAGGGTTACTACTAAGATTCAGAAAATTAAATTAGTGATACAAGTTTCTTCAACTACATACAGTTGAAGAATATATTTATTCTTTTAAGAGAAATTTTACATGGATTTAGGATAAAACAAACAGTGGAAGGAGTAGTGACTGGTTAACTCCCCTTGCCCTTCCACTGTGCTAATTCTGAGTAAAAGTGTGGAATAATTTAGACACCATGTAATAACCACAATGGCTAGATTATCTTTTTCTACCCTTTAGCATTACTTGTTGTGAAGTTATAAAGTATTGAGGAAAACTCAGAGACAGCTAGAAATGCTTTAACCCAGACATCCCTGACCACTTGCCCGTCCAGCATAAAGGTGTTCCTGGATTCACAACAGCTTCAGGAAATACTTAAAGCAGCCTTTACAAAGGTACTTCTTGCCACTTGTACTTAGAAAAATCATGTGGTTTGTTCACCAAACAATCCATATTTCTGATGCATGAAGACTCCAGGTTACTGGGAGGAAATTCAGTTAAATTATTACAACTTTAGAGAAAAAGTAAATTTGCACATTCATAAATGTGACTAAAAATACTAATTGCAAATTGAAGCTCCATTCCAAAGCACAGTGCTTTCATCAAGGTAAAAAATTAAATCTAAACTAATCTTCAATTTACCTTCTACATTCAGTGTATCAAAAAGCATCTATCTCTTCTACAAAAAAATCCCAAAACATGACTCTAGAGGCAGTAGCCTGGAATATTTTTGCTGTGAATGTTTGTCTATTTAAGCAAAATATAACCTTATAAAAATAAGAAACTGTCCTGAGATTAATACATATTACTTTAAATCCCTTGACCTTCAGAGATTTCATTTGCAACCTCGAACATGTGATTCAACAGCCAAATACTTTGTTGGCCACAGCAAAAGAGAATAGAAATGCTTACTTAGATCATAAGGTGCTGTGTGAGTAAAACTTATTTTTTCTAAGGGCTCAGAACCTATAAGTGCGAAATCTCAAAAAGTACACAAGACCTAGATGCATGCTACAAAGTTCTCATTTCAAATATAAATATAAAAATCTTAAATCAAACTCAACATTTAAAAATAAAAATAAATTTTCAGTTCTAGAAACTGAAGCAGTCTGGAAATCTGCACACATAAAAGTTGAAAATACCTAATGACTGTTACGATTTGCCTTATAAATTCCCCATGTAATTGTATCTCACCATCAGACGGTTGATCAGAAGAATCATGAGATATAGAAGACTGGAAAGCCTGGGAAAAGCCAAAGGCTTTTCTGAGCAGCATGCAAAAAACAAGACTGGACTGAAGAGAAGGGAATCCCAAACCATGAAAATACGTGAAACTCAACTGCCTGTGGACACAGCTCCCCTGCAGGCAGTTGTACAGGATTTCTAATGGATAAAGTGTAATGTATTTAAAAATCCATCTGTAATTTGGGGGGGTTACTGGTTTAAACCTTCCAGCAAAATTCAGGCACTGCCTAAATACCAACGAGGCTGGACCTCAGTAATACCCTGAGACTGTGACTTAGCTGCACAGAGAAATTTTACCTCACATCCTGCACAAGGAAAGCGAGTGTCAGGATGTGAACCTCTAAGCAGCAAGTGTAGGTAAGGTCTGTCCCTGAAGTCTACTGCTTTGGACACACACAGGCTGGGCATTAATGTATTTGAATAAAATATCTTGTTTTCAAAAAGTAACTAACTCAATCTGTGACATGTGCAACAATTGGTAACAACAGGCAAAAAAACCTACTAAGGGATGGAATTGTTGTCTCTTTACCCTCTCCCTCCCTCCTCCCTCCCCTCAGCATTTACCCAGCTGCTATAGAATGGTTAAGGTTGGAAAATGCCTTTAAGATCATCAAGTCCAAATACTTTGTTTTTAAAAGGGTTAAACTACAGAGCAGATTTTTGGGAACAATTCCTGTGAGCTTATTCACCTACAAAGTTTGTACTCAGACATGAATTTGAAGTCTCGTCCTCAGTGGGGTTTGGGTGTTTTCTGCTCTGGGTCTTCTAATGGCAGCTCCTTCAAGAGCATCATTCTAAAGCTATATATGTGCAAAGAGATAATCAGAAGAATGGGTAATAAAAGATCTTTCAAAAAACCAACACATTTAATACATGCATACTCAAATCCAGAGCTAGAATATTATTCTCATGAAAATGTTGCTCATAAGGATTACTGGAAAGAAAGGCTTCAGAGAAAAATCAAGAATACCTGAAAAATCGTCTGGAAGTGGACTTTTACATATTTAAACACAATCTGAACAAGTCTTTCTTTGCCAAAAGGAATGCACAAATTCCCTGAGAATTTACTCATGGCAGGAAATGAAAACAGACCTTTTGTGTTCCCCTGCAGACTTGGCAGCAGAGACTCACAGCCAATTCACACTTGAATGACTCCAGAGCTGATCCAAAGCTCCCAGTTCCTCCAGCACTTCAAACGTGCTCTAAAGAAAAGCTGAGGATCCCATAATTAAATAAATACACAAAGGCAATGTCTGATATCTAAAAGAGACAGGATAGGCAGGACCTGTTGATACTGGATGTAAAAGCAGAACTTATTAGGATCACTAACAGCTTAATTTCAGAAAAGACTGGGGGAGTGGGGGGGTGGAAAAACAATCCTGCAACTTTTTTTTGTTTGGATGAATCATCTGGAAGTGGAAAAAACTGCATGACATTTTTTTTGGATAAAGTAACCACTCAGACTTGTTGGTCTGCAGCTTTTGAATAGGTCTGTGAATGTTGATACATTAGGAGATGGTTAAGATTATCACCTGTATGCTTCCTTCTGAAACTGATGCATTATAGCAATTGCAAAACCATGGAAAATTTAGAGCTTGATTACTCAGAAGTATAAGTGAATATAGAAATTATATATATGTATTATTGACTTTTATATAAAAAAATATCCCTCTAAGTGTGAGTTCTTGCCTTTCTCCAAAACTCTGTATTTATCATTAACTAAAAAATCATCTTTATTACTTCAATATTTTAACAAAACATGACTTCATTCCACTTGTGAACAGAAAAACAGCATTGACCTCTTCACATCTGACTGATTAAAATCAGTCTTGGTCAATACTAGTCGCTGAGCACATGTCTAGTAATATTGAGATCTTTGCTGACTGAAGTTAAGTCAGTTGCTGTGAATAAGTATCTACATTTTAGCTTTTTTTTAAAAATCATACAAGGAGAAACTAAGTAGAGCCTGGGTACAATGGTTTCTTGATAGGATCTGCAGATTATCTTGCACACAAAAATGAAATTAATTCAATAATCATCTTTGTACAGTATTTCCTGTGACCCCCTAGCAGTCTATGTCAGTGCTCTGGGACTTGGGATATTTACAACACAAACAGTCAGAGCAAGCTCAGTGATTCCAAAAGGCACATGGTATATTTAAAATTACTCAAACACTATCCCAATTATTCTGCTCTGTTCAGTTGTTGCTGAGGCTGTAAAAGACATCCAAAACTGAGTAACCATTGCCATGGTGATGCTGACTGCCCTCTCCTACCATGCCATCATACTTGGGAATACCAACCCCTACCGCTGCTGGCACAGGATTTTGGGAAACAAGCTGAAGTCTTTGAGACAGGACAGACATTTCTGCTATTGGGTAGCACAGTGTCCAAACTCCTGTGCAGCCCCTTTATGAGGTAATGTCACTGGTTTCCTGGTAGACTGTATATACAGAGTTTTGTGGGCATCCTGGAATGATTCCACACTTCCACAGTCATTGTGGAAATCCAGAGTAGTAACAGTGGAGCCAAGGACATGGGCAAAGACAGGAAGATGAAGTGTTTTTCCAAGGTCAGAGATAGTCAGTGTTGGACGTTTGAAGAATGATAGTTATATCTACTAATGGAATGGTTTACATTTTCTGTCATTTCTTTTCCATTTGTTTAGCTTTGTTTTGGTTTTTTGTGTTATTTCCTTTTCTTTGTGGTATCACCAGTCCATCCAAAAGGCCCTAAAACTAGTTACATAATAGTGCCAATTTCTGACCCATAAGCATTGGTTTAAAATAACAAATGACATTCAGTTTGAATGACACTGTAAATGCCTTTTGGTCTTAACTGCCCAGTTCTTTAGTTCACAGGAAAATAATGTCCTTTCACTAGAATAGAAAGGGGGAAGTTTTCAAAAGACTGCTCAGGAAAATATCACTAATGACTCATAATATTAAACCTCTCTTAAAGCCAAGGATATTTTCTTGATAAGCACTTAGTTTTTTATAAGTTTCATGCAGTCCTACTTAGTGTCTAAGATACTACGACTCCAGTACTTTGTTTTTTTGTAAGCAATTTTCATGAAATGATCATTACTGTAAGCCTGAATATCCCATGTCACTAGGTGTCTAAGCCACAGTCCCTTACAGAGAGATTTGTACAGCATACAGCATCACCCAACAGCTTTTCATTTAGGTAAGAAAGCTAAATGGGGTAATGAGCAACATTTTATTTCCAGCAACAATTTTTCCCGGCATTAGAAATGTTAGTCTTGCCTTCTTGTGCCCTTCTAAGAGACTTATCTCAGCTAACTGCAGGTGTGTAAAATTAGGTTCCTCACCCAAGCAGCTCACTAAAAGTCAATAGCTCCAGAGTGACTTATCCTATTAAAGACAGGCCTAATGAATCACCCTTCCAAGGTCCCTCTGTTAATTACAGAAGAAACCTTGCTGATATGTTTAGAGATGACCAGGCTACTTTACATTTCCCTGGTTTGTCCATCCCTTGTTTTTTATAGCTCCAACAAGCACTGTCAAGTCAGCACGGCATGACCAATAGAAGCAGTAAGTACAGTTCTCCAAAACTCTTTTCCATTATGGCTCTTCTCTTTTCCCTCTTTTAATGACAGAACCTCTGGCTCTGCATTGCAGCCCCTAAGGTGCAGACCCAGTGAAGACCAAGGGAGCAGTGTTAACACAAGGCAAGAAGAAACCAACCACCAGAGATTTCTAGAGGAAGTTGTAATGCAGGGGCCAACAGGTCTCTCAAAATTAGCACAAAATGGGAAGACCATTTAGAACAGGTATTTGCATATTTATGCAATGCACAGTAGAGAAATCTGTGAGCAGTCTTCAAATACTGAGTTGCCTGTTGAAGTTAAGATACAATAAAAAAAGGGAAAAACTAAACCGAAGGGAAAAAAACCTGTCCAGTTTGTGATTTCACAAAGTGGACAGCTTTTCATTACACAATGTTTTCATGGGTGTGAATCACACTATTAAGGAACAACTGTGGTATGAGTCATACAATGGAAATCTCACTCTAACTCATTTCTTGTGACCGCCTGCACTACAAAGGATACAGAAGAAATGTATTCCTGCCTGAACCACACCAGAACTGCCAGCCATGCCCTTGATCCAGAAATTAATCATGATTAACTCTGAGTTAGCTATCTCTCAGTTCTCTTTCTGAAGATACCTCTCTCTTTGTTTTCATCTAAATGCACACTTTGGTACTTTCCTGAACAAGAATCTGCTTTTTAGCTGAAATTCCTGGGTTTACATTTTCATGTGTTAGTACAGCAGAAAATACAAAAAATGCTAATAATATGACAACCTGAATCATAAACATTTAAATCATAAATTCCATATTAAATACTGATTTAAATTTAAAAGTGCCATGTTGTATAATTCAAAGGCTCTATATTTACTAACTTAAAATACATCCAGCAAGAATGTAGCATTAAACAGGTATTAAAAATGCAACAGTCTTGTGGAAAATAAATAATCATATTGTTGTAAATCATGCAACATATATACTAATCCAAACTATGGAACGAAAGTTTTAGAGTTAAACGGCTAAAACTAAGAAGCCCTAAAAAGGCTTCAACATTAAAATTCCACTAAAAAGGACAACAAAAAAAGATTTGTGAATAAAGCTGTGAAATTTTGTTTCTTTTTGTGTCCCTCAAGAGATGTCCCTCCCTTCCACTTTGTAGCCTTTCTGCAGATTCTCCTCTTTTCTTGACCATCTCTGTAAAGGCAGAAGGATTTCCAAACAGATGCCTCCACACAGCTCTACTCGGATTACAGTGCTATTTTTTTAAATCCTATTACAGAACAAATAAAAGTGAATCATATACATAGATAATGGGGCTATTAGCATTTGAAGTCTACCAGGTAATACAATGCCATGTAAGCCTCAAAAGAAAATATCATCTTGCAAAACTGGATTTGAGATGCTCTATGACAGCGAAATTCCTCTAATACCATTAACAGCTTGTGCAGTATCTCTTCCTCCCAGCAAGAAAGCAAATATTTAAGGATTTCATAACATCTATGCTAAAATTTTGAGAGCAACTTGGACCATGTGACATATCTTTAATACAACAGTTTTCTCATGTAAAAGGTCCACAAAATAATTAGCTGATACACCAATTAAATATATTGATGTTTCCATTCCAGGCGACTGTTAGAGTAGCAATTTTAATGAGTAATGAATCGTGCATAAGAAAACTCAGGTTTTCTTTCTTTGTTTGTGTTCAAAACTCTTCTATTTCAAGAGTAATTGCAAAAGAAAGAAAAGCTTTTCATCCTCCATTTATCCCTAGTATAATTTAACAGTAGGATTCTCCCTTCAGAGTAATTAAAGATCACTTTTCAGAAAAGATATTGCTGAGGAAGATACAGAGGGGGTTATGTTATATATGATTATGGACATCAAATATTTTAGTTATGTGACACTTGAAAATGCTTCGTTCTTTCACGAAAAAACATCTTTTTGCGATTGACACAAAATCTGGTTTTTATACAGATTACAGATGAACAGATATACCTTATCTGCAAGGAAAGTTATACGCTGCTACAATTTCTATGTTTAAATACCTTTGCTTAGAGCTCATCTGATAATGGGGGACATTTGTTTAGTTTTCTGGCAGACAATTTTAAAACGCATAAAACAGTTTCAACTTAATTGAAACACATTACTTTCTTAAAAAATGTTTTTCTGAAAAAAGTTTTTAAAAATAAGGAAAAATTCAATTTTAGGTCAACTGACAAAAGTCATTCAAATGAAGAGATTTGTTTGTGTCCTAAAATGTTGCTGCTTTTCTCCTTTTGACAAAATGTTCTTTTGAAATGAGAGAAAAGTCAAAACACTGCATTTAAAAAATATCAAAGCATTTTCATTTATCTGAAATACTCTTTTATTCTGAAATGACCAATAATGCCTGTATTTTATGCAGAGGGATTGACTGTAAAATGGTTGGAGGTGGTGCTTCAGTAGAGTTCTTACTTTGACTTAGCTACAAAAGATGCATAAATTCAAATAACAATACAAGTCCACCAAGCAGCTTACAACAGAGCTTTGGGAAGTGCAATAAATCCCTTCTATTCCTTTCCTATCTCTATTGGTGCTGAGTTAAGCCACAGTGTAATACTGGCATTTGTACTGCATTTGATAAGAGGGGAGACATCAAAATAATTATCAGAGAATCATGGAATATCCAGAGTTGGAAAGGACCCACAAGAATCATCTAACCCCAACTCCTGCCCCTGGACAGGACCACCCCAGAGTCACACCATGTGCCCAAGAGCACTGTCCAAAAGCTTCTTGAACTCAGCCAGCCTTGTTGCTGTGACCACTGCCTTGGGGAGCCTGTTCCCCTGCCCAGACACCCTCTGGGGGAAGAACCTTTCCTGATATCCAACCTCAGCCTCCCCTGGCACAGCTTGAGGCCATTCCCTCGGCTCCTGTCACTGTCAGCACAGAGCAGAGATCAGGGCCTGCCCCTCCTCTCCCCCTCACGAGGGAGTTGTGACTGCACTGAGGTCTCCCCTCAGTCTCCTCCTGTCCAGGCTGAACACACCAGGTGCCCTCAGCTGCTCCTCACACGGCTTCCCCTCGAGCCCTTCACCATCCTCACGGCCTCCTTTGGACACTCTCTAGCAGCTTTATATCCTTCTCAAATTGTGGCAGCCAAAACTGCCCCCAGGACTCAAGGTGAGGCTGCCCCAGTGCAGAGCAGAGTGGGACAATCCCCCTCCCTTGCCTGGCTGGTGATGCCCTGATGCCCCTCAGGACAGGGTTTGCTCTCCTGGCTGCCAGTTTCTATTAGATACTGTGAGAAAAGCTTTTAAAAAATACTGAGTTTCATGCATTGATGAATTGATGTAATGACAAATCAACAGAAGTCCTCTATAACTAACTCTTGGACTTGATTTAAATTACAGAATCATATCAATATTAATTCAAAAGAGTGATAAATAAAAATATGGTAACTGAAGACATAACAACCAGATGACAAGACTGGGCCAGGCCACAGCACTTTTAAAGAGTGGCAGTAAAACCTCCACGGAAAACTTGAAATGGGTCAGTATTTCACCCCTGTGGCCTTGTTCCTTTTTCAATGGTATTCATTCACTATGGCACAAATTACTATTAATTTTCTTTTCTTCATGAAAATAAAGGTTTTACCAAAGGCTTCAAAAGAGTTAAGCCAAAAATTAGCTATTTTAAATGTCCTCCTTTTCATTTTCTCATTGTCGCTCATGTATTTGTTTATTTAGCATCTCTTGCCAGATTTGAATTTTCAGTGCTGATAACTCATTAGGCTGTAAGGACTTCAAGGAGGAAAGAAAAAAATAGCAAGATAAAAAAATTACAGTTTTTTGACCCATGTTTATGACTGAAAACTGCAATAACATATCATCAGTGATTCTGGAGAGAGGAAAGAACAGGTTTCACTACTGTTGGCTCTGTAGTAATAGTCAAATTTTCTTTAGGGGAAAAGTTTACCAGAATTTCCTCTGTATTACCCTGTAGACCATTACTCCTAAACAACTCCTTAATGAAAGTATAAAATAATGCACAATTTTTAAACTTCTCATAAGGTGTTCTCACCTGCTGGGTTTCAATTAAGAAGCCTTGAGTAACTGTTGATAGGCAAGTGTTTGCTCTTGACAGTTTTACCTTATATTTTGTTAGTGCTCATGCATTAATAATTTCCAGGGATGCAATTTCACCATCCAATACCACTTTGTAAACTGAGAACTTCAAGAAGCCTCACACTACAAAAAATGACCAGACCTCTTAATTTGTTTCTTCAAATGAGGCTTTCAACTGCTGTGAAACATTTCCTTCCCAAGGGCTAGCAAAAATTCTGCCTCAAGCATGTATGGAAAGAAACCAAACCTTTCAAAAATGGTAAACCTTCTAAAAAGAAAATGTCATCTCTTTCCCAGCAATAAACAAAATCCCTTGTCTGTCAGTGACAGGAAGAAAGATTTTCTTGTATCTATTAGTATATACGGATTTAGAATAATATTTAGCACATTTATTGCACCTGAAACGTGAAAGTCAGAAAAATTTACACAGCTTCATGACTAAAGTTGAAGCTATGACTTTTTAATGTGTTTTACAAGAATTATTTACTTTAATATCATCTTTTCCTTCCTGTGATGGATTAGTGGCTTCATTCCAACAACAGGGGAAGCTCAAACATTACCAACATTGGAAGTTTTCCTTTCCTGCCAAGGCTTTGCTAATTCCAGAACAGTCAGAGATACATTTTGTGTCTGTGGACAAAAAGCATCCATTTTGGTTACAAAAAACCATTGATCACTAGTATTTAGGAGGTTTTGAAAGTATTTTGGATTTCTTTGCTCAAAGATATGATAACCAAAACAAAGTAAGAGAAAGCAAGCAGAATAAAAAGCATGAGGATACAACAAAAGAGAAAGGCAAAGATTCTTTCCACTTTATTGAGTCTCAGGTTGTTCCCATACTTATCAAAATCAGGGATATTTAAAAAGCATAACTTGTCCTATAGAGGTCACATAGGGCACCAGCAGAGATAGGAGAGGTGCTCTTTAGCTTCAAGCTAAGCTTTCCTCCCTATGCTGCAAGTCCAAATTTAGTGTTTTTACTACTGAAGGGTCTCTATTAGTAATCAAGATATTTAGCAAATTCTTGCAAGCAAAGATTCCTACTGATATATAACCACCAGCAAAATTTTACTATCCCATATTTCCCACCAAATGTTCAAAAAGTTATATTTATCTAAAATTATCCTTCACACAGTTGAATGATAGGTCTTAATGTTTTACTACTTTACTGCAGCAAACATGAAATAAGTGAAGGGATTCAACATTATTCACTGAGTAATTTTAAGAGGGCTTTTACTGTGCATCTCATGCATCAAACTGCACAGGCTTGAATTTGTAGTTTCTTTCTGCTTAACCACGGGATCAGAAAATGACAATTATTTTTTTACTATAAAACAATAAATAAAACATTTCTGTTTGCAAAATACATATTCTAGACTATTCTGAAATCACAAGGAATTAGTTCTTTTCCAATCTATGAACGATAATGTACAAATGAATAATAATTTCAGTTATGAGAGGGCTACTGAAGGATTAAAATAATAAAGAGAAGTTACAGATGTTGGGAGCAAAGCTTTTGTTGGGAGTACATTGTATTCCTACCCCATATAGCCTTAATTAACTTCCTTGGTGCTGTGGATATCCTAGAGCCTTGATTAAATTACTTTATTATCTCACATGAAAATTTAATTTCAGCTTTCCCCTCCCTCCTTTCTGAAGTTTGCAAAAATGTTATTTTTCTAAAAATGTAACAACTCATTTTAAATAAGAGGCTTGATTTAGCAAATGTTAAAACAACTTGTTTGATTGTTTTTGCAGAATGACATTATTTGGGAAAAAAAAAAAGGACCCTGATGAAGATTTTAAGCTTTAATTTAATGACACAGCTTGATGAAAATGTTAGCATCAGAATCTTGCCCTACATCTCTGGTGCTGCACACAATGCTGTTAATCTCTAGTAGGTTGCTCTTGAAAGTTTTTTAATGCCTTGAGACATCTTGTTGTAAACCTCAGTGTATTATTTAGAATGAAGCATGTATTGAACTAAGCCATCACACAAACACAGACACACAGCTGCCAGCCAGGGAGTCCTTGTCCCCAGGACACTCCTACCAACAGAGCTCAGTCCCCGGGGACAGCAGGGGATTCATTCACATCTCCAAGGCCTTATTTGTGATAAGGACAGATAGACACTGAGCTTGTCTGGTTCACCCCAAATCCTGTGTCAAGCATTTATGTGAGTTCTCAGCAGCCAGATGCCAATCCTCTGATAAGAAAAAGTCTTAAATACCAGAATTTGCATCATACCACTTCAGAAGACTTTTAACCCCAGCCATCCAAATGTTTGTCCAGTCACAGCCCAAATTAGACCAAGGCAGGCACTGTTAAATGGGTGGGGGTCATTTCATTGCACTGCTGTTCTCACTGGATATAATTCAATTTAACTACACACTGAGGGCGTGATTGCACCGATCGCAAAATTCATGACTACCAACTCCCACATGAACAGAACAAATAACAAAAATAAAGGATATATATTCTTATTAAACCTGGAGAGATTAAAGCACTGCATTATCAGTAGTGATAAAGCTTCTGATGAAGAGGCATTTCCTGTTCTGTCAGAGGAGCTTTCATTTCTTGCTCATCACTGTGAAATACTACTACACATCCCCCTCAAAAAAGACAGATCATCTCCTGAGCTCACCCTAACAACAGGTACACTTCACAGTAAGACAATTCTGATTTCTGAAAACAGGAAAAAAATGAAAAGCAGCTTTTTTTGAAGGGGGATTATTTAGTCTGCACATCACCTATATGTGTACCTGTAGTCTGGGATGTATCTTGTTACACACACCTTCCTGCAAGGGGAGTGAGGCAACAATAAAATGCAAGTCTGAGAACACATTTTCACTTGACTCTCAGGAACAATATTTGAAATGGAGAAATCCACACAGTCAGGATCATGCAAAAACTTGGCATGACTTGCGTGTCCAGAGAATAAAAATCAGCACCACCACCACCTATTAACTCTTTGCCTACCCCAACCCACGCTAATTTGAGATTCTTTTATGATTAAACAACTCAGAGTAATTTCAGAGTAGTGAGTCGAGATTGAGCACCATCATGTTACAAACACAATGAGCATAAGTGCAGCAAGTTAAAAAAACAGAGAAAAAAAATGGCAAGGCAGGGATCTAGCAGTTTTAGGAGTAAATTGAAGAAGCTTGCTCCTGCTAGAGTGGAAATCATTCTTCAACACTATTTGCTAATATTGCAGCTACAGATAAAAAGAGATTATTAAAAAGCTGCCTGGCTGATGCCTCTGCTAGCACAGCATCTGAAACATGGACAAACCTGTCAGCTGCACCACATCCTCACAGGCACCACAGAAGAACACCCTAATACAGTTAGAACACGTTCAGGAAAGAAAATGGCTACAAATAGGATGCAAATATGTGATAAATGGAAATACAACGGATCTTTATTGTGCAGAGGGCGAAGCCTGCTTTCTCCCTTTTTTCCCATTGAGTTTATTGAAATGAAATAGGACAGTCATTCACTCCTATTCTGTAAAATGTCTATTCTAGTGAAGAGCCCAATCTTACAAATGTTTCTAAGTACTTTTGCAAAGGAAATGTTAAATAACATCTACTGTACTTTGGAGACTTGTGACTCATACTCCACCTCCAACAATCCTTGGTTTCTGTTATAATTAGGAAATACTATTTGTTTTCATGGTAGTGCCTAGAGACCCTATTCCCTGGCACAAGGTACCACAGGAATATGTAGGTGACCTTTTTAGCGTCAGCTCACCAAAAGTACTCTAAAAATAGAAACAGCAATATTCCTGTCTACCACTTCTCAGAGGAACAGAAGCAGCACAAGAGTCTCTGCACATATTAACGATTTTATAAACACCCTCAGTGCTGAAGATGCTGAGCACTTCAGTGCAGGAAGACCTCCACAGCATATGGCAGTCTGTAAAAATCCTGTTTATAGTGACCACAAGCCTCTTTGTGCTGGGAACAAATGCTGGTCTGGGATTGAAAAGGTAGCCTGAATCCATAAACTACAGCTGTGCTCTACATGATTCATTTCGCCTGAGTCATTTGCTGTCTCTGTCCCCTACTTCCCCACAGAAGAGGCAGAAATCCATCAGGCAGTGAACTTTAGGACATTAAGAGTAATTTGGATCTCTGAGGGGAGCTGGGGTGTGACAGTGTGGGCACAGAATTATCCTAATGGGCAGATGATTTGAGCAGAGAACACTGAATTCTTTAGCAGTTCTCCATTCTGTGCTGTTTGTTTCTAGGCCTCTTCATTGTGCAAAATCTCCTGTTTTAAAGGGATAAAGAACATTTTCTCTGTGCTGCTTAAACAACTTTGGTTCTTGCAAAATACCAGCCCAGGACAGCTTTTAAGTCACCCAGAGCAATGGGAAGTTAGAACTCACAAGGCAGCTGAGAGTCTCCCACAAGCAACAGAGGGGATGGCAGCGGATCAGGGTGATGGGAGAGCCATGGCAACAAGTGATCTTCACTGGAACACTGAGCCCCTTGTCAGTGCCAACCTTAATTATAACACAGACAGCACTTCAAAGAGTAAAATCTCTGACCTTAGCATTGGTTTGTATCTCCTGCTTTGGAGTTTTCTGGGAAAAACTTCCAAACACTTTGGTATTCTTACAAGTCAGATTTACAAAGGGAAAAATGAGAAAGAAAAAAATAGTAATAAATATAATTAAAAACAAGCAAGCAAACAAACAAACAAAAGCAACAACCCAAACTAAAAACCTAGAGGACAACACTGTCTCAGTGAAATATTCTTATTGTTGATTTCTAACAAGCTGCAAGGTTTTGTTTAAGTGAACAAAAGCAGCATATCCCCATCAATACTACTTCAGTCTTTTATAATTCTGCATTATGCCCAAAGCCTAAACAGGTGCTCATGTTATATAAATTTTATATCATTTTTCTCTCAACTCCTGACAATGAGTGCTCTAAAATAACATGTAAAGGCTTTCTGAGACTTTGCATAAAAAGTTCTTATCCACTGACTTTACAGCCATTATGCAGAAATAAGGTTTCAAGTCAACCAAAAGATATCAGCCAAAATTGCCAGTGTTAAACTAGAATAAGAATATCCTCACACTGCTAGCCCAGTATCAAAAACACATAGCAGACAGAATTTTAAGTTTCTTACGGACCATGCTAAGAGACAAAGATGTAAATCACGAAGGGACATAAAAAGTTCACACATTTTCACATGTTCTTAGCCAGAGAATTTCCTGTTTTCCATTTTTATCCTACAGTCAAAATACAATGCCAACTTGCGACCTTTTAAAGCAATGGGAGGTATAAATACGCTCAGAGCTCATATCAATTTTAATAAAAATCATTTTCTGTGGAAATTACATGCTGAACAAATAAAGACAAGAATTAATGGGTTCTTCCTAATATTGCAAGAACTATTTTCTGAACATTCTGTTTTCTCATAAATTGTGTTAATAAAAGAGCACAAAAACTCCATGTTGTGAATACTTCTGAAGGGAAGTGAAAACTTTTTAGATGTGGGAGTACAATATTTCACCTATGCAGACAATTTACAAATCTCTTGGACAATATCTAGGTTTATTTTAAATGGAATGTTTTCTCCATAAGATTTCATCTCCTCCTGCTACTTATCCCCTTGACATTCATGCTCTTACTATAATGGGATTTAGTAGCACAAGTGGGTTAAACTCTTACGAAATAAAATCCCATTTCATGGAAATTTTCCTGGTAATTAAAGCAAGAACAAGGAGAAATACAGAAAATGCATTGTTTGTGGCATGCAAAGAAAATGTGTCTGCCTGGAACATTACACAATCTCAACAGCTCTAATGTAATTCAGAAACTGAAGAATTGAGAGGAACAAGAGAATAAACAAGCTGTAAATTCTTACTGCCTGATGCAAAAATAATAACGAAAAAGTAAATTTGATTCTTTGATTTCAACTGAATTTAAAAGAATGGTGGCATTTAAAAGTCACACTGTGAAAAAATAAATGCAATTTTATGAACTACTGTTAGTTTAACTTGTAACTTGTTCTTGTATCTGGCAAAGAAAATGAATCATATTAGGCATGTTTATGTTCTGTTTGGTTTTCTCTAATGCTGTGCTGGATGGCAAAGAATTCAGGGATATTGATTTGTTTTAAAACAAACTGTTCCATTTGAAATTAAAAAAAAAAAAAAAAAAAGAAGAGAAAAAAAGAAAAAGAGCACAAAACATTTCTATTCATCGTGGGTTTTTTCCAAGAAGTATGAACTATCCAAAGCATACAGTGTCAGTCACATGTTGACACATTATTAGTAATTATGATTGTCTCCAGTTTTGTTAGTCAAAAAGTACATCCTGCATATACAGAAAAACCACTGCCTGCAGAATAACATCACACTGAATGAAAAGAAGTCTGATTTTCTTCAGCACTGCAATGGTGGCAGGTCATATCCTACCTCTGTGTCGTTAAAAATAATACCTTCAAAGAGCTGGCAGTGGGCTGAATGTTTTGTGTAAATGTTGCATAATCAAAATCTCTGGACTTTGTCAATTTTGTGCTACACAGACTTAAATACTGAACAACCAACTGTCCCTGCAGTATCAGAAAAGTGCCAGCACGTCACCATTCATGGCACAAATTAGGAGTGAAAAAGCCAACTGATGGAAGATTAGATGTGATGCATGCAGAACAAAACTACGTTAGGTAAAGCAATATAACTTTTTTAAAGGTAAACTTCAATATGTTTATTAAGTTCAACTTTCACATCATCTGAAGTCCACTGTCATAAATTTACTATTTATTGTATGCTGAGGGGGAAATAATCACTCCAGTATCAAACTTCAAGGCAAAATAGCTGTAATGTCTGTCTCATCAGCCCAGATATATATTAGAGAGATTCACTACCCCAGCACATATGGGAAAAAACATTTCATACTAAAATCTCTGATGCTTTGTCATTTGCATCTGTTGTTTTGCAGGGGACTTCTGTTCTATAAATTAACTTTCATTCTCTTAAAAACACCATTTTTAAGTTAATGAATTCAAGAAACTCCCTTGTCCAAGTTTTCATCACTTAAGTGACAGCAAAGTCAATTTATCAAAATAGGAAAAAAAGAAAAAGTAGGTTATATAAGCTAAGTAGCATTTAGTCCAAGTCTTTCAAATACCACTGGTCCTTTTGATACCAGGGTTCTGGCATCTTTATAAACCATTATTAACCATGTGCATTTAGTATTATTAGAATTTCAGCTTCCAAATGAACACCAATAACAGCCATTCTGCATAGAAATCCTGTTTTACAAGACACTTAGGAGCTATGTGAGACCTGACCATAAAAATTATTAACCAGAAACCATGCTCAATTTAGTGTTTTTCCAATTAGCAATTTAGATTGTATTACAGTTGGTAATATTCTGCACTGTAACAGAACTGTATTTATTTTAACTGGAGAGCAGTAGCAAAGGACAACTCAGTCCTCAGAGAAGGAATCTTTTATCAGTAGAATCTACACTTTGGACCCTGTGTCTATTATAGGAAATGTGGGTCGTGGGACTTCTCCCACATGAGATGCTGTGAATCTCCATCTTCTAAAAAACCAAAAGGTGATAATAAAGTTAATTCCTTCTTCTCTGTTCCCAGCCCAGACAGGAAAGCACTTGACTTGATATCTTACCGCTGCCAAAAAAACCCCAAATTGTAAGGGGGGGTATCACAAAAGGACACACCAAATCCAAAACACATGGTAGCAGACACAGCAGGCTTGTCCCTCTGAAAGCTTCAAAGCCAGTTCTGCCAGAGAAACAAGGAATCAGCTTCTGCAGAGGTAATCAGCTCAAGCAGAGCATGGCAAAAGACCTTGAGCCATCCCATTGTAAAAGAAAAGGAGCGTAAAACCTTTTGGGTCTTCAGCTCAGGAAAAACACTACAGCTGGGTTTCCCTTTCCTCACTTTATTACCAGAAGAAAATGTAGAAAACAGGAGCTATGTGGCTACTATGCCTTAAAAGTTGTTCAAAAATTCTCTCCAAGGGAGACAGTAAAAGCAGAGCAGAAATTAACCTACCTGAAAGGTCATTGTTGAGGAGAGTCATAAAATAGATCCTGAGAGCATCTGTAAGCTCAGATACATGACAACTGTGTTGCTGCTCTCAAGATTTAAACTAATGGTGCTGAGTTGTCCAAGTATTAAAATAAGAAGTATATATTAAAGTTTAAAATAGTTAACAATTAAATCTAAAGTAGCTCATTGTGCACTGTTGTCTAAAAATGCAATTCAAAACCCAAAACCAAAGACTATAAAAACATTATTCAAGCAAGAAAAGACAACTTTCTTTTTTAAACATCAAACTCAAAAAAAAAAAAAAAAAGGAAAATACAACCTAAAGACAGTATATATACCAGTGTCATGACAAAGCTGATCTACCTTTCAAGTGCAAAGCTGGCTTCTAAGTCAAGCCTGTTCTGAGCCTGGGACTGGACCAGAATGGATCTACTAAAACATCTATTATCTTACCATCCCATAATAATTAATGTTTTAGTGGTCATTTTCTGGTAAATTATAGAAAACATTGATTTTGCTTCATCCATAAACAATTTACTACGAAATTGAGGGTTCTATTCTGCTTCAACCTGCAGCAAGAACTTCTGCTAAATATCAGTAAGTGTTAGAATGAATCTGTCAGAAGGAATATTCTGATAGCCTCACAGTGAATTCCAGTACATAAGACTTCCTTTTGAATTACTGTAATTGGGGCTGTCTTTGGATTTGGGGATTTCTTGTGGGAGAGAGACAAAGGGAAAGCACCAGTTTAGGATTGTACACCATTTATGCAGCCTTTTTGTTAATAGAGTACAGATAGAGTATAATATATTTTATATATCTATACTAGAGTAGTATTATATATAGAGTATATTTTAAGTAATTTCAAATACCACATGATACTTTCTAAATTTCTAATGACCTAAAATAGTTCCAGTATGATAATTTCTCAGTGAAGAAAGTTGAAAGAAGTCAGCCGTGTCAGTCAATTGACTCCTCCACATGAGAAGAGGCTAAATAGAATATAGCTTTTCAGCTGGAAAATATATGACTGAGGGGATGTAGGATAACCGCTCTCAATTTTTAAACAGCCTGGAAAAGGTGATAGGAAATGATTATTCACAATTGAAGAACCAGACAGAGCCAAATGATGTTATCAGTCTGTAGTTTAAATAAAACCCCAAACCACTTTCCCACACAAAGCATGTTAAAGGGTGTAACTCACCTCCAAAGAATTAGAAGAGATCAAAAGAGCTGTCTGCAAGTCTGGAGGAGGCATGTTCACAACAGTGATACCTCCACCATCCAGACAGCTTTTTACCCAGCAGAGTCACCTGTTTAAGCCATGAGTAGCCAGTTTCTCCAGGAGAATGTTGCAGGAAAGAGTCTCAATGACTTTACTGACATCCAGACAACATTCACAGCGTCTGCCTCATAAACCAGGCTTCAAGGAAGGAGGTCAGGCTGGCCAAGCAGGACCTTCCTTTCCTAAACCGCTGCAGGCTGGTCCCATCCCTGCTTGTCACTGTAAGGAAACCTGTCCTTCTGCTGCTTGAGATAAACTCATTTTGAGGGTGAAAAGAGGAGCACCCATTGCAAGCCTCTGAATGAGATCCCCTGTGTGCCAACTCCCATGTGCAGGGGAAGCAGAGCAAGCACTCCCTGCACCAGCTCTCCACTCAGCGCTGAGCACGGGCTCTGTCAACAGATGGCAGTCCTCATTTGCATCTCGTCAACATTCATGGCCACAATTTTCAATGATTAAACCATCAGAAAGATGTAACAAGCTCTTTAATTGGGAGAGAGGAAGGGGAAAAGAAATGATCATGCTTGGCCTCCGCGTTCCTGACAGCCTGAATGACACGCTTACATGATAGTTATTAACAGGATCGTTACTTCCAGGATGTGGTGGCTGGAAGCTCAGGGAAGGATCCAAGAACACCCCCTGAATACAGAGCACCTTAGAGACAGAAGAGAGACCCCACTGCAGCCTGATTCTGGCCATGGGGCAGCCCACTCAGCAGCCACACTCTGCAGCCCTCAGACTTCTCCTCACTTTGAAATTTTGCATCGACTCAGGACAATTTTGATGCACCATTCTTGCCCCAGATAAACCCAGGTCCTGGAATCAGTTTGGCTACATAAACCTGCCAGACCCTGCTCAACAGAGCCCAAGAAGGAATCTCCAGCCAGTGCCATGACCATACTTGACTGTGTGCCAATGCCTGGTCACATCATTCCTCTCCCTCTCTCTCACCTTTTCTCTGCAGGAGGCATTCAGGTGCTCAGAAGAATTTTAGCATGAAAGACTCACCACACTTAAAGATGAAAGTCTGTCTCTAGGTCTCTCTCTAAGTGTGTGTTTCCAATTCTATCCTTAATTCAAATTGCAGGCTTCATTTGAGTTTTTCTTCTGTTTTTAAACAGCTTAAAGCAGAAGCAGAAATGTGATAAGAAAAGCTCTGAAAGTCTCTTATAAGTACATCAGTCATGGGGATATATGAAGATGAGAAATCTTAGGTTTCAAGACTAATATGTATTTTTAATTACTTGTATTTGAAAAGCTCAGTAGTAAGGACCTCAGGTACTGGCAAAGAACATAAGCCAACGTATATGATACACATGTATAGGAAACTATGTACAAAGAATCAATATAAAAGACCTATGATATAATATACATCAGGCATTTTATATTTATTATGTACATGATATAATAGTTGATTCTAAAAAATGTTATAAACCTATTATTTTTACATTTTTCAATGATGTTCTGATACCTCTTCATCACCCTAGCAAAGCTCCCTTAGAAATTAGGTTTGGTTATTCCAAACTCTCCTGATAGATGCAGAAGGGAGGGACTAATACAATAGGTATGGTAATTATCTTGTACTCAAGAGATTTAACTTCACTACTTCTAACTGATAAACATTCAATTTTAGAAAAATTCCCTTCATTTCCATTTTGCCTTATTTTTCTCACTGTAAAATACACAGAATACATATTAACTATGCATAAAACAAATAATTGCATAGTAAGTTCTTTAACCTGTCATCTTTACTCACCTGACAAGGTAACAATGCTTAGACAATTTGCATGATGTTATATTGTAATTGTGTATTTCTGCCTTTTCCTAACACCCACCTTGCATTTTAATATAGGCAAGTTTAGCTTAATAAGTCTCACGCCATTTGTTAACTGACTGGTAAGAGATGCAATTGTCTTTTATTTTAATGCAAATAAAGCATACAAAAAATAGCACGTGCAAAGAGATCATGTCCCTGAAAATTTCTGCCTACAAAATAGGTACAGATGAAAGGAAAACTGCAGGCATTTACCGAGTCCAAGTCTCACATAGTTCAACTTCTTACACAAGAAATATTTACTTTTACTAGGAAAGCTCCAGAATCCCAGCAGATCTAGACTCAGGTTTGTGTGCTTGGTCACCAGCTCCACTCCACATTTCCAGCTGCTGAAAGCAGCAGAGGCCACTCGATCAGTTTCCCCTCCTGATATTCTAATGCTGTCTTTGTCAGGGGAACTAAATGTTTATTGCAAAAGAGGATATAAACTGCCTACCCTCCCTGACATTTATTGAACCAATACTCAACATTAAAATTCCTCTCTGGCATCTTAGAGTAAGATAAATAGGGATTAAAATGGCAGCAGAGCAGCAGAGGAACAGTGGAATTTTATTTACGCATTCATTCTCCCAGAGCTAAGAATCAAGATGTTACAGAAAACAACACGCACGATGAAAAGTTAACATTGCCATCAAACTATAGGATTTCTAAAGGAAAAGGGATAAATCAGGCTCTCTCCTAAAAGCTGAACTTTACTTGATAATCCCTAATACAAGTTGCCCAATACAGAGATGCTAAGGGAATTTCATACAACAAATGAACTTGAGCATGTGCATTTCTTTTCTCCACAGAAATCCAGTGGCCTCAGGAGTTTCTACCTCCTATAAGAGAAATGCACCCTAGATCTGTGTCTTCCTATAGTCCCAGACAACATTTTCCTTTTTTTCTACCACGCAATAATTAGACAGATTTTTTACCCCCTGCTGCATAATGGAGTTATGTTGAACTTAGCTATTTTCAGAAAATTCAAAATGTTACCAAAGACTTGCTAAAAATGGGTTTAAAGAGTAAGGGGAATCAATCAATATGTTGAGGAATATTCAATTAACAATAACACATACTGCACAATGAGGAAACACAGACATAACTAAAGCATTTGTTGGAATATATTACTTGTTCTGAATCATTTACAAGAAGAACTAACTGAGCAACTAAAAAGATAATTCTTTCTGATCAGTACTAAAATTCAAGATATGAATGTTTTTAATCTGCCTGCCACACATACTGAAAGATTAACTCTCTGGTTTTACATCCCTGGAAAACAAGGATTTCATAATTGTTTTTTATTTATAACTATGCCAAAAGATACTTCTTTTTAAGCTTCTGACACAAATATGTGATGGTAGGTATGTCTCTCCAATCAGCAGGCTGACTACTAGAAAATATGCAGTTGTAGGAAGAAATAATGTGTTTTAAGAGTCATTGTTATCCTAAGAATCTCCAGACTATCATCAGAATTTGTCATCTTACAGACTGTTTCTTAGCCTTAAATCTTTAGAACAGACAAAGATATGGGCGGTTATGATCTTTACACCCAGAAACCCCATGAGACTGCTCAAGGGATCTTGAAGTGCTGCAGTCAACTTCATCCTCAGCTCCACCGTGTCTGGAGAAAGTGGGTCCACAGAGGACAACTCAGGAGTCCACTGCCCACAAGTGTTTTCCTAGATAAAGAGGATCCTTCCAATGGATTAGGTGTGCAGGTGGGAATTACATCCAAGAAATGCGTCACAGATGTGTGAGGGGATGGTGACACATCTCAAATGATTGTTTCCATTTGGGTTCTCTCCTTTGTTCAGGTCACTGTCCCCTGAACACAAGTACTGCAATCACAACTTGACCAACCTGGAAGCACATGAGGCCATGAAAGGAAAGGTTCTCCTTTCCCCAGTCATTTTTAAATCCAGTCAGTGAAGGCCATCAGACCCCCCACTGGGACTTCCTGTCTCAGAGATCCCATTACTGACAGGATTCCCCCTTTTCTTTAACTTCAACAGAACTGGTTCTGAATTTGCACTTTTGTCATGTACAGCCTAACACAGATCTGAAATCAGAAAAGTGATTTCATTTAAACATAACCACATTGATTCCACTGCATGCTTACTTCAATCTACATTGCTCTCAAATGTCATTGTCTAATTAAATTTGAATTAAAAACAAATAAAGTACAAAATACCTCACTCTGTTTCAAGAGGCATTACCCACCAGAATATGGACGACTTCAAGTCAGACCTTCTAGAATAACTAAATATTTCTGAATTGCTGATACACATTAAACTAATAGGGGTCCCTGCTTACTTCAGCTGGTGGCCGTATAATTTTTTCCTTCAAATAACTTTAAAGAATTGCTGACACACACAATAATTCTCATGCTCTGTACTCTTTTATAGATTATGCTCATTTAAAAAGTATTTCATAACATCACAAGCACTATACAGGTTCTTTTCTATGGATCCTGCCTTCCCCAGTGAAGAGCAGTGGTCAATAATCAACTCAGAACACCACTACTGTAAATTCTTTTTGACTGTAAAAAATTCATCCCATGCAAAAAAGTCACCAAGTGCTCTTTTTTATTGAGCAAAGCTTTTAACTCTCCACTGATGAATAATGGAGAAAAATAGAGGGCAAAAGAAACACTGCAGAGATTTTTTTACTATTATTATGGTATAACTGGTCATTTAAAGATAAAATCTAATTTTAAAACTCCAGTTCTAAGAGTAGCTCTGAGTGGCCCATATATTAATAGCCATAAGGGGCTACTCTGCCTGCTGCAGGCTGGCGTGGAGCCACTGCCCTTCGCTGCCCACAGCCCTGGGACAAGGAAAGGCTCCCTGCCCTGGAATCAGCCTCCCTGCTGCACTGCTGCTCCATTCCAGGCACAGCAGCACTGCTACAGCCACAAAACACAATCAGGTCACAACTCAGTTCAGTGTCTTGGTATAATGAGATATTTTTATGGAGTTTCAGTATATTCTGTACCTGAACTAAATCCTGTCAAAGCCAGCAGAGAAGTCCATTCTGCTGCCATTGATGAGTTTGTATCACACGCTTCGAAACTTCTGCAGACACAGCCTATTACAACTAAGGCCAGATGATAATGTTTCTCCAGTGAAACTGAATCTGGATGAAAATTAAAGAAATAGCAACATTTGTCTAGATAAATGAGGCTTGCTCAGATTTTGACAGATTATATATTTTCAGTATGCTGCACTAATCAATAGCAGCTGATTTGTAAAATGAAAAGAGCCAAGTCTACCTAAGGAGAAACAGTTCTTGTGCTACCATACATTTCAAAAATCAGCCTGGAAAAAAACAACTGCTTTGAGCTTTATAAATATTGAGATGGAATTGAAAAAGCACAGATATTATTTTTATTCCACATATCATGATGAATGAAGCTATCAGAGATGTTTTTGTCTAAATACACACAGCTAAACAATGGCATTTGAACTTATTACTCACAACACAAGTAAACAATTTCTATTTTTCACAACCCATAATAAACAGAATCCACATAACTTTCCTTTATAATTATGGCTGTTACTTTTCCAAAAGCTTTTTTGCATAAATGATTTGACAAAACACTTCTGTGGGAAAAAATCCCAAACAAGTACCAGAAACAAAGCAAAACAATGTCCCTCAGCTAAGAAGAGGTCTCCAAATGAGTCTAAAAAAATGGAAGCATTTTCTTCAAAATGAAAAGGAAAAGACAAATCCAACTAGTTTATTTCTGTGCTTGTCAGTATTTTTCACCAGAAAAGTGTTCCAAGTCAGAACTAGTCTCATATGAAATTTAAAAACAAAAAAACAAACAAAAAAAAAAACCCAGGCCCAAAACAATCAGCCAACCAACCTCACACAATCCAAACTAAAAAATCCCCACACTTATCAAGATGGGATCAGATTGAAAATTACAACAGGAAAATAAGAAGCCTTACATGCCTCTCTTAGTCAGCAAGTTAATAGGACTAGGTAATTCTATTTTGAGATCAATTTCCTGTATTTATAATCTCCATAATGGAATAGTAAGAGGAGGCACAGAGTGAAAAAGAGGCAACCTATTAAAAATGTGGTGCATGCGACAGGACTCTGACAGCCAGTACTCAAAGAAAAAAGTGTGAGCAGATAGGGGAATCAGCCACATTTTCTGCAGTGTGTTAAAAATAGCCAAGTAGAACATGCCAGATTTTTAATACACACTTTCTCATTTGATGCATATTCCCTCAGCAGTCACTGCAAGCCACCCTCCACTAGATATTTACAACAATGTTGATTTTCTCCAGGACTTCTCTGTTATTAATAATCCTCACTCCCCCAAAGAAACCCTAAACCAAACGAAGGGTTACAAAATGAAGAGACAGGCAATCACAGCACTGCATTATGCTGCTCAGGCTCCCAATGAAAAGTCCAGGAAATTTACTATCAAAACTGTTTTTCCAGACTTCCAATCATTTAAAAGCTTCATATATTACTCTGGAGTTACTTCCAAAATTATTTTTATAATTTCCTTTATTTTCTTACAGCATAACTCTTTCTCTTTGTTTATCTCTTGGTGTATAAATTCAATTTTATTTACATATATATACTGCATCTATTACTGGCTGCCATGCTGCAGGCATTACTGTGCTACACTTTATAATTCAATAATACCATTTAGGTACACAATGGTGTTCTCTATAATTGGAATTAATCTATGGGAAAAGGTAGTTCCTATAGATACACTGTGCTATCATGCATCAGCCAAATACCAGTAGACATTGCCTTCAAACACAAGCAATTTTTATACATTTATTTTTAAGCTCTACTATTTCTGTGATATAAATCTTCAGGTGTGAGTCAAATTTTCCTGCACATGAGACATTTTTGTAGATTTATAATAGAAACTATGTAAACATTGATCTCTTTAAAGTCTTTCCCAATGAATTCCTTCTACTTCAGCCTCATTGTCATGTACTACTTCAGCTTATTTCTTCTCTAACCTGTTATGAATTCCTGCAGCAATTAAAATTTATGAAAAGAAAACAAAAAAAAAAAAACAACCCAAAAACCAACCCCAAAAGCCATTGGCCACAAGATCCACATACATTTTGACACAGCCCAGGCATGTATCACTTTTCAAAATACTTGCACATAAATTATATTTTTGAAGATAGAGTTTTATACATGGTAGTGGAATTTAAAGGGTATTCTGCCTCTCTTAATCCAAAATGGCATTTCCCACCACTGCTGCAACTGCACTGACCATTTAACAGTCTGCTAATTTTTAAAATCTCCATCATGGAATGTACTTTCATTAAAATGCAGGAAATTAAAGCAGTTTATTGGAGAAAGCTCTTGTATACCCCAGTGGGGAGCTGCAGATTTTTCACATTTGTTTATTCTGCAGAAATTAAAAACTTAGTGCTGAAATCACAGAGGTGAGTTGGAGACCTAAACACACCTTTAGCTACTGAGGTCTGATGCCTTGTAAAACTGATCTTCACAAACCTCTGTCAGCAAAAAGCTCAGGAGACACTCCTGGATTACAGGAGATGAAAATTTAAGCTGCTAGAGAAACTTCCAGTTAAGCATCACACTGTTTTCACATTATTACCCTTATTTGTTATTAAAGAAAAATGGTTTTGGCCTGTTTCCCAATCATACAGGAACTACAGCAATTTAACACCACCAGCAGCAGATCTGTTCAAAGACACAATTGCTACTCAACAATCAAAGAGGTTAAACAGGCACTGGTGGCAGAAATGCCCTGAGTAGGATTCTCTCCATCAGGAAATAAACAGACTAACAAGAAAACCAGGAGAAACAGAAAGCACCGGAAACAGAAAAAGAACTCCAAAAACAAAAAGAAAAGAACCCCAAAAATGAGCATTAATTATTTCAGCAGACTCTCAGGTCGTCAAAAAAAAAGAAAATATTTTATGTTACTGAATTTATGCTGTAGGAGAGACGGGACACAGGGCAGGATGCAGTTGGTACCTACAGCACATTCCCAATAGAGTGTTACTTGAGGAAATGTCACCCAGCTTGGCTCACAAGATCTTTTAAATGTCTTGATCCATGTTAATAGCTGATAGCAAACAGTCACTGTCCTCTTTTTAAGCAGGTGGTGATTACAGATGGCGCATTTTAAAACGCTGCTTTCAGAAGCTGGGAACAGATGCAGAGTGCTGCCAGTGCAGTATCAGTTCTGCTGTCCAAATCTACAAATATTTAATTTTTATCAACAGGATTCTCATTCTCAAAAGTTATTGGTACCTGACAGGGCATTATGTAACCAAATAAATAAGTCTGAAAGAATTTCCACTTCCACAAGTTTCATATCAACTACGTTATTCATCAATGTACTTTAAGACAAGTAGTGACAATAAACTACAAAGAAATCTAAAAGGTATCTCTTTGTTTCACTGCTTTGGTAGTTTCAACTTCTGTGGAACTGCATAAGCATTTTAACAGAAGAAAAATCTTGCAATTTCAAAATCTTCTGGACAAATGTTCTGGGTGTGATTGAGGCAAGGGCAATATTTGAAACATTTGTATCTGACAGCCTGATGTTCAAAGCCATCAATTTTGCATTATAACTGTAAGATTTCTAGTCCCTGATGGTGAGAAGATCAATATGAAATTACAAATTGTCACTACTTGCATGTGTGCACACCCCCCTCCATGGAAACCACTAATCTGACAATGGGAGCACAGCCCTTTCACAAATCATTTCCCATTAAACACCAGGCTCGCAAGGCACAATTAGTTCAGCATTCAGGAAAGGAAAAAATATTTTTAGACATACTCTTTTCTACCTCAATGCATGTACCAAATTACATGTTATAATTAGTCACTAATTGATGAGGTAATTCATGGTATTACGCAGTGACATTTGAGAAACAGTATCTACATATTGGTTTGGGAGAATGTTTTCCTGTGACAACCACCCAAAAAGTAAACAAAACAAGTGCTGTACAATACAATTCAGGGCTTTGCTGCCCTGAGCCCAGAATCACCTTAGACAAAACCTATGAAGAACATAAAGAATGAAAATTACTGCAGAATATTAAAGCAAGATTTGAGCAGACGAAAGTTGGCCCAGTGGTAGCAAGAGCTTCCAGCCATTCATTTGAAGCACAGAGACTGTAGTTTCAGGAAAGACCAAATAACAATTCAGTTACCAAAATGCTGTTTTGTCTTTCCAGCATTGAAAATTATCAGCATTGAGGTTCTCTAGAAACTTTTGATTGAACCTCTGGTCTTCTTGGGAATTTTTGTCGGTACAAATTACTGATCTTTTACAGTGAACTTCAAGTCCTCGTTTAAATTCTATTAGCGAATAAAAAGTGAAAATTTTCCAAAGCATGTTTAGGAGAAGTAAAATCACCTTGATCTAACAGACTATTCCTGGTTACATCCTCTTGGGAAGTTTTAACAAACACACTAACATGCCAAAGTAAAGTGAGCTTTCTTTGAAACCTCTCCAGGTTTTGAAAAGCGTCCCCAAATATTAGAGTCAATCCTGCTTCACTGAACAACCAGACTGCATTGACATGCAATTTCCATGACCTTCAGCAGAAAATTTCCCAGGATCATGGGAGATTTCCATTGCCATGTAGGAATGCAAATCCAGACTTCAGCCCTCATTTGATTTCTAATCCAATAAATAAAATATGCCTGATTCTGAAAACATCTGCTTTTCCAAGATGAAATTTTATGTCTCAGAGTAACATATTGGAAATTTCTCCACCATCCACTCAGTTTGGATTCAACCAGCACCTCTACCAGTTAAAATCCCACTGACTTTTAATTGACAAGCACTTTCAGGTTGCAAGTTTACTAAGTTATCCGAGTATCAGCAGAATAAAATTATCTTGGGCTTTAGTACTATTTCTGGATTTGTAGCATCAGAACTTGACCCCATATCTCAATCAGATAAAACCAAGTGCAGCAAATGAAAGTTCTGCACAAGAAAAGTCTACAGGGATCAAAAGAAAATATAAGTAGAGCAAATAGGCAAATGAGTCTGTTTTTAGTAATTTTTAACTTAAGGCAAAATTCCATGGCTTTTGTACTAAAATAGCACCAGCACAAAAATGTTCAAAATTGGGTTTCCATTAAAGACTAAAGCACAATTTACCAGAGCACCTTTCAGGACACTCATTTTAAAGGGCTTTTAAACCAAATTATGTTTATATTACACATCCAGTTTGCCTCAAATGCCTTAACAGGATATATAGCACAAACCCTAGATTAAGAAAACTTCACAACTTCTACAACCACCTCCTAAAATTTTTGTGCAAATTTAGCAACAAGCCTGTCAAATTCCTGCCGATAGCAATGACTTTTGATCACTGCTGCACTTGCTCTGGAGACCTGAAACTGAGAGCTTCTGAGCAATCCCAATTTTTTCTTTCTTTGAAAAAACCCAACTAAACAAAAAGCCAACACCTAACACTACAGAAATAATTTGAGTAATTTTTAAAACTCATTAGGAAAAAAAGGGGGGTTTTTTGTCAATAACTAGGTTCTTATTTTTTCTTGCAGATGAAACAAACATAGGAAATTCTGCTGGCCAAAGATTGCTAAGGAATATCAACAAGCTAATGGTGTAACTTGGAACTGTAAGGGAAATACTACAAAAACTCTAGTTCATTAAGATTGAGTTATTTCAGCTATCAAAAATGAACCGGTTTTCATACTTGGGCATAAAAGCAGAGTTCAAGAAAAAGAACTGCAACAGGCAGCTTGATGGTACCATAAAAAGTAAAAACCAGGCAAACAAAAAACCTCACAATAAACCCTCGGTAGTCTGTCGATACCAGGACTGTTTCAAGGATAGTTTTATCAATGCACCACCACATGTTGCAAATGGAGTGGGCTACCATGATCCAAACTATTTCTTGCAAGCCAGCTATTGAGGGAGAACAGGAAAAGCAAGTCAGATACACAGCATCTAAATGGAGCTATTTTCAGGTAGCGTTGATAACATGTGAAATCAGAAGTATATATACCACAGATGTGATTCATCACACTACCCCAAAATCATTGAATTTCAAGATTGCAAAGCTCTATTTTCCCATTTCAGCTAGTCCTCTGCACTGCACAGGTTTCACTCTACAGACCACTTTCTAGTGTTTTGTCAATTCCACTTATAAAAGCCTCAGGTGAGTTGGTTTATAATATTTCCCTAAGATGACTCTCACAACCTAATATATCTCTGCCATAAAGTGTTTTCTGCCATACAGTTAAATTTCTCCCTTGCTTGCTTTTGTCCTATGGGAATAGCTCTCTGACCTGAACATAGATCTGCATGTGCTTACATTTGAACATTACATTAAGATGCTGGCAGAAAACACCTTCATACATGCAACAAAATGAGGTAATGGAACAAAGCTGGCTGGGAGGGGGAATAAAAAAGATTGCATTATTAAAGAGCAATTCAACAGCACGATAAAGTTCAAGTATATAAAGAGAAAAATGCTGCTCTATTGAGCCTTGAACAGAGAAATCCACTTTTTACATCTAACGACAGTAATGAATTTACTTAATTCCACCAGTAGAAGCAAATTCTTATAAAACATCAGGAAAAATGATTTAACTTCTGCTTCAGTTTGCTTTGTAAAAGGGAGACAATGCTTCCTGAACCAGAGATTGCTATCTGCTTAGATTCAATGGCTATCCATGAGGATAAAGATTTTACAAAGAAATAATGTATCTGCATTTCTTTGAGGAGAATATTCTTATTCACACTTATTTATAAATGCACACAAAATACAAGACTGCAATTTTGCAGTTCTGTTCCACACATGCACAGATAAATAGCGTTAACACAAAACTATGCCATTAGCTATTTGATTATTCATGCATTCATTTTTATTAAAAAACTGGTCTAGCTTTTAATTTTAATTATTTTTCCTGCATTTTAGCAGGACTTGCTAAACAATTTGATTACAGTAAAGAGAGTGTTGCCATTTAATCAATATTGAAAGTTCAGCAGCAGATGTGAACGAAGAAAAGATGACATTAGAGGAAGCCATAACAGTAAAAAACTTCATTTCAGACTTTCATAAACACATTGCAGGGACGGAATCTGTACAACACTCAAATTGCATTTGCTCATGTGCTTAGATTCAACAGGCAGTTTAATTAACATTTTTAATATATTTTTAGATTTGGATAATCATAAACAAGTTATTGCAAAAAAATTCTACAAGCTTCTCTTTGGGTGTTTAGAAATTCATTTTCTGTTTCTGGAAAAACAGTACTAATATTTGTCTGAAAACAAATTAGCCACAAATGTTCCAAAATTTGGAGTGAATATTGGAGCTATGCTCTGGGTGTTTGACCAGCCACTCTTCAGATAACATAACATTAACTGAGAATTCAAAGCCAAATCTTTCAACTTCAGAACAAGTGATTGACTGCAGCTATTTATTCTCAGCATCAGCTTCTCTTTGTGGAATACACAGGAACATTTTCTACTGGAGCAGAAACATGCAAAATGACTTTAAGAGCTAAATAATTTCCTAGGTGCAGGTAAACACGTTGATATGGAGAGAGCTCTGGAGAATGGCTCAGTGCCATCCCTGGTACACACAGACCTGGGCACGTGGAAGTCTCAAAAATCTAAATTAACGTGCAGATATGTTAATGTACAACATACAGGAACAAGTGAAGTGGAAAGTTCATACTCAGGGAGCGGAGCGCAGATCATAAAAACACGAGCCTGAAATCACTTATGCTGCATTATTGTGATTAATGATTTTTGCCCTTTGCTACAGTACTGCAGCAGCCTTGAGAAAGATGCAATTACCTCTTTTGAAGAATGAAGTTGAAAAAACTTGCTCCTAAAGGGCAGTGCACACAGTCTGGTGCTTAATTAAGACTCTTAGTGAATGTTTTCATTACCTTTCTAAACACCATTCTTAGTCCTGCTAATTTTCCAATGTTTCCATTGTAACAGAGTAAATTACAATTAATAAGCTGACTAATCCATGTTAATTAAAGATGGTTGTCATGTAAAGTCTTTTAACCACCTCAAACCATCCCTCTGAATCTTCAAACACCCAAAACTTAAAAACATTATGAAAATTAGATAGGAAAGACTGTGAAGGCTTCTTAATTCTCCTTTTACATTACATTTTTTTCCACCATTCCTGGCAGGACCACCATAATTTATTTTTCAGCCTAATAGTCCTAACTCTTTATTTTACAGGCCCCTATCTCTCACTCTCCAAAAGCTTTCCCTATTATCTTTCCTTCTATCTACCAAACACAAAGGTGTGGAAAGTCTCAGGGCGAAAAATGAAACTGCATTTCAAATTCATCAGTCTGCAGTAAGCATAATACAAATAAGGGAATAAATGAATATAAATAATTCTACAAGTCCAGTCCAGTAAGGAAAATAGATGTCTGTCTTCTAAATTAGTATCAAATCATCCCATATAAAATATTTTCTTATTTAATACCCACCAGTGGTCTATACAGACAGTCCCGTTAACCATCAGCTTGTTATAACTTAGCTTTGCTCACCAAGAATTTATATACACGGTGTGGTAAATATTATGTATTTGCACCAATCAGACCCATAAGAAGGAAGGTTGGATCAATTGTTATTTGTGAACAGCAGCACTACATTCAGCCATTGCCTCAGTGCCTTTCAAGACAGCGCAGGGGTGGATGAAGGCACAATAGCAAAGCATGTCTAGGAAAGCACTTGAGCTCAGTGTGGGAGAAGGCAAAGCACTCAAAGCTGACAGTATCACAGAATCTTTCCTCCCTGTCTTTTTTTCAGAACTATCTCCACAGGACACCAGCCTTTCTACATTCTCTGAGTGGTGCTAAATGCACATGATGAGCACCTGAATTTGTATTATTAACAAGTTAAATGATCTTTGCCTTTTTTTTTTTTTGGTAAGACATAAGTATACATACAAATGTTTAAAAGCAGTAATATGCAAAAGGCTACATTAAAGGCAAAAGCATTTAGTAACCATGTTACCCAACCCCCAAACCCAGCTAAAACTTAATTTTACTGAACTCCTCAAAGTTAATCAAAGCATTAGGCTAACTCTTGGGAAGTAATTTTCATCAGAAAAAGCCTATGCCTTAAAACTTATTATAGCATTGGAGTCCCCAGACAGAATTTATACTGCATATCTTTTTGCTTCATTACTTAGGTTGTTTATAGGTAAAATTTTGTTTACAAGTGTGTAGAAAATCCATTCAGTCACAATCACCAAAGCATGTAAAATTTTGGTTTTAATTCAGATGAAAGGAACACAGAGAAGGGAAGAAGAGAAGCATTTTCTTCCATTCTTGTCAGAATTAATTTAAAAGTAATGGGAGAGCAAAACAAAGGGAATCTCCCAAATACCCAAACCTGGAAATTCTCAAAAGGTTATAGAACAAAGAGCAAGCCAGGTTGAAATCCATCAGTGAGAGGGAGCACATCCCTAACTGCCCAGTCCAGCTGACATCAGTTTCATTATGCCACACAAGTGTGAAAGTGTGGACACAGCTTTGGGGAATTTGGTGGCAGATTGGGAGTTGACCCTGCTGAAGGTGCAAGTCCAATCTGGTGAGAGCTCATCAAGAGCTCAAAGAGAGAGGCAGCTACTGCAGCTATCCCAAAGAAATACACATCGAGGTTGACATCTGGAAGCCAAGCTATCCCAAGAAAATTCCAAAGATTAAGTTGATTTGATTTATTCTTGTTCTGTCAAGCCTGTCCAATATCCTAGAAACGTTCTTCAAATGTTACCTAATGAGGAAGGACTATTCAAAATGGGTATGTAGAACCTGAGTTCTGATTAACGAAATTCAATCCAAACAATATAGTTTTGTTTCCTTAGTTCAGATTCCTCTCTTCTGGAAAAGTAATGTAGATTTTTCTTCAACAATATTTTCAACTGACAACATTTTATGATTGACAGAATATTTTGAAAAGATAGTTAAAAACATTTTAAAACCAAGAAATTATGCAATCCTTTAAATAAAACTGAAGTTTTATTTACTGAAAGTATTAACTCACATAGGAAAATTTTAACATTCCATTGTGTTGGGTTATACAAGTGTTAAACTGGTCAGTCCTCACTAAAAATATCTTCCATGAGAAGACACTAATGAAATGTTCCAACTTTAATGGTTAGTTAAAAGTTATTAGGTTCCCTTGACTTCTTCATATAAGTTAGACTATACACTTAAAAAGGAAGAGATGCTTTTGCATTGTACTTTATTATAATACTTTAAGTCCATGCACTTGATCAAATTTAATGTCAAGTTTCACTCTCAAAGCATGATTTTAGAAAAGTATAGTACTTTGAAATAAAAAGGTAGAAGACTGGAAGGCAAAGAGTGATTTTGATTTGATTATCGGTTGCTGTAGCTAATGCTAATACTTCAAAATAACTGACTTAACCTCTTCCTACTGGTTTAATAATCAAAATAATGTCTTGGCTGGCTGCAGATATGCTATCAGTGGAGCATTCATATCAGGTGGATATCTGTACTTAGCTTCAGCTTTAATGCACAGACTGCTAGCCAAGACTGAGCCCAGCAGCAATGGTGGTGGCACCACTGGGATAACTCATTTAGGAAGAGAAGAAAAACTGCACAATTTCAGCTGGAGACAGGACTGGGATTATGTGAGAGAACAACTGTAGACACCAGTGCCAGTGGAGAAGGAAGGGGAGGAGCAATCCATACAAGACAAACAAATATCTGAAAAAACACTTGTGGAGAAGAAGATGTACAGGTGGGGCCATATGTACAGATGATACTGAATGATGGAACCAAGGAAACAGTGCTGTTTTAAAGAAGTCACAAGTTGGTTTCTTGGGAGTCAGGCACTATGTGGCGGGCAGCACTGGGCACCAGACAGGCACACTACCCACAGTGGAATCCCACTGCCCTGAGAAATGAACCTTTCTTGACAAAACCAGCACTGTACTGATCCTGGTCTCTGGGCAGTGTTGCCTAATCCAATTTCCCAAGAAGGATGAACTTCCATTGCAAAGCAGCCAGTAGTGGCTGGAGGGAGCAGGGGACACTCTGTAATGTTAAAAATGCCTTCAGCTCTGGCCAGTGGCTGCTCAGGAAGGACAGGTTTTACAGGAAACAATTAAAATAAGGAACCCTTGTATTAGGGCATATTGACTGAATTGATTTTTTGTAGTAGATGAAAAGCACAAAGGAGAAGTTTCTGTGATGTGTTCCAACACTGAGTGAACGACATTTTAATACTGAGAGTCCTGCCTTGCAAACAGGGAATCTGGGCTCAGGCCGTGCTGCATGGTGGACAGCAGAGCAGGGAGATCCAAGCTAATGCAGATGGAACCAAAAGCTCAGTAACATGAGAATAATATCCCTTGGGACTATCGACATACAGTGCTTTCCACTCTACAGTAGGTACATGCCACAGTTTGTTCCCAGGTCAAGGTGGAGAGATTATGTGCTCAAAATGACTCAAATAAACTAGAGAAATAAATTTTCCAGCAATGTAGGTGCGTCAGCATGAAATGGCAGGCCCAGTCTGCAGTGGGATTTAATCTGAAAACAAAATATTAGAACTGATGAGGTCCATGTGATCCAAACCCAAATCCACTTTATCCGCTCTCCCCAGAAATTTCACAGCCTGTGCTATTCAAAGGCCATGCTCACTTTTTGGGAAGTGGGTATTCCCATTAGAAACGCAATCATCCAGCAGAGCCCAAGAAGGTGACACAAGACAACACTGTCTCATAGCCTTAATCTGGTCTTTTCTATATGTACTGGAAATACATATAGAAATAATAGAAATTGTCATAAATTCTTTGAGATTTTACCTGTTACCACCTTAACTGTTTTCAGTTACACTAGGCTATGTCTGCTGAGGCCCTTTAAGAACCAAATTTAAACAGTGGTTTAGATATCACACATTCTCAATTATTACTACAAAATTATACACGGCATTTTGTTTTTCACTGCTTGAATTCATGGGAAAAAATACGGTCCGTTAGCTTACCCACAGTATTTGTCACCACCCAGGGCAATAAACATGGATTCCCTCTGCAGCCATGACACTGATTCTGCACCCATGCCTTACTGCAGTCATACAATTAAAACTAAATCTCACTTTTTTTAACATTACATGCTGTTGATTAATCTGACCAATGTCTCCCTGACAAAGCTCTGAGGAGCTAACGAGCCACGGAGAACACCTTAACTCAGGCTGTTTTCAAATTTCATTAAGTGAGATACAGCACAGGAAGAGTACATGTGTGCTGAGCCTTCCACAGCCCTGATAAGGCATTAATAAACTTTATCAAATTCCGATTATGGCTGTCTCGTTATGGATGTTGTTACACTTTCTACAGATAGCACCACTGGTAAATTAAATGCCAGAAGTGCAATGTTTGAGTCTGCTCACCTGAGTGAACAATGATAAGTAACAAAAGGCAACAGACAGAATCTCCCTATTTTTCCAGTGTTCACTGGACCAAAGGAAATTTGTAGATGTTTAAATTCTCTATTTGTTTCTAACAAGTACATGTCACTTTTTAGGAGGCAAAAGTGCACAAAATACAGCATTTTATTATCTAAATTCTTCAAACACTTCACCTGAAAGCCCAAGTGCCGCCTCTAATCATAAAACAGCATACACTAAGCAAATTCTTTTGCCAAAATCTCTTACATTCTTTATTATTACATCGTATTAGGAAACTGCTGATTCAACAGCAGCTATTTTGCTGCAGAATGGATAAATTCTTAAGTAGGTGCAGACGTATCAGGCAGAAAATATTAGCAAAATACTTTACTATTATGATATAGATGCAGAGATAGAAGGAAATGCATTCTTATTAAGCAGTCCTGTTCATCCTAGGGAACACGAGCTGTGCCAAACATTAAGGTACCTGCCTGTACACAGACATTTTCATAAGCAGGCCAAGCCATGTGACTGCTTCCAGCGTTTTATTCTGCTGTTAATTTGGCTGAGTGACCCTGGGAAGTCAGCCCGTGTTCTCTGCACTGCTGTAATGACACTGAGAGACAGAGATGGGAACTGTTAAATGACTCTAGATCTACAGATTAAAAAGTTCTACACAGGAAAAAAAGAGGTATTTTTAGCTCTTTCTGCACATGAGTGGAATGCTGGTTGACAGCAGCGTGGCAGAGCCAAGAGAAGTGGATCTTCACTGATGAGTGAGAAGTGGCATTGCAGTGATTGACAGAGGTATGTGGGACATGCCAAAACTATTAGAGAAGTTAACAGTTATCATGCAAAACAAATGCAGTGGCCTGTAAAGCAGCAAGGAAGAAAACAATGATAAATAAACTTAAGGAAACTCAGCTTGGTTTCCATTAAACAAAAGCCCTAAGGCTGCAGCAGAATGGGGTGGAGAGGAAATACAAGAAAGAAAAGATTGTATTTCCAACATCATGTAACAGGTAAGTAAGAGAAACAGAGCCTAGACCTTATGGATCCAGAACAAGAGTCTACCAGACAGGATTTCTCCTTTGCCCAAAAGCTCATTAGTTTTCACAGTCATTAAAAGGATGCAAAGTCAAAAGCCACATATACTTATATAAAACAGATTTTCCTTTTAGTGGTAAAAAGTATTTCACCATTAACAAATACAGGTTAAAAATGCCATATTTTATTATAGTTGATCTCTCTCTCTCTCAAAAAAAAAAAAAAAAAAAAAAAAAAAAAAAAAAAAAAAAAAAAGGCAAACCAAAACCAACCAACCCACAAAAAAACCACAACACAACCCTAAAACTCAAAAACCTCCCTGGGTGCTTTTGTTTTCTTCCACAGCAATTTAGACATTTTCTAGTGAAAGGGTCCTTAGGTGTGTCCAGTTACTGCAGCCCCAATTTTAGCACTTCCAACATTTACTGGTAATACTTAGGTTTAATTAAAGCACGAGGCTTTATGAATGTTTAGGGGAATGTAATACTTAAATAGTGTCATTCAAGGACAACTTTGTTTTCCAAGGTGGCAATTGGTCTTACTCCAATCAAAATAAAATCAATAAAGTGGAACTTAGCAAATCAGACACAGTATTAATAATTACAGTAGTCATCCTGTGTTAATAATGAAAAAGAGTTAGCAATGGTCAACTACGTGAGTGAATCTGAATAAAACCTGTTATGCCATCCCTATATAGAAAATTATTGCTTGTTACATTTTCAGAACATAAGGAGCACATTCACTTATCCTTTGTTCCAAAGAGTGCAAGAACATACCAACTCCCCACACTTATATCTCTTCTTGATTTGCAGTAGCAATTCCTTGTAGAAGGGGACAGAGACCTGCCAATACTTCTTGGGGACATGCTTGTGGGGCTGTGAGCACCTTTTTGTGCTAATTATTTCAGCAAACAGATGCTACCTCAGTCACTGGGCAGCACCATCCTGGTACTACTCGAAGCTCCTGCCTCCGTAGGTGATGTGATGGCTGCAGAATGTGGCACGGGAATGTGAACTGAATCCAAAGCAGGACAGGGCTGTTGATAAAGCTCATGAACAAGGTGGGTGCTGAGCAGAATATCAGTAGCACAAACACAGCTGTCCAATAAACCACATGCCCACACCCCCCTTTTTTAATGAGGCACTGATTTTAATTGTTTTATTACTGTAGGAATATTGGGAGAATTACTCCATGCAACTTAAGCTTCATATCATTCATTGGCTTTCTATTCAACACACTTTCCTCCTCAACTTTATTCATGATGTTCTAGTTAAATCTCTGACATTTCTTGCAGAAGCTTTTTTATTAAGGACTTATAACAATCATAAAAATCTGCTCTGGGCAGAAACTCAGCGTATAAAGGCTCAGTGAGGGAATACTCACACCATTTAAAGTGAATTTAGTATTTGTAAAGGCACTGTAAATGAAAGAACCCTCAATACCTTCAGTAATTTTATAGTTCAAATGATAACACTAATACAAAATGTCTCCTCTCACTTTTCCCTCTCCTCCTTCCCTTTTTACTTCCCTCTCAGTATTCTCCCACAATGGTATAAAGCACAGCCTCGTCCCAGAGTGGGAAGATAATTCAGGACAACGGGCAGTTCATCACTCAGGCTCTCTGCTGAAACTATCACTGAGGAAGGATCCTTCTCCATCCAAAAAGGACTCAGCCACAGGGAACAGAGGGATGTGCATCAGATCACCTGTGAGAAGTCTCTCAGAGGCTGCACCTACTGCTCTGGATTTCCAAGCAAGGGAGAGGCTTCTGCTGCAAGAACCAAAGTGACCCCAAGGAAAAAGGGTTCTCAAAGGCCCAGTCAGGACCCTGAACAGTTCTGTGGGCTCCTCTTATGTCCTGTAATCCTATTAATTACTGCTTACTTGTTTTAGCTCCTCTCTACATCCTGTCACAAGCCTCTCTCAACTGTTTTATCTTCAAAAAAAAACACGAAAACACAAAAACACCCTGACAGTAATATCATACAAGAAGTCAGACATTCCTGTGCCATGAATTGCATGCAGGCAATTAGAACATTTTTTCCATAGTTCTGCCAAAGATTTGCTTCATCTGTTTGTTCAGTTAAAAAAAAAAGAAAGAGAAACTCAGAAAGATGGCACTCAGAAAATATTGGGTATGTACACAACCAGGTGTACAATTCCCAGGACTAACAAAATTGGGAGAATACATGGAAAATGTATTGGATTATAAGGATTAGATTAATTTGACTGTTCTTTCAGAAGTCAAATTCAGGACATGGTAATTTGCCAAGCAAATGGTCCTCAGCACCTTTTACTAGGTCTGACTGCATGAAACTGAAAAAAATTCCTTAAAATCCAGTTCAAAAACCCTGATTGGGACTGAAGGATATGTTTTGTTGAATATATAATTTTTTTTATATCTCCTTATACAAAGTATGTTTTAAAATTTCATCTTTTATAAGCGAAAAGAATTACGAGAAAATCAAACCTTTTTTTTTTCACTTATTCAGCTCCAGTTAATGTAATTTAATAATAATTATATAAACTTAATATATCTAGCCACACACCACCCAGAAGTGTGAGGGATAACTGATTTTAAAAGTCTTAAGAGTGGGAATATTATTAATTGATCACTTAAAGATTATTATTAGTGGTTTCTTTCTAAAGAGTCCAGTACTGCTTCATGGGGAAAATCTCTATTTTAATGGAGACTATTAAACTAAGAATATTAAGATTTTTATGGTTAAATAAAAAGTGAAGAAATACAAACATTTTGGCTGCCATACTTTAGTGCATTATTTTAATCTACTATATCCATTGCAGTGCATGAAAAATGGTGACTTTGAAGAATTAAGCATTTTTGTTGTTTTGCATCCCAACTTTATTATCCTCTCTTAGCCCTAAAAGAAGATAACCAGGATCAGACAAGGGATTATACATAAACAGAGGTAAACAACAAATGGGTATAAATCAGATTATTGGGATGCAAATCAAGGGAGTGATTCATAGTCTAAACCTTGGAAATAGAAAACTATTTTATGCCTTCCAAGGCATTCTACTTATTCCCATTATATTTTACAGAATATTTTATATGGAAAAGTTTTTATATATCTCTGTCAGCAAAATTACTGTTGGGAGAGCAGGTCACATCCAGCATCACTCAGTTTTCATTATAATGCTAAAACACTTTGTTCCTTTTGCAACACCTCATCAGACCCAGGGAGGGAACTGGTGACCCACCAGGAGCGATCACCACGGGCTCGCCGTGCTCACAAACATCTTCCCACAACCCCAAACTCGTGTGGATGTGTTCAGAGCTGTCAGGTAATTATCTGCTGTCAGGTAATTCCTCCATTTGCTGCCAGCAGCTGGGGAACAGCTCATCCCTGTAAGCCTCTGGTGTGCCCCAGCACAGCCTCTGTCATGTCCTCATGTGAGCCAGGGCCCTTTGCTCTGTGGGCATTGCTACTGCACGTGACCACCAAACAGCTGCCTCCAGATGTTTTTATTGGGGCCAGTATACTGCATAGGAAAATGGCAGAACCTGAGACAGAAAACTCTTCAATCCTGCCATAAAAACCTGATGAAGGAGGTCCAAGAGTGAAGGAAATGAAAAATGTAAAAGCCAGACAGGGCCACGAAGACCTAGATGTTGCTCTATATAGATGCAGCTCTGTTTCCTTGCAGGCACCTTTTTCCAGCCTGCAAACCTCAGCCCAGCCAGTGGCAGCAACTCCCCAACCCAAGCTGTGTCCCTGTGCAGTCTACAGCTCCCCCTGCCCCATACCAACCCTTTGAAGCCCCCAGCAGCCTGGAAATGCACTGGTAAAAAAAAGTTGGTACTATCTTGGCTCTTGATTTTATGTCCAGAAATCAGAAGGGCAAATAGATTCCACTGTCACACCTCTCTGCTCCTGGAAAAAGTGTCCTTAATGAGGGGGGGGTATATTCTGAGCCCCAGAGATATTCTCAAATTATCGTTGTAAGCTACAAAAAGCACCCTTACAAGCCTCACACTTTACAGCTGGCACCAACAAACCCTTTCTTTGCATGCCATGACAGACGCCCTGCAGTCCATGACAAACAGCAGGGCTGGCAGTGTGGACTGAGGCACACATTTATCCCAAAGGGTCTGAAAATGTATCACAGAAAGCTCTCAGGTCTCCAGGAGACAAATGAGGTTCCATTAAAACAGGAAGGGAGAAGGATCACTGCTGAGCACCATCTTTAGAGGATGTCTTTATACAGAGAAAGACGCCATGTAGGGATGCTCAAGAGAGCCAAGGAAAACCAAGGTTTTCCTCGGAAGCACAAAGCACAGGCAGCTCCTGACACCTGAACCAGAAGCACAGAGCACTGTGTATCTCCCAGGGCAGAACAGACTGCTGGGCCCGTCCCCACGAGGGAAAGCTGCACATGAGAGCAGCAGATGCCTACAGGAGAAAGGATGGATGCTGTCAAAAGGATAGAGAGCATCATCTGATGTGGGACTGCAAGTGACGTCCTCTCATTTTTCTCCTGAAAAATGTGGGTTGTGTCCAACCCACAGCAGATGCCATTAGTACAATATTGTTATGCATTTCATGTTTGAGTACATGCACTTTCAAACCTTTGAAGTTCTTCATTTTTCTTCAAAGAAAAAAAAAGCAAACAATGCCTTCTGATCAGCTGCTACAGACAAAATAATGAAGTGCCCAGATTTGCACTGCTGAATACTTTGTTGAGATCATTTTTTTTTGTCAAGAGCTCAAGAAAGAAAAGTACAATCAATTTAATCACAGGGTAATAGCAGGACTTGAGAAGGAAATACAAATGATGGGAGAAACCACTCTTAGAAGGAAAACAATAATCACAAATTAATGAATCAGGGGAGTATTTTGGACTCCCAGCTATTTTCTACGCATTTGTTAACATTTTTCCAAAGATACAATTTTGTATTTACAAAATATCTGTTAATAGAAGCAGTCTTCTAGTTTTAGAGGATTCCTCCCTCACCCTAAGGATATTTTGTGAGATCTTCTGAAATAGAAGGAATAGTGATACTACATTCCACAACTGACCAGAAAACTTCCAAGTCTTTGTTTTAACCTGTTTCTTTTCAATCAAAAACCTGTAAGTGTGAGGCTGACAATACTGGGGGGATTTATAACACATCCACAGATACATCTATGTTTCTAAGAGGGTGGAAAAGCATTCCAAACACAGAGAACTTCCCAATTGCCTGTGAAGATCATCAGTGGCCAGTGAAGAGCCAGAAAAGGGCAATCAGTAATGAACACTCCCCAGGTTTAACACACAGGGGAAAACCACTTTTGTGTAGCACCCACAATGATGACATGTCCATGTCATGTGTTTAGATTGAAAGCAGTGCTCTGAAACCAAGCTTTTCACCTGGTGCTCCTGGGTTTAGCCTGGGCAGTGCTGACCTCATGGATCTCACACTGTGAGACAGGGAACCTGGCACATACACGTGCAAGGTAAATGCTGATAGATGCTGCTCGGCTGGATCGCCTCCCTGCATTATACATTCCCTCATAACTTCGCATAAATAGCAAATTTTAAAGTTCAGCTCTGTTTTAAATCAGACTATTAAACAGGTTTGGCCCTCATGTCTCATACAATGCTATTGTGAGGCAGCAGAACAAAGCGGAGTTGTAGATGAGCTTTACTTTTGCAGAGAACACAAGAAAATCATTGAGAATTGAATTTTCTCACCATCTTTGAAGTCTAGATTACAGAATAATTTTTGCTGTCTCAGGCACAGGTAGCAAGTTTATAAATACATCAGAAAGAGGGAAAAAAGGAGGGTCAGGATGATTCAGTGAGTGAATTACAAGCTCACTGAAAAGGCCAGTTGTATGGTTCGGTGCACAAGGTACTCAGTAATTAGATAGCAAGTGTCTGAGGCCAAACAGAGAGAGGAAAAAAGTGCAGCTCCCTCACCCACCTATGTTTTTTTCAGAGACACTGTTTAACACCGACCTTCTGGGCCAGCCTCTGCTGTGCTGCCCTGTGATGGGTGTGCACAATTTACAAAAAGGCACAAGATCTTCTAGGGACAGGGACAAGTGAGCCACGAGCAGACAAATGCTCAAGATGAACCCTGCAGGACAGAGGAGTTATTGGAAAATATGGAGGGAGGCATGAAACAAGATAACAGGAGAAACACAACAAAGAAACAGGAAGCCACATGCTGCATCACAGACCAGATCTGTCACACATCAGAGATCCCACACCACTGTCCCCTGCAGCATCTGCCTGCCCTTTCCCTGACAGGGATGCCCCTCCAACATCCTGTAGAGAGAATGTTCAGACTGTTATGTGATCTCTATTTCTCATTCTCCCTTTAATCACTGATTCTGCACTGATGCTTCACTTCCCACTGCTATCAGCCAACCCTCTCTCAAATTTCTTTAAACAACCCTCAGCAGGACCTACTGTGCCCCTTCCTCTCATTTGTACAGGATCCTGTGTGAGCTTGAGGTTCTCCCTCCTTAATCATCTAATGATGCTGAACCCCCCCTTCAAGGGGTTTTTTAATGTGTGCACATCTTTCTTGTGCCACCCCTTCAAGGGTAGCAGTTACAGACAGATAAAGGAGGTCCTGCAGTAAGTTTTCAGACTAGGGGAGCAAGCTCACAGATGAAATTATGAAAGAAAAGAATGCAGAGATGTAGAGAAGGGCAGTGAGCCCTTACCTCCACACTCATAACACTGAGGCAAATGTATTTTAACCCTCAGCTTTTCTAAATGATGCTTTCATAGGAAGGCAATATAAGCTAGATGGCACAATCCTTACTACAATTGAAGCTTAGCTGACAAGTTGGGGGACAAATATTAGAATTTAAAAAGTAATCTACTAAAATTTTTGAGACTGATCTAAATTCTACTAAAATCCTAGCAAAGCCTATCACTCCAACAAAGAGAAAGGTCTTAAATAAATCATGCCACAAACATTTGATAAACACGACTTTAAAACTTCAATGAAATCCAAAAGGTGAACCACATATACTGTGAGTGTAACAAAGCAAACACTGGGCAGAAATTTCAAAATTTGGGCCCACACTGTGTAGGGAAGTCTTAAGAGCCTCCTGTTTATTTGCTAAAAGCAGTATAATAAAAATGATGCTAAATACTAGCACTCTCTAGTGTGCACCTCTGCTACAAATGTTTTCCTGAAGTTCATTCCTCAGCTCAAGTGATACAAAACTACAATTCCTATTCATCCTTTGCAGTATCTTCCCACTCACACAAAAGTTATTACCATTTATATTACATAGAATTGATAAAGGCTCACCTCAATTAAAAAGTTCTTTTTCTGAAGAGCTAGCATTTCTTTTTTTCTTTAGTCTTCCATTGTTTTGGGGTTGACATAATAACATTTCCAGTCACCAATTAGCAAAGAAAGTCTCTGCCAAAGAGCAGGCCTAAAACTTCTCCAGAGCTAAAATTAAAACGTATATAATTACTCAGCTAAAGGTTTGAGATATGATTGTTTATATATTAAATTGCTCTTACAAAAGGGATAGTCTGTTAGGAAGCAACATAATTAAAATATAAACAATAAACTAAACAGGTAATAAAGCACCAATTGGCTCCTCATTATACAGCACCCAGCTTTTACCTGGTATGTTTTATATATTTTGTTCCAGTTATGTTTTTTAATAACGCAAATTAATTTATTCTTTCAACAAGGCTTGAAAGAACATTATTTGCATTTTTATGGAGTATTGGTAGGGTAATTTTGTTGTGTTTTTTTAAGACTAACACCACAAAAAAATCTTTTCAAGTCTTTTATAAAAGCAATCCTTTTTCCACTTACAAATACAGCAGTCACCACTTCAAGGTCAGCTTTAGTTTTCTAATACTTATGCAAAATGATCAGAGCTTACATGGGAATCATCTGCACGTAAGTTGAAGCTCTGTATTATAATGAAGAGGCAACAGGGGATAAAAGTTGGCTTTTCAAAGAAAAATAGATTTTCGTAATTTTTCTTTAAATGAATCAATCAGACATTCAACGGAGTCATAGAATTTCTTGTTACAGAGCTTGCTCCTGAATGAAAATGTACAGATAAAAAGATCTTGTAAAAGCATCTACACATGATAAATATGAGCCTTCAGCTGGATGAGTGCATGCAAAGTTACTGCAGAGGGCTAACAGGGTTCGTGTGTCCATACATGAAAAGAAGTATGCCAGAATGAAGCAAAGGAGGAAAGGGTACTATGAGCCACCCTTGTGAGCAGCACAGCAGAGGTGGCACGAGCAGGGTCCCCGCAGGGCAGTGCCCGTGTGTCCCCAGGACACCTGCAGCACCCTGCACAGCTGTCCCAGCTGCGAGGAGCCCTGCGGAGCTGCTGCCATGGCACTGAGCACACCTGGGCACACGACACGGCCTGAGACACAGCAGGGGCCTGCCTATTTCCCTCCTCCTCCCCTCCTGTTTCCTGGCAGCCTCCTTAGACTTTTTTCTGTTTACTCCTAACACAGACAAAGGCCCAACACAAAACACAGTCAGGGCTGGAATGAAATGAGCTCTGTGCTAAGACTCTTCTGCTACTGTGCTGCTTGAAATGTAAGGCTTTGGTAGGGGTGAAAATCTCTCCTGCACAAGGTCTGGCAGCACTGAACAAGTTTTCCAACATTCTCATTGCCATCACAGCCCAGGTGCTGAGATAGGTGACACAGAGTAAACAAAGCTCATTTCTTTTACATTCCCTGCATGGTCTGCCTCCAATCCCTGCCATGGAATGGCCCCATGCCATTAGCCATCCACACCATCCCATGTTCAACTCTTCCCCCATTGCCTGCTCCTCATCAGAAGCTGCCATTCTCCAGCACATCACAGTTAAACTTTTGCAGGAACAAGAACAGCTCACAAATGAAAGCAAAATACAGATAAATATTAATTATAATAAGGGAAGAAGCTCTTGAGAAAGAAAGAACTGCTACATCAAACAAGAGTTCTTAAAATAAATAATGAGTCAGGAGAAACAAAATATGTTCAGTTACCAAAATCATTTCTATGTAGACTGCTGCAAATCTTCCCATATGGGATAAACAGATGTTAGCACATACCAGGCAAAAACAGATACCCCTTGCACGAAATCTTGCACATTATTTGATTGGATTATATTTTTATCAGACAAAAATAGTGCTTGCTAATATAATGTGAGGGAGGAGGGTCTATACATTCGAGGAACCAGCTTCTGATATTTTTAGAATTATTTAAAGCATACCATATCATCTTGGGTATTTAATATTTATTGTGCTCACATGCACTTTTAGGCACAGAATGGTCGTTTTTTCGCCTCATACTGCTCTTGGTAAGCACAAAAGAGACTCCAATTGCTTTTTCACACCAACACACAAGTGCCTCTAACATCCAAAGCCTCCATTCCAAAGTGCCCTGTATCCCATTTAATCTGTATTTGAATAATTTCTTGCAATGTACACTACAAAAAAATTTTTTAAAACGTACCCAGAGCTAAGTGTCAGATACTTTTGCAACAAACTCATGTTAAAATCAGATAGGAAGTATGAACTGACAGCTGCTCTTGCCCTCCTTAACCAAGAGTAAAGAGTAAGCTGAATCAAAATCTAATCAATATTCCTAAGATTCTCTGAACACATCAGAGGATGAAGAACATATTAGACTTCTTAATTTTTGAACAGAGAAGTGATCAGATTTCACTGTTGACCAGTAGCTTCATGATCCCCTCCTGGGAATATACAAAGAAATTAGGCTTAATTATTTTACTATACCATACTATATCATTAATTTCTTTCTTGAATCTTCAGCTCTTCACCACATTGTCAAAACACCAAATTAGAAAAGATGCAAACCAGGGATTGGTTTCTTCCTTTTGACCGTGGCTGCCCTGGTGGGCCTTGCTCCTTGCAGCATCAACCCACCACATCATGGGGAGCTCCCCCAGGAATGCCACACCAGCCATCCCCCAAAACATTTTAACAGGAAAACTTCACTTCAAAGAGAGCCAGTGCAATGACAGCAGCTGTGATGGATTACAGTCAGACCTACACTGTGCCTGAAACACTTGTGCCTCCACAGAAGGGGAGAGCAGAAGGAGAGTACATAAAGATGTGTCAATCCTTTCCCCCTTATTCCCGAGTGATCCCAAATATTGGCTTCAGCAGTAACATCCCAGAGCCCCTGCAGGACTGTGTCTCCACTGACCTGAAGGCAGCTTGCCTGAAACATCACTTCAGTGACTGACTGAGGGAGGACACAGGGCAGGAGAAATGCAGGAAACCTCATTTGCTACATCAGAGCAAAGTGCAGTGAAACTGCTTCATTGTACTGATAGAATACAAAGGAGTTTGTGGCAGTAATTGGAAAAGAGTATTTAAAAGTCTGACTGACTGTCAGGCATTGTGGGAGAAACAATTAGCAACGTGGTTTTAAAATGCACCAGAGACTGTTTTGAGTGAACCTCAAAAGAAAAGAAATCCTTTTAAGTTTCAAAATATTTGGATCCCAGGTGAGTTCATCCCAACTTTTCTTTTTTTACAACAGCTTCATCCCTTTTTTCTTGAAGTGGATTCTGTCCTCCTTCCCATCCTCATTCTACTAGAGTTAATTACCAAAATAATTCTGAAAACTTTTGTTCTCTTTTCCCAGTTATGATTTTTCCCTGACACTTTTTTTTCCCTCAGTGACAACTGCACACCATCAAAAGAAGTAACACCTAACAGTATGTCTCATGACATCAGTAACTGAGAATAACTTACCATCAGTATTATATTTAACAGGTAATAAAAACTATAAATAACACTGCATGCATAATTTTGCTCTAGTTGTTGTTTAATACTGCCACTTGATCTTAACAAATAAGCCCATGGAAAACTGGAAACTTTGCTTCCAGAAATGGGTACCATATAATACAAAATACCTTCCATTATATTCATTTCTCAAAATTACATTTTTCTATTCTGCAAAAATTTTCTATTCTTCGCAATCTCCAAAAGAATTGGTGTTGTACTCTTCTACAGATACCACTTCTGTTGCACTTGTGTTCACATCTGCTACATCTGCTTCCTAAGACTCGCTCCATTGACTTCTGTGGTTTGAGAAATGGTGTATTTACCCTTTTTAATTAAAAAAAATTTGGACACACAGATCTAAATATTAATTTTTATCTGAGATTCACATTTTCTCCTTGCAAAAGTATGTCCACACAGTCACATTTGTTCTATTATTACAGAAATTGGGGGAAAATGCAATTGCTGTTTACAAGCAGAGCAGCAGCAGCATCCACAATTAGGAACCCAACACGGGCAACCTTTGCTTTGGTTGAAAGGAATTGATTGGGATACCACAGCATTTAATTATATACTAAGAAGCTACAGCATGCCAGTGTGAAAAGCCCAGCAAGATCTTAGGAGCAGCAGCACTCTTCCACAGCAAGTGCCAAAACAAGCATTCAAGGAAGCTGGACTGAGGAAAGTGGCTCACACACAGGGACATGCACAGTGTACCTCATGAGTACATTAAAATAACCTTTTTCTATTTACATAATAACTTACATAAGAGGCAAATGTCAGGAAGTCACTTAAAACTCAAATATGCCTGTTTCTGAGCAGCTTAACTGACATGTTGTTGCTATTCCCAGAGTCTGAATTCCTGGAAACCAGGAGGCTGACACAAATGAACAATTTACATTTTTAAGCCAATGTAATTGGATTCATTTGAGATAAAGATTTTGATTAATTGTATTCATCTCTACTTAGAGGAAGTGCATTATGTTACTGTAGCCTCAGCTCTGGATTGATTTGTTCATTTATTCTGAAAGGCAAATACTATCTTTTAAAGTGATACATTTGTTCTGGCTTCAACTTTGGAAGTGAAGGGCCAGGTCTGCTATGCCCCTGCTCCCTCCCAGAAGACATGCTGGAAAGCAGCAACTCTGATGTTCCTGCTTCGACCTCAAATCTGGCTAAAATAGGTCAACAAGTTCAAATTTCTAGACTGACAAGTCCCACGTGCTTTCATTACATAGTCTTGCTTTCTTCTGGTTGTTTTAAAAAGTGTGTGTGTGTGTGTGTGTGTTTGTGTGGGCAGGGAGGGGATACTGTTTAAAACAACAAATAAAAGTGTGGAATTATGTTAGATGAAAACATTTTATTTTGAGCAAAATGCAATTATTTATTTGGAGTGATTTTTTTTTGTTTTCTTCTTAAAGAAATTTTTAAAAGACTCTTTGATTCAATTTGAAGTGATCCTGTATCTGACTTCCAGGCTACAGATCAAGAATTCCCCCGTCAGATGGTCAACTGCATATTGAACTTGAAATACAGCTGTAAACATCTGGGTTTTAGGTGAGGTTTGGCATTTTTAAAAATCTTCTAATGAGTAATATTTCAGCAAGAAGAAGAAGGAAATAGAAACAGTATGCTTTGGCTATGTTATCCTCCTCATTCAGTTATAAGCAGAGCCATTTTAATGCTAGAAGGATCTGAGTTTCCTTCTCCATCAGTGTTTATTTCAATGGCATCCAGAGTTTTCCACACCTGTCACTCTGTGTATTCAGTTTGGCTGTCTACTTCAAGATGGGTGTTTTGGGTAAGGAAGAGCATCAGGGAAAGCCAGGAAGAGAAGCAAAGAAAACCAGCAATGAAGCAGTTGTCTTCCTCAATAGGTAACAGCTTTCTGACAAATAAGGTGTCAGCCTATGCTTTTACAGTTCATGTTGAGATTCATTTACCTGACAAATTACTCCCCCAAACTTCTAGCTTCATTATTTCCTTAGATAATTATGCCTGCATTTTTTATTTCTGGAGTGATTTGTGATGGTAGCAAGCATCTGGCATTGTGTTATACACAACTTTCTCTCCAATTAATGTGAGGAAACAAATGTCATTTTAGGGATGTTTTGTTTTCCATAAAGGTTATGTCCTAGGTACTTCAAGTATAAATATAAACACACATACACTTTTTCACGCACTCAAATCCAGTCCAGTGAACACAAAATCAGCTGCCTAATACAGTATGTGTAACCTTTTCACCCCTCTATGATTATTATAAACATGGCATGAGTTCTTCAAAAAGAGCAGTAGGAAAATGTTCTTCAGAGAGACTCACATTCAATAAAAGCCATCAGGTACTAAGCCCTGCACTTACCTCTGCCTGAGGACCTTTCCTGCATGCCAGGGCTTTGCTCTGGAAGCATTTATTTCAAGTGTCAACTTTGAAATTGACAAAAAGTATCTCAGTTTTGATGACACGAGAGCAAAGAGCTTTACCTTGGATGTGAATCTCTCTTTATGAAGATGTCAGCCCTTTTGGGCCTCCCAGCTATGCCAGGTCATGCAATATTGAGGCTACTTCCCCTGCCCCTCTCTGGTGGACACGACAGCCCCTCTCTGGGGCAGGAGCATTTACAAAGATCAGATTAACAAATCATTCCTCAGACAGAGGAGTTTGTAGTCTCTGGAGCTTTTGTATTTCAGATCTTCACACAACTGAACAATTGCTGAAGAGAGAAGCCTGATAAAAACAAATTTGAATTAACACTATAGAAGTGTTAGTGCTAAGGCTGAAGGGTTTCTGACTGGAATTTAGCCAGTGTATCTATGTCTGATGTCTTAACATCTGTAGGAAACGGCACCTAGGAAATCTCATACAACCTACCAGACACGTCAGTGCAGCAGGTCTCCTTTCAGTCCCAGCTGAATACAGCTACCCAACAGTACCCAAGTTGTCCCTGGTGAAGTTCCATCCAAATAAACATCCAAATTCAGTGTGTAAGGATTGTCTACAGACTAATTCCTCATTAGAGTACAACCTGAGCAGTGGAGCCAGTCAGTTTCCACATCACTGCTTGTGACTGATGTGGCTGTGGCATCAAAACAATTTTACTGCATCACCATCACCTCAAGTGAACACAAGAGGAAGAAAATGATCTGTAAAGATGAAAGGTGCACTTAAAAGAAATATATAATTTAAAAACTGAGGATAACAAATTGGCCACTGAAAAAAAAGTATCTTGACCTAAGTTCTCCTGTAAACCAACCTTTGCAATGATGGGCACTACACATACAAGCTTGCAAATAGCAGTAAACTCAACTGAACCCGAGCTCCAAGAAACTGCAGGGAGGTTTTAAGTGAACTCGACAGCTGTTCATCCAATGTCTTGTTCCTGACAGACTCAATCAGGTACTGTCTGAGCTCCTAAAGATGTCCAGATCTGAAGCTATGATGTTTATTCTCTATTTTCAACTTTCGAAAATACAACTCATGAGTGCTGCAAGATAGGGCTGTCAATCTCTAAATATAACAGGGGATTCATACCCTGTTGTACACTGGTTTCTCCTTTTCTGCTTACAAATCCATGATATAAATTAAATGCCATGAAACTGCCTATTATCTTTTTGTTTTCCATTCAGATTCTCTGGATGTGTTATTTGCAGCTAATTTTATTTCCCCCAGTATTGTCTGAAAGGAGGGAGGCAATTACAGGTGCATTTACTAAAACTAGACATCCTTTTCAATTACCCTCGCCCTGAGCTTTGAAAGTTGGCAGTTTGGTCTTTATTATGGGAAAATAATTTTTACAAGGACATATTGAAATGGAATGAGTATTTGAGAGGAGGGAGGGCTTTTGCTGTTTGTGGCTACCTCATTACGTGGCTGAAATTGCAACTATTTGTAATGCTGCCTTTGTACAACACACAGCACCAGTGTCAGCACTGTTCAACATGCTTCAACACAGATTTATTACCCAGAAAACTTTAATAGTGGTAAATGTTTAATTTATGGCTTCATTTAAAAATATTAATCTAATAGGAAGGGAGATGGATGGAAACCAGTTTCCATTCCTCTTGCAGGATTTTATGCGATGTCGCGAACGTGGCTGTCTTCAGCTAGGAATATTGGTCTACTGAGGTCAACACAAAATGCAAATTCACTTCTATGATACAAAAATCAATTCTTAAAATCTGTAATGTCCCCAAACCTTTCAATACAGTTTATTAATGTCAGCTGATGAAGCCCCCTCAAGGTGCTGCTTCTTGTAAAGAAGAGACTAAACCAAGGTGGAAGAGTCAAGAGCTCACAGAAGGAAGAAAGGTATGCAAATATGGTCAGCTTTCTTGTATGGTTGCTTTTATAAGACAAATGACCACATGCACATGGAAGTACAAGATAAAATTCAATAGAAACATAACGATCTTAAACGGGATTTTGTCCATCTTTTAACAACCGAATTTTTTCCACCCATGAAGAAGCATCAAGGGTCACACCAGACACAGCTACTGCTGAACATCAAAGGCAGTCTCTCAAAAGCTCAGTGTGCATCAAGCAAATGATTGATGCAAAAAATGAGGACTGACTCATCATATTTTGTTGGAGTAAAGGGCATTCAGCAGAATCCCTGGAGAAATTTTACATTTCAAAAACTGAACTATATTCATTACTCTCCCCATTTACTCAGTTCAGTCTTTCAATAAACTCCATGACAGCTTAAGCCTTTCAATAAAGCCAAAACCGAACATAAACAACTGAGTGAGTTCCCATAATGAGGACACCCACACATCCACTGCATGGTAAGACAGTGCCCTGTCACAGCCAAGTATCACAGAAGTCCCTATGCCTGTGCAGAGCCTGCAGGAAAGGATGGTATTAAACTACTGCAGCACTCCCCTAGCACACAAACTTTCATCTTAAATGATCTGAAATGACTGAGGTATTTACCATTTTTTAGGTTTCCATATCTGTGACTCCTGAACGCATGTTTTGCTTCCCTTGCAACAGGAAAACGTAGAAACCCATTGACAAGAGTGCCGTGGGAAACAGATAGTTTTTCAGAGGATGATTATAACAGAGATGATCATTCAGTTATCAGCATCAAAAACAGGACTTAAAAGAATACACATTGGTGCCTGCAGAATACTATCTCAGTAGCAGCTTTCATGATCCGTCAGGAAAAGAAACATACCCACTGAAAGCCATGGAAACCACTTCTAGGAAAGAGTCAACAAATCCTTTTTGTCAAGTCCTTGAAGTCTGCCAAGAGCCCTAATATAATTAGCAAAGGTTTCTTTGAGAAGGCAAGGCAATCTAGGAGTTACACTGCTTTGGGCTGAGATAAAACAGTTGAGAGCCGACTCTGTGACTGCCACTGGTCTAGCCAACAGTCCTGGGCAACTCCGTGTACTCTCCTCTAATTTTGCTGGAATCAAGGGAATAAAGCCAACTGTGACAGTTTGAGAAACACACCTGTGTCTGCCTGTGAGCTTCTGTGGTTTTTGAACAGCATTTATCCATCCAGATAAAGTACAACTTTCATTCTGCAGCAGAAACACATCACCAAGGGAAAAAAGCTTAGAAAACTAGAACTAGGTCATTGTGAGGCTGTTGGCATCAGACACTCTTCTATAAGAAGGCATAAGCAAGAAGGAAGCATTGGTCTTGATCACCTGAAATATCAGCATAGAGACATATATGTAGTATAGTTATATATTTTTATCCATATACATGTCATTCTGTAACACTTTCACCTCTTATCTCCCCCACCCCCCAAAAAAAACAAAGTTGGCCAAGCATTTTGCAGACCCAGTAAAAACCAATGCTGGATACTTGGCCACTAGCTGCACCCTAAACAGTTCATTTTTAACCCCAGTTGTGCTATGTCATTGCTACAAACCCAGATTTGAAATGCCTTGATAAAACTCATAACACAACAACTGCATTTTGTGTACTGCATTCTCCCCTGTATCTGTGCAGAGCAGTTTACAGTTTTCCATGAGACTTGGGATGCAACAAAAGCCCAAGTGGTCCTTTTGCACACTGTTCAGTGCAGAGCCTGCAACTGAAATACAGAAATACCAATAAGGAGGTTTACAGCCTGAAAAATGTGTCTTTTTGTTTCATTGCTGCTGTGGATGGACTCCTAAACAATGCCTCTTATTGACAGAGAACCCCATTGTTGTGTCCCCACAGTAAATTAACCCATTGCAGTACTTCAGTGAATGATCAGTCCTTTTACAAGCACATTTATTCTACAAAATGCTAAAATAAGGAATAAGCTTGTACATTTGGAAGGGCTTTAAACACTGGATATCATCAGTGTGAAATATTTTCAGAACAATTTCTCCCAGAATAACCAGGGGAATAGAAGAAAGCACTTAATTCCATTTAACTACTACAGGATATAATCATACCTCTCTATCTCATCTTTATACAGCACAGCACTTAGAAATAGCCCAATAGAATAAATATTTTGTCCATTATTTAGACAGAGGATAGACATATGGAAGTTTTTCTTTTCCTTGCAGCCAGTCCTAACTCAGTTATGTAAAACACTTTACAGTCCAACGAGTTAAGCACTGACTGACAAGCAGCTACAGCTGAAACACAGCTGGGAACAGCCGGATCTCAATCCTGCAATGTGTTTATCTGCAAAAAGTGAGAAAGTTATCATCCACTGTCAGCTTCATTGTTCTCCTTTTCAAATTTGGATGGAGACGGCATAATATTATAAGGAAGTAGATTTGGGAAAAAAAAACCAAAACAAAACAAAAACAAAACAACCACATTTTTTAATTCTAGGCATTCGGTATGAGAAGGAATGGCAGTTAGAACAAATTATCTAAATGCCTCACTACCGTAGGGAGGTGCATTTTAATATAATCAAATTATTGCCCTAATTTCAAAAGATAAATTTGTTCTTTATCACTTCACATTAATTTGGTCAAGTATTACTTCAAATTTAAAGCTAAATTAAAAACATTTGTAGTTTTCTTCTAAAATCTTCAAATGAGCATCTGTTTTCCTCAAAGCCTGCTAACAGCAATCAAAGGAGTCTCCAGGTATAGTCCCTTTGTTCTCCTTTTCTTTTTCTTCATAAGGGTTTTGCTAGCCTAATTAACTCACATGCATCATCCCATTTTACAAGAATGACAGGCATCAAAATCATCATCAACTAAAAAATTATAATCACAAAGAACTAAACTACACAGAAGGACTACCATCATCAAAAGGTTAGGAAAGACAAATCAAGGGTTAAAGACAAATCAAGGATTAAAGCAGGAATGCCCTACAGTTTACTGAAGGCAGGAGGTTGAGATATTGGGATATTTACCTTTGCAAGATTACAGAAGAGCTGCCCACTCCTAAGAACTGCCTTTTAAAAAACCATACAAAGCTGAATGAAAGCTAAGGCTAATTCTGGGAAATACACTTGCATCCTACAAATCAAGGAAAAAGTTGTTTTGAGGTTGACCAGGTAACCAATGAGCTAGGTGGGACACTGTTTTCTAAAAGTTCTGTTAATTTTCGTAGATGGGGATAACAACCTGGAGGTCTATTCATCAAAAAAAAGTTGGCATCTCAAAATCTTCCCACAGATACCAGAATCTCAAAGGCCAAGCCCTTTCTTTACCCATCAGCCTCTTTACCTTTCCTCATCTTGAGTTAATCATAAACTTTTAAAAGTGGTAGCTGAGCACAAATGAACAGGAGCATGTGACGTAGACTTCACAAAGCACATTGTGAAATTTATTCCAAATTACAGACAAACTCATTTAAATTTTCACAGCTGAATATGCCTTTACTCCTTATTTGTCAGGAAACTGCTGAAATCCATTCTATGTCCACATCATCAACTTGTGTTGGGGTTTTATTCTTCACTTTCTGAAACCAGGTATTCCCAAAACCCAGACAACTTTGACCCTGTAGGCTGACATCACCTTTAATATTTCATTTGTATCCAAAAACACTGACTGAGGTCCTTCTGCCAGGGGTCACCTGGCCCATCAGGATAAGACAGCTAAGATCATACATCCATACACTTTCAACAAATCCTTTCTTACCCTAAGGGGCTTTACATCTTGGGTCACAAACTAGAATTTGTTGCCACAGGAGTCTGTGGAGGCAAATTTTCCAGTAGGTTCAAATTATTAAATAAAAGGCAAAAAAAATTAAATACGTATAGAGAGAGTACCCTTGCCTTTTCTCTTTAATAGTCCTAATCCAACAGATGAATGCTGAAATGTTGAGCAGGCAGAGGGTGGCCAGGCTCGCCAACTGTCCCCTAGCATCTCCTCCTCCCTCCAGCACAGGCAGAATGCTGGAAATGTTGGTACGATCCAGTAGGGAATTTAAGTTATTATTGTTATTTCTCTGAAAATACATTTTTGAGCTCAGTCATTTATCTTATCCCAATTTGATCACGAGTTCTAGCTTTCCTTCCCAGCTGTAGTCTCCAAAATACCTGTTTTTAACATCAAACACTTCAGATTCATTTTGTTGTTCTGTCTTATCTTGATATGAGCCATTTTACCTCTTCCATGTAAAGATCATGTTTGCTGCTAAAGCAGCACTCTTCTACCTGAGCATCCAGTCAGACAAACTCTGTGCAAGACTGCAGCTAAAATGAAATTAAAGGAAGAATAATTTGGGATTCGGAGCTACTTCACTGCAGTCAGATAGCAAGAAGCAAGCTTTAAACCAGGCATGATTCCATGGGTTTAAAAACCAGATGAAATGTCTAAATATCATACAAAGTACTACACAGGCAAGGTCAGAGCTGCAGCTGAAATGTGCAAGTCAACATTCAGTGCAAGACACAGCCCAGCACTCCACTGCCCAAGAGATGAATGTTCTGTAAACAGACCCGTTTGAATTCAGCCTTTGTGACAGACCCACACACACAACATCAAGGAACCAGGTGACAATGAAAGAAAATGACATCATATTCTCTACTTGACTATTTAGTAAGGGCTGGTGAACTTGTGGGAAGAGGCCAGAGTGTATTTCTGAATTCAGGCCCAAAAATCTACTCAAGGAAAAGAGAATATTTCTACATCCTCACCTAGAACTTTTGTCTAATAAATACATTCATGCACAGAATGCACTCATGTCCTTGTATTATGACTTAAGAGCTCGCTCTCAGTCAATTTAAACAGAAGGAACAAAGACAGCAGAATAATTACCACATATGTATGCCTAAAGCAGCAATATACAGGTGTATTTGCTAATCTTTACCTATTTTCATCTCAAGAATCTAAAGTCCGTGTGGTTAAGGCTCTTCTAAATGGTTTTCTTTTATTTAATTCAGTAAAAATATAAGGAAAAATAAGCATTATTTAAGTACATGTACCCTACAGGATGTTTAATACATGCATGATGTCTATTTAATATGAAAACACTCCATCTAAGAATAGAATACATTTTAAAGTGTTCTTTCATACATATATCACAGTTTATGCATATATCAAAAGTAGTGCTCAAATATCTCCAAGAAAATGATGAATGACATCCAAACGCATTAAGCACATTATTACTTCAGATAAACAACCCTTAAATTATTCTGATTTATTATTCAATTTTGCTAGAAAGCATATTTGCAAAAATTAGATAGGGTTTTAAGACATGAAACTGGATATAAATCATTGACCAGACAGCTACACTTTTCTCACTCTGAAACTATTGAATGAGAAGTATTAATGATGGCTTAGAAGTATAACTGATGGTGAATTTTGAAACTTATCATTACAAAGTGGCAAAAGAAATAGAGAAATGTGGTGTAGAATCTCATTTACACACTAAGATTTAATATTTGTACATTACTCTGGTAGAACTGAACCCCTTAATGAAGCCTCCCCAAATATTGACAACTTTAGTGCCATTTATAGGGCACAAAGTTGAAAACAGAGCACAAGTAAATTGTATCTCTTGTACAATTTGTACAATTGTATCTCTTGTACAGCTTTTTTTTTTCTTATAGGTTGAAAACCACTTTAAAAAGAAGGTGACGATCCCTATTTGGCAGATGGGAGCAGAAGAAACAGAAGCAAGATCAAGTAATTTCCTGAAGTTAAACCTGCCACAGCCTGGGACAGAAAGCTCTCTTTCTGTGTCAGTGACCGACCAGAAAACTTCTGGTGTGAAGATGAATTGCACAGCCTCCTTTTAAATAGAGGTGCAAAGAGCAGCCATTGCTAATGGTTGTCCACAGGAACATGTTTGATCTTCAATGCATTTTAAGGAGCCGGTCAGTATCATTAGGTGAATTCTTACAAAGTGGAAATTAAGGCAAACAGCACAGTGATGCCTGACCGGGTCCAGGGTCAGCCAGCAAACAAGCCACAGAGCTGGGAACTGAAAACAAGGCAGCTCAGCCCAGTCAAGTGCCAAACATCTCAGCTCAGGAACACTTACCAAGGGCATGCTGTGCTGAAATAGAACTCCAGATCAGTTATGTATGCCTTGCTCAGAATTTGGGGGCTTATTTCTTATGTACTCGTTTATTTTTCAAGTCTTTGTATTTAATAAACAGAAGTATTTCTTCCCACTCCCCTCAAAAATATACGAAAAGGAGGGATCTCTATATAACCAGATAGAGAGTTCACAAAAAAAGTCCTAAACTGCAGATGAAGCGTCAGTTTTAAATATTTGAAACTCATCTACTACCATTGTACTGTCTATTACAACGTAATACATTATTCATCTTAATTGCAAGTATCTAATTTCCAATGTAATGCCAATATTGTCATAAGCATGAAATATCCTTCCCTTGATTACAGATTTTAAAATATATATTTTATTGGGTTAACTGATGTCTACTCATCAATTACTCATTCAAATGTGCTGAATAACCTTGCTCTTCCATACTTCTGTTTAGGTCTAACTGGCAGATAATATGGAAAGAAAGATCAATGATGGACAGAAGTGAACTGTTCCATACTACATGTTGCCCGTGTCTTTAATCATCACTGTTGTCAAAGACAATGTAACTGAGAAAATCTTTAACTGTTATTAGTAAACTCGATGAGTATAGAAAAAAACCTAAATTGTAACGGGCAGAACTTGAATGATGGCAACTATCAGTCATTAATGTTTCAAACTGAAAGGCATTTTCCATGTATCATCTATTACACCAAATTAAATACGTGTCAGCCAGTCAAATAAAGGACATTGATTCATTGATAGAAGCCCCAAAGACAAATAGTACATCTGAATGAGTCCATCAGTCTTTACAGAGTTATTTAAAACAGAGTCTCAGTATTTAATGAAAGGCTGAATTTGTCTTTGGCTGGTTAATGCATGCTGCTCCCAGCTCAAATCAGATAAGAGTTTAAGAAAGTTACCTGAGGTCATTTCTGTGCTACACCACTTTCCTTCTGGTCATTTCCATCCAGTAATATTCTTTTGTGTTGTTTCTCACTTTGCTTCATCCCCTTATGATTAGATCAGTTGCAGACATACTTTATCCTCCCTTTATTGAATTTCTTGCTATATTTAAAAAAGAAATGTCTTTTCTAGAGCTCACCAATGGAGTCAGTTTGCAGAACAACACAGACAAAGCCACAGTACTTCTACATTAAATAAAAGAATTTGAACTCCAAGCGAGAGGAATTTGCAAAAGCCAAAGAAAACTAGCAGAAAGAAGAACTTAAATGATGGAATCATATTGAGCAAGATGATTAATAAAAGGAGATGTAACAAATACTCTGAGCAACAAAGAATCTAGAGACAGCAGCCTTGGAACTGTCTTTTTCTGCCTCATAGCACAACCATAGAACATTTTTCTCACATGACATTAGGTAAACTAAAATTTTGTGATAGAAATCATCAAGATCAACAAGTTAGTGAGCTTTAAAAGAAAAATGACTGACACTAACTCAGACAAAATATATTCAGAATTTAAAAAAAATTAATTATAGTAAGTATTTTGGAAGTGATTGCAAATCTAATGTTGCAGGTCCTCCCTCAAAGAGTATCAGCAACTTTAGCATGTAGGTTTACCTCCACAGTTCTGATTTCCTTTGGCCCATGTGGTGCAGGGCACCAGCAAAGCTTGGTTTCATTTCCCAGCTGGTACACCTCTGGGATCTGGTGTGGCCAAGCTGTGGCTGCACTGCAAGGACTTCAGAGCACCAAACATCAATTCACCCATCCCAGGACGTCTGAGGCCATCGGGAAGGGAGAACTGAGATCACAGTGATTCATTTCCTGGGTCTTAGCAATTGCTGTATGCACTCCAGGGAATGCAGGGGTAATTTCAGACGTAGGAGCAGCCTGCCACACTGATCATCTCTCAGGAGGTAATTACTTTTGGTCAATACCAAGTCATTTGCTGCAGTCTGACAAGTGTTTGCCTAAAAACAGCACACTGATAAAAAGTGATCACCTTATTTGCCCACTGTTGGGGAAGGAACACTGTCCCCACACTACTGCTGGGAATTCTCTTCCTTGAGGGAACTGAGAGCACCAGCAAGGAAGCCTGGGAGCAGTCATGAGAAGAGTTAAGAGGAGGATTTTCAAGGTCTCTAATTTGACCCCCATTTTTAGGAAGGAAAACTTAGCCCTGGAAAATGAATGCAGTCTGGCCTAGCAAAAGGTACTGAGTCTGTCTCAGATTTGAGCTAATGTAGATGTCAACATACAGACCTAGGACTGGAGGAGCAGAATTTCCTATGCCCTGATAAAAGCAGAAACTCCTAAGTCTTTAAATGTCCAGGGTCTGAGGGACAAAGGGAATACAACCCTGTGTTACAGTTGCAGTATTTTTTTTATTTTGACCAGTTGTGATAAAAAGCACCAATCTTTCAGTATGTGACACAAGGGTAAGAGATGTTACAGCACTTCCCTGAGCCTGCAGTCAGCACAATAGATTAAAGTGGTACTGGGAATTCCCTGGGCCCTGTCTGAATATGCATTTTTAGAACCTACAGCCCTGAACGCATTGGTATCAGCACAGGAAAAACTTGACCACAGAAATTAGGAGCGTTACTTAAGGACATGTTCTGCTGTAGACCAAGTGCTAGGAGTTCACACCCTCATAACCATTACTTTTCTCCTACACACAACAGAAAGGTCTTTGTGAAGTAGCTCTGCTATGTGAGGCCCTAGAGTAATCATCTCATCTAAATTTTGCCTCCTCTAAGATTACTTTGTGGATTTTTCCAATGGCATTTATCTCTGATTGACAAACTGAGTTGATTTTAAGTGTCGGGGAGACAGATTTATCCAATTTTCTAATTGATATATGACCTCAGCTTTTGCTATAATGCACTAAAAACTAAGTCATCACAACAAGGTAAACTGCAGCAATGGAATTATAGTGTTCTTCTGCTTTATTAATAGAGGGCTCCATTTCACCTAATTTCTCTTACACAATAACCACATGGCTCAGCATCACAAAACAAACCCATTGCCAAGCAGGCTTAAGCCAACAGTCCAGCTCCTTGGTTTCTTAGGACCAACAAAGAAAACAGTGCAAAGCCTGTGACATTCACTCACAAAGAGATAAAGCATCTGAATTGCACTTTATTGTCGAAAAAACGTGAAATAATGATAGCCCTACTACAAATGAAGTGATAGAAAGGCCTGAAAGAATGTTCTAAACTGCCTGTGCCTGAGACAGCTGCATCTGTAAATGACCCTGCACCCAAGTATTCCCTATTGGTCTGCTTCTCCTGCGACCTGGCTGAGCTACTGTGGGCAGGCAGGACAACTAAAGGGTCATGGAACAGGTTGACAGAACAAGCCTAGATAGCAACTCTCTCATTAGGAAAAAACACTCTGTGGTAAAACAGTAGCATAAGAGAGTAAAATGAAATCTGTCCAATGACTTTGGCACTCTCTGCACACACCCTGTAGGTAGCTCAACACAGATGTGACAAGGTTGGGTTGGCTGCTTGGTTTCTTTGACATCAAGGCAGGAAGCATGATCTGATCCAAAGTATGACTTAAACCATTCATAAATTAATATTAAATTCTTATTATCCATTTTCACTGAGAGAGGCATGCCATTAAGTAGACGTCCTAGGATTTTTCAATCATCCAATTTTCTCAAAAGGAGCATTTTCATGGCTAAAACTGGTTTTGATCCTATAAATAAGGATCATCCATCCAATTCTGAGATACAGTCAGACAAAAGAAGTGTGGGAGTTCCTGTTAAATTCTGTTAATATATTATTCCAAACCATCTACTGAGAACAGCAGAGTCTGGGAAACAAGGACAAACACTGGGATCATTTCAGAGAGGAATAATTACAGACCAACAAGGTAAAGCAGAACACAAATTTCAGAGGAAAATAGACTACTGCCCTTAACAAAACTCATACATTTTATTGGACAGAGCACTTTACTGGCTGCATTAATTGACTTCTCTATCAAACCCCTAAATTAAACATTTTTTAACAGTCTTTCTTATAGTCTATGCATATAAATTCATTCTCATACTATTTAACTACAAAGTCAATATGCATTACTTTTATTATATCTAAGGATAGCATATACACAAAAACAGAAGTTCAGTTCCACATAAACATGTATATAAAACTTGCTTGCTAATTTGTAGAAACTCATTTGTAACTTTAGCAGAGCTAATGAACCAGATTTCTATTGGTAGTATTTTTAATAGCTTATATCATACTTCATTTGCTCATCTTGAAGGGAATTTACTATTTATTGGTAGAACTAGCAGCTAACTCAAACCCTTCTCATTGAATTACATTTAAAATTCATTATTTGCTTATAAATACTTAAATTAAATACAAACAGGATTCTTGCAAGGCAAACCAAAAATGCTCCCAAAAAGTAATACAAGTCTCTGCATGCTCTCTCCAAATGCATCATTTGCTTTCCATCATAAGTTTGCCATCTCAATGCTATAGAGTTATATAATAGAAATATAGATAAAATAGCAGAACAACAGTTTCAAGCAATATTCAAATTATGAGGAGCAGAAGATTCAAGATTTTTGCTGAACTCCTTCCCTCCATGACACGCTTGTTCTCAGACATCAATGGATGTCTCCAAATATTCACATCTCTCTATTAGTGTTAATGTCTTCTACACAAAAAAAATAGCCCTCAATTTTCAGTCTGCAGTTTAAGATTTCTATTGATCCCTGAGGGCTTAAGGGTAAAATTCATCCTTGTTTAGACAGCCTTCACTTAATCCTGCTGACCTACTCAAGAAATGAGATATAATGGTAATATTAACATTATGAGTCTGCAGATGGCATTTCCCCTAATTCTATCAAAGTTCTGTGACTCTACAGCCCCTCTTGATGCTCTTTAGCCTTTTATGAACTTATTTTTTAAGCAACATCAAGAGCCCTCAGCATCACATTCTGAAATCTCATCTTGACTCTGTATTTTCTCTTTTGCTACTCTCCCATGAGGTCTGATTTTGTCTTTGATGCACAGTCAATGTTTTCCAAATATTTTCTCCCAAATGCTTTAGAGGGCTTTCAAGAGGAAAAAAAAAAAGCTCCTTTCTTACTCTCAGAAAAAAATCTGTTTTTGTTTTGAAGAAAACTGCAATAAATACACAAGCAGAAGGCTGTTCACATAGATGTCTAGGAGTCTCCTTTGACTAGACGTTCCTAATTTGAGAAGGAAAAGACAGATGGTCCTCACCTATGCCTGTAGAGCTCTTGTTTTAGCATCAAATAAAAGGGCTGCCCTCAGAAGAGAAAGCAATGGAGAGCACTTCAAAAGCCCAGTACAGACTGGGTGCAAAAGTGGCAATTTTCCCTTTCCACAGATCCACTAAGAAATCTGCTGCCATTCTACACCTTGTTCAGCCTAACTGTGCTCCTTGACACCAGGAGCCTGGTGTCATGCCCTGGTGGAGCTAAAGAGACTCACTGGGGACACAGGGCAAAAGGGAAGCATCTGTTTTATCACAGGGTTTGGAAACCTCTCAAAGCAAGAACGTTTTGAGTGTTGGAAGAGAGAAGCTTTCCAGCGAGTACCAAGAGGAAAGCAAGGTCAAAGTCAAATGAGGGGACTGGCACCAAAAGTCTGGCTACCTTTGCTGCCAGAATTCTGGATGGATAGACTCGACTTTAACCTCTCCAGAAGCCATACTGCCAATAAGCAGCAGCAGGAAATGCACAAACCCAGCCATTTTGATACGGCTCCCTTGTGCATTACAGAACTTTGTGTACTCTTGTCAAGAGCAGCAAAGAGATGGAGGGAGCTTGCATAGGATTTTCTTCAATAACACTTTGACATTCTTTAGGAGATACAGCTGAGAGGAAATTCCCTACTTGAATGAGGGCAAGACGTACGCAGCACTCCACTATTCCATTCTCTCTTACTCTTGTCTCACACACTGATGATGTTAGTTTAACTAGCTTTTAAAAAGACAAACCCCACTCCCTTGCCTTCATTCTTGTGCAGGACCAAGGGAGAACAGCACAAGACTGAGGGACAACGTGTACAACAGCAAACGGGCAGGTTCAGGAGAGGGGCAGTGAGTCAGAATCACCGATTTTCTTCCTAACGTTAACATACTGTATGGAAACTGGCCATAGATAAATGAAGAATTTGTTGATTAACAAAGAGGGTTTCCTAAGTTTCCTCAAACACTCATTAATTATATGGATAATCCAAACCCAAGACACTGACACAAACATCTGACTTGCCCAGTCATCTAAACTACCCCATCCACTTAACTTGCCTTGTTCTTGTTACTTTGCTCTCTGATTTCGTAGGAATATCAGCTAGATTTTATCCTCACACTTTTTCTATGATAGGAAGAAGTTATCCCTGAAATATTCATATAATTATATATCTACTCCAAACAGATTCTCCATATCCCAAGTCTTGTTCTAGAAGATTAGCAACTGCTTTAGGACTGCTTATATTAACAAGTGAATAATGAGCATTAGGAAAAGCCATGGCACAGATGCTCTGATTTCCTCTGATACTACTTTGTCCTTACTAAAGCAATTGAAGCACTGTATTCTTATTCTTTAAAGTTTATTTAGTCTTTTTAAGAACTCAAGTACCAAAGTAGTTTTCCAGCTTACAATTTTTTATTCCTTGTTTCGTGGGTTGTTTTTTTCTTATTCCAAGACTCATTGCTAGGTCTCCCTATTCTTCCACAAGCAACTGACAGTGATAAACAATGAAATCCAGAGCCCTTGGAAAGTTGTTGTATCTTGTCTGGAACACTTTGCTGAATTAATGGCGATTCCAATAAACAAACTGGCATATTCATTTGCAAATCAATACGAGAGTGGGAAATTGAGAGGTTCCATTATGCTCTAGAACCACTGGTCTCTTGATTTAACTTTGCCCACAGCCACTGAGAGTGTTCACAGCTCCAGTGCTGTGGTAAAACACAGTTCACTGTGCTCATTTTTAATTACAGCAGCCAGCATGAAAGCTTCAGTGGTCTAGGGAGCCTTGTGGGTTTTTGTGGTTTTGCAGAGGTTTCTTTTTAATAAATTTTTGGTCAAAGTGACAAGAATTTACTTAAGCCTTGTACATAAGCAAAGCTCCTGGACACAGCATAACTGGGTCATTACCTCTCTGTAAAAACTTATACATACTCTTAATTCTAATTTTAGATTACCAATTATAACAGTGCAAATATATCTCATTAGAGATCATGAGCCTATGCAGATCATTTTAACATCAGGATCTCTGTAAGGATCTCTGAAACTCTTTTATTTACCACAAGTAGTGAGTTAAATCTATCACAAAGGGAAACTCTGGAAAGGGGAATGAAATAAAAGGAACAAGAGAAAGACATAAATTCTCTGGCTAGCAAAGCTGAATTTCATTTTTCCAAGTAGCAGAAACCAGACCAGAGATAAGGACTGCGCACACCACGTCAGTGTGACTGCTATACCCCGACATACGAGGCAGCTGCTATCAGCAACACGAGTGCCAGTACAGCCAGGCTGATTTAAACATATCCATGAATTTCCTATTTAAAAGACTACAGAGCTCAACACTCCCTTTTACCTTCTCAGTGACTCCTAATTCCATGTAGCCAACCAGGCCCTTCCACTGCAGATGCCAGCCTTGAAACGCCAAAATTGACTATTCAGCCTCAGGTTATTCACAAATTTGTTGATGTTTTGACACTGCCACTGAGTCATTTCGTTCAGGATTGCTTTCCTTATCACCTGGGACTGCAGCATTCCACAACTTTCATTTGGAAATCACAAATAGCAGTTTCTGCTCAAGTCACCATTAAACCACAGAGAGTTTTGGGACCAAATCCTGGCTGATGTTATCACTCACACTAAAGCATTCCTCACGTCCCCTAAGAGATTTCTGCGCTTCGCCAGGATACAGCTTTTCCTTGCTCACTCATAGCAAGGGTTTGACCTTTTTTTTTATTTTACTTTTTGTGTCTTCATCATTCAAAGAAAAATCAGGGCTGATGAGCCTCAGTGAGGTAGTTTTTCTGCACTGTTCCTGTTCCACTCGGGCAGCATGGCAAGTGCCCTGCATGAATAATCCCCAAATCCAACAGGCTTTTAAAGACACAGTTCTTCCTCCAGTTTACACTGAAAGGTACCAACACTATTTGAAAATATCAGTACAGCACATCAGAAATATGTAGGTTCTTAATGAGCTGAAACAGAAAACCCTGAAGAGCTTGCACTCTTTGGTTCATTTCTGCTCCAGTATCTTTATTCTCCTTTTCAGCTGCACAGAACACAAACATTTACTCTCTGTTCTTCTGTATTTCCAGACACACAAATTCCTTCTTAAATGACTGACCTGGGCATGGCATAATCTGCAAGCTGTGCATGCATGTACAGACATAAAATACATACAGTACTTACAATTTTTATATTTATATATATTTATATTACATAAGCACGTCTATTTTACTCAAACATGCTTGGCACTAAATATAACAGCTATTAATTGGCTTTATTAGGTAATAACTATTAATTAATTTTATGGGGGTTTAGGGTACTCCTTCTATACTATTTTTGTCTCCTTGGTATTATTTTTAGCACTTCTGCATGTCACAGATTTTTTTCAAACTGTCCAGTTCCACTGCTTATTTGCCTTAGATGCTGCAACCACCTTATTTACACAGGAGCATTTCCAGTGTTAGGGTGCCTCCTGTTCATGGGAGCCATCAGGGATGAGCCTGTCTTGAACTGCACACTTTTATTAAGCATTCATAACCGTATCCAGGCTGAAATGCTCTATTTGCTAGGTGGTTCTTACTCTCAATCAAGATGCATTTAGAACTGACATTGATTTTTAAAATACCTTGAATGCTAGTATGGTTTAGAAAATAAACACTGTGGTGCAATGAGTTTTGTTTGGAGGACTTTTTAGCGTGTTGATGTGTACGTCAACAATGATGTGTACATCTCAAAATACTCTCTATACTCTTTAATAATTTTGTGGAAAAGCTTGTTAGGGAACTTGTAACATTTTCAAGTCAATATACTTCTACTAAACACACAAAGTCATTGTCATACGTCAAGGCTTAAGTTTTTTCTCCTTACAGTATTATCTAAAAATAATTTTAATGTGATTTTTTCCTTTGGAAAGCTGGAAGCAAAATATGAATTATATATCAAGACCAATCACTCAAGGTGCTTTCCTAAAGAGTGTCCTTGGAACCCAGTTGCTATTTGCACACACATTAATAAAGTGCAAAGCTTTTAAATCTGATTGCTTCAAGTTAAATGGATGGGTCAGTGCCAAACAAATTGATCTCTTTCACAGTGCACAGAACTATAACTTCATAACAATGAAAGGACTCAATTCAATAAATAAAATACAGATTTTTAAAGTTACCTGAGCACCTCTTTAAATGCTCTGTAGGACTGTATGTGCAAGCTGCATTGTTTACCTGAAACTAAAGCCAATACTCACTATTGAAAGAGAGTTTTAATATTTGACACAGCGTGTAGGGGTTAAAGGCTGCGTGTCTGAAAAAAGGATCACTGGAGAGACAGGACAATCAGTTCTCTCAAATGAAACTACCAGGGGTCAATGGTGGCAGAGACATACCTGGCAGTATCAAATGAAAGGATGACCTTTTGGGCAAGTTCTTGGTTTGACATTTAGAACTTCAATCCCTGTTTCAGGTGAACTCAGTAAATTGCCTACTTTCTCTGTAACCCCATGCCCCAGCTGGTAAAAAAGAGACTAATGACCCTCTACCTCCCCATTTAATGCTCTGTAACAATAATCATCAGGTACCTGTCTCAATAGAAAGAGATCAACCTTGGAAATTGATCTTTGAATAAAAGCTATGAAAACATATCTTAACAAAACCCTGACTAAGCAGTGAACAAAAACAAAGGTGAAAACAGCAAATCTCTGTACAGAAACCTGATTACACCTCCTTCTCTGCAAATTTCAGCCTGAAGACTTATTAAGTAAAAAGGTATTACTAAAAATGAAAACCATCAGAAATTATCCTTAGGACACAAAGTCCTTCCCCACAGAGGATACTGGCAGAGCCACTTTTATTCCCTTAGCCCTCACACTGCAAAGGAAATGCTCCAAGACCTGAAAAACTCTCTTTTCTCCCTCAAGAAATTTTGCACATAGCAGAACAACCAGCAACAAAAACGTGCAATTTCTACTGCCTACCAATACAGACCTTTGACTGGAGGACAGCACACAGAGTAGCTGCACATCTGATAAAAACTGCAAAGACAAACAGAGCTCACTGCTAATTTGTCACCCTGGAGCTCACACAGCCCCCAACCAAGAAGTGATGTAAACCCCAGACCACACAAAGTGCTCCCACTGCCAGCCTGTCCCTTCATTCCACATGTCCAATGCCTTCCAGCCTTTGGAACCTTTGAAGACATCTTCCGCACAGCTGCCCTCATAAAAATTAGAAGATCTCGCCTTTAAAGTAGTTTCTTCTTACCCTGTTTCTCTTCCCTGAGACCAGGCAGTGTTTTAGACCTGTCCTTTCCCACTCTCTTCCAGTCCCTCCACCTATCACCCCATTCCTCCTCTCCCTTCCACCTGTAGACCCTTTAACACATGGCTCACTTGACTGAAACTGTTCCTACTAACAGTCACGTTTTTAGCCACACTCTAAAATTGTTACTGTCTCCTATTGGACTTGCCAGATGCTTTTAACAGAGTTGATCACATTTCTTCTTGATAAACCTCCTCTTCCCAGCACCTCTCTCCTGGTTCTCCTGTTTGTGACCTTCCAAGCACAGTCTCTCCAGGGAATACTTCCCGTGAAATTCTCCAAGTTCCCAAGGGGAGTCCCACACCCATTCACTCTGTAATCTTCTTTCCTTACATTAACTCCATCCAGCAAGCAAACTAGCAAAAAAATCCCCTGCCACTCATATGCTGATGAGTCTTGATCTACTTCTCTGTGAGACATTTTTCATACTCTGGTCAATCTAAACTGACTGCTTTCAGGACATCCTTACAAGCTTCATGTGGATAAGGAGATTTCTCAAAACTCTCCCTTCAAAAGGCGAAGAAAATCCTTTTTTTCAGTCAAAATGGACAGCCAGAATATCAGACCTGCCAATTTGGACTACAACACAAGTGTCATCTTTGACTCTTACTTCTTATCCAGGATAAGCCCAAAATCTCAGAGATTCTTCAGACATAATCTTTCTAATAAACAGGTTTTTTAACCCATCTGTAATGCAGAAATTCCTTTCCCAGCTCTGATGATATAACATATTGATTACTTCCAAGTTCATCTTTCTGACCTTAAAAATCACAAGCTCCTCTCATATCTCAGTGAAACTTCTGCTGAAAGGAGGATCTCTAACCCCTTTCTTTGATCATTTCACCTAACTCTTCATATTGCTTCAATAACTCCCTTGTTACCTGTCACATCAAAGATATGCTAACGATCTTCATTTCCAATACTGCACACTTCTTATTCCAATCCTTCAGGTTATCTCTAATTCATCACGAAGATTCTGGCCTTAATGTCAACATCCTTTACCTACCCCTGTTTATAAAAACATTTCCACAAATATTTTAATATCTTTAGTTTAGTTCAGTTTAATTTCTTTTATTTTCAAAATGCTAATTTCTAAGGTCATGGAATGAGGACACTATTTGTGTCACATAACAACATTCATCATCAATCCCTCTCACTCCAAAGATGTCTTTGTCATTTCTTGCACACTGCAAATTCTATAGGGACACACACTCATACAGCACCCAGTAAAACATCCCAATTCATAACGAGCCACTCAAGTACAGCAAGCCATAAGAACATCACTTATAATAGCACCAGGAAAAATCATTACTAGCATAGGACTACACTCCCTTTCCCAAACAGCTCTTCAGCACTTGCTAGTTTTGTGGTATTTGCCACACTCCAAGGTACCAAGATAAATGAAGTGACACCTGGCACTTTGAGCTGACAACACTCGGTGCTATTCCTCTGACACAGAACACCCTTTGCCTCAGGAAAAGGTAATGTCTTTGCACAGTTACCACACTGTCTCAAGTTATAAGCTTTATTTCATCAGACCTAACTGCTTGTCCTTGATGAACAAGGCTCCCCAAACATTTCTCCCCTTACATTTGCAGAGCGCTCCCTCAACCCTCTATTTTGGATTTTTTAGGAGCTCCACCCTTTGAACTGTGAAGGAACAGATATAACATTCAGTGTTGTCTCCTACACAGGGGCTCACAACAAGGCTCACCCTCACATCTACACTGGGTGCTGCCTGCCTGGCACAGAACTGCAAGAGGAACACAGCACCAGTCCTAGAACGTGTTCCTTGGGATTCATCTTAAACCCACGTACCTTTCACCTGAGCTCTTCTCTCACATACAGCATTAACTGTGTGCTGCAGGCAATTAGTAAAGGCTGAAACATTTTTTAATTAGTTTGAAACTAAAAATAAGTCTTGGGTAAACATAATTTTATTTCACCTGCTAAAAGTTGCTAAAAACCTCCTGTGAAAAGATGCCAAGCAGGTGCAAATTATTATCAGCAAGTATTTCTCATCCCTTCCGAGGATAATGGCCTTCTCCTGTGACCTCTAGGACAACAAACAAAATGAATCAGTGATTTTCTCAATCCAGCACATCAGGACTAGAAGTGCATTTAAGGGGAGAGATGATTATGTAGAGTCCTGTACTCCCAAGTCAGTCTCTGTGCTTAGAAACAAGGAAAAAGTCAACCTGTACCTATGGTGTGTACACACTGGTGTTGTGAGTTCAAAAATTTAATACTGAATAACTGCAGTATGTATTTTCTAATCCTCAAAGCCCAGCTTCCCCAGAACAGTCAGCTAAACAATTCACTAAATCTATATGGGAAAGTAAAGCTGGAAGATGGTAAATAGCATTTTTTATGGCCATTACATTTTTGGATTTTTGTAAGGCAAACGTATTTTCTCATGTACCTGTGCTGCTTCTGCCAGTGCCTTACAATAGGCAACCACTTGTATGGTGATGAAATGCAACTACAGGAGCCTATTTTAAAACTAATCATCCATAATTAATTAGTAATACCTCCTTTCTGGTAAATTATACCTAAATTGTAGAAAATTATCCTTGCTGAGAATGATAAAGTCATCTACAGCTTTGCAGTATTTCAGAGAAACATTTTGCATATATTTATGTATTATAATGACCACAGATATGTCAGAGTATTCAGTTCCACTTTGCACTATGCTAAAAGTAAAAATGCATAGGAACATTATCTTTAAATTGCACAGTATTCAAGGGGTCATCCAAACAACCTGAATTTAAATAATTTGGAAAACAGATCCATGAAGGAGTAGGTTGAGGGGGGTTAGTTTTTGCTAGCCTTGGGTTTTTCTGAGTGCTTTAAAGGCAGTACTAAAGAAAGTGACTTCTCTGTATCCCAGTACACCACCTTTTTTTCCAAAACATTAATAGATCCTGTTCCTTAAAAAAAAACAAAAAACCCAAACACGAATGCAGTCTCTCCTAACAGCCAGAATCTTCCCTATCCTGAGGTTAAATCTCTTCAGAGTTCTAGACCAGAAAGTGAAAAATAACAAAAAATGTTGAAAAAAAAGGTTTGTTAAAAATTATTACTGACACTCACAACACAAATGAATGTTAATTCAAGATACTTCAACAATTTTTTCACCTAGATGTGTGGCCCAGTTTCCTTTAGACTTGACATCCTGATGTGGGGATACCAGCAAAATTTTGAAATTACTCATGTTTTATCAGCTGAACACCTGCAATGAAACAAGGACCCAAAAGTGCAGGGAGGATAAAGCATTTGGAACAGGAGGAATGCCTGGTTCCTGTACATACAGATTTAATGACATTTAAAAATACATGATCCTCAATGTGTACGAGCCCAGTCATCAGATTCAGAATATGAGCTGAGAAATCAGATTCCTTCAGACTACACCCCACTGATGACATTGAGAGACTTGGTAAAACTGCCAGTAAAGCAGTATTTAGACTCAAAAGGGCTTTGTGTACCTCTGGCCAGTGTATCCAATTTCTGTATTTTTTTTCTCAACTGACCCATAAAACCTCACAAAACTGCTATCAGTTATTGTTAGATAAACAAAACTGGATGCAAGCCTCCTGCCTCTCATGATTTCAACATTCAGGTTCCAAATCTCATGCAACATTCTAGTGGAGTAAAAGAAAAATGTTTAAAATTATTGTGACTCCTACCTGCAGTAGTAAAAGGAATGTCATTTAAATGAAGCTAAATAAGCAATTCATAAAGTCATTTGTTCAACAATTTTTTTCCCCTCTTTACAGTGCCTACAAATCCATGTAATTGAGTATTCCAAACAAATATGACTGGGATCCCTGTGAGAATAACCCCATTCCTTGGATTAGTCATAGTGAAGCAAAATGTAGGAGGGTTTGTGTTTTGGGAGGTTTTTTTGGCCCAGTGGAAAGAAACTTGCTTCAAAGCCAATTTATCCCAGGAAGGGAATGGGAGGGCTTTGTTTTCACTTAGGTTTTGGCAATTCAATGAGGTTTGCTTGGGCTTTAATTATAATTAATATTATCTTTAAGCACAAAGAGTCTTAGCATATTGAAAATGTCAACAATAGCAGACAAGATTTTAGCTCTAAGGAAGAAATAGAATACCAGAGGAGGATTTAGAAGAAATAAGGCGGGCACAATTTAACTTGAACTCTTGAAAGAAGAATGTATTATTTCTACAGTTCTGTTACCAGCACTCACAAATCACTAGCAGGTCTTTAAACACAGAAATTGCCTTCTAAAAACAGAAGAGCCATAATATTTTTTTCCCAAGATTATTCAACAATATTTTGAGATGTTTGTATACTGCATATAAAACAGAGATATGGATTAAAATGTCGAATGTTTGCAACATAAATTTAAAAAAGAGAGAGAGAGACAGAGACAGAGAGATATGAAGTGCTAAGTGCCAGAAAATTAATATTGAACTTTTTTCCTGTTAAATTCTGAGAAGTGAATGTCCCTGGAAAACCATTTCATACAATTGCTTGTGGGTGCAAATTGTTCAAGATGCCATAAATAATTCATTCAGCTCCAGTCAAGTGACAGCATGTCACCAACTGCAGAAGGGAAAAGAGAAGGCTGGAGCACTGTTCTCTAACAAGTGCCAACTGAGAGTGCTCTGAGAGGAAGGAGCTCAGCATCTTCAGTGACCAGGACTGAAGGAAGGCCACAAATCACTGTGAAATAATCCCAAAAGCCCAACCGAAAGCAGGATATCTATATTTATTTTAAAGTATCAGTCAGAACACTTAGCAGGAACTAGGATGAAAAAGAAACAGAGGAGTCTTTTCTTTCCAATGAGGACAGGGAGGTGATTATATAAACAGGGCAGAGATAAATTACAGCTGTTTAACACAGTATTATACTGGAAATTTTTTAGCTTCAGCTCAAATTGGGTTTGCTGTGATTCACGTAACCCTGCCACATTAATACGGCAGTTTTGTAATAATTTTTAAAGGAATTAATCTGCTCTCTTTTATTATAGCCTTCTTTTTTTTAGAACTTGCTTACTGTCCTAGGCATGCAAAGAGCTCTGCTTTAGGCTGCTGTGCTGCAGGGATATGCATATAACCTTCCTGCAGTCAGGCAGGCTCACAAGGAACTACAGCACTTTCAGAGATCCACCTCAACAGAAACATTTTTCACTTCAGTGAAGCTGCCAAAAATACAAGTAATGCTGAGTTAAAGGTTTTGTAAAGCTGATAATGCCTTCTTTTTTCAAGTCAATAACTACATGCAACTGGGTTACAGCCTCCATTTCACTGGTGCTCAAAAGAAAAAGTTGTATATAAATCCTGCAAAGAAGGAAGGGTAAAGTCTATGAAGCAATTGATATCACCTATATTCATAAAGACAAATCCTATTAAAATACACATCCCAAATAAACCATGTGTTCTATGAAGAATTAAGAAACCAAACCCTCCACAGAGGTCAGGAAGTGCCTATCTGCCACAGCAAACTTGAGAAGCGCTGAACCACAAGCCCTTTTTCCTCCTCTTCAGACGGGTTGTACATAAAAAGTACAAAGTCTAAACTTATTCACACAACAAATGTTTCCTGGCAGGTCTTCAGAAGGGCTCCTGGGTCACCTAGAACATCCTGCACACCAGTTCAGGACACACTGCTAGCCTGATTTACCGGAGTGTTTTATCTAGTGAACCCTTGAATACCTTGCAGAACTCCCTGAACTCTCCTGCCCAGCACTCCCATTGTCCCACTGACCTCCCTGTTAGAAAGCATTCCCTGTTTAGCTTCGGGTCATTACTTCCTGTTGGACAGCCATGATCATCTCAAATAATTCCTCCTCCTCCACTCATGTTTGCTCTCAAGCACCTGGCAGCTCAGGCAGGCTGTATATAGCGTGTTCCTGAGGCCTCTCCTCAGAGGTCGTGCTCTCCCATCCTTTCAACATTTTTGCCACCTCTTTGAACTTTTTTCCATTTATTCATTTCACTGTACAGCCCTTAACGATAAAAGTAGTCCATACAAAAAATACTTCTACTTGCAATTGAAAAAACATATCCACTTCTAAGTGAAAGAGGCAAGTGAATCCTCACTGTTTCAAGGAAGGGAGCCTTTTGAATCTCAGATTGCTGTGTTTGGGCCAAGGAAGCTAACAGAAAAGATAAAAATTATAAATCTTATATTTCTCAATTATTAGTTTTTCTTATCACCTTCCAAGAGGATCACATGCTTTTCAAAATACTTTTTTTTTTTCCTGGCATACATACACCTTTTACAATTGAGACAAATATACCTGGGATTTTAGCAGATGGAGAAGGGAACATTTTTCTCAACAGTTTAAGGTGGGACACTCTTTAGATTAGGTTTGCTTCAGTCCCTAAATGCCTTTTTAATGCATAATCTAAGATAGTTAACATTTTATAAATGCATTTACCATCCCTGTTCTGAATAAAGGCTGATTCCAGGTTTATAGTAATACCATTGAAAAGATTTTTTTCCTTCTCCTCTCCATTCTTACAGTCAAAGCACTTCCATAGCAAAATACTAAATCTTGAAGACTTACACAAGGTCAATCATTTCTACTGCAGTAACTTTGACACATGATAGAACCAGGCACTGAGATGTTAAGACAGTTAAATGAAAACCAAGCCTAAATAAAAATTAGAGAAATTGAATTCCTCCACGATTCAAAAGTTTTTTACACATGAGATGGCAGAGTGCCTTAACTTTGTACATCCAAAATCAGATCAGATCTCTCTGGCCCCCACAAGAGACAACGAGACGAAACCCGGAGCTGTATTTCTAGGAAGAAAAATGTATCACCTGCAGTACCAAACCAGGCAAAATAGATCTTGTACCAGCTTCCAGTGGCTGATATTTATGACTTGTGCTAAGAAAAATCTGTTAAATCTGTTTATTTCAGGTTTCATAATCACAACACTGTTCTTGTTTTTTGTTCTGCATTTCACCAGAGGGTTGGTGTTCAGCACCTGGTTTTCATGAAGATATGCTATTAGCCAACACATTTCAACAAAATTCTGGTTGAAGTTTGTCAGACATTTTTTCCCTACTACAAAATATCAACTCAGCAAAATTGAAAATCTTAGTAAGAAACCTCTTTTTCACATGAAACTTTCCATTTCCAGAAACAGAGCTTTAAAACCTCTACTCTTCATTTTTTTTCCTAACTGGAGTTGAAAAAAAAAAAAAAAAAAAAGCAAAATCTAAAAGTAAGATCTTTAAATTATCTTCTAGCATTGTCGCTTAGATTTTTTTCAGAGAACTTTTTTTCACCAAAAACTGAAAAAAAACCCCCTCAATTTCCAAGGTGCAGAGTGAGATTGATAATAACAGCAGTCAGTATAGAGCTGTATGGTACTGCTAGTATAAAATACCAACTGTGAAATTGAGTAAACCCATGGAAGGCACTTACTGCCACACATTGTGGACGATGTGTTTCAGTAAAATACATAAAAATGTGTTTTTAAGCCTTTTAAGCTGCAAGTTGTTATTCTAGACTCCTTGAAAATGTGCTGCAGATAATTAGTTGTACTTATTGACTGAGATATTGAAGAACTGCAGTCATTGTAACTCTCCACTAAATATAAGTTCAGCCTCTGTCTGGGAAAGATTCTCCCCTACACTCTGCACCTCATATCTCAAGCCTTTTGAGAATTCCTTTCTAAGATTTAAATTTTCTCTTGTAAAGCTTTTCTGAATCAATCAAGATTCAATATAGGAAGATTGCCAAATAAATTACTTTTCATTTCTGCCCACTGTTAAACTCCTGCAGGGAGCTGGAAATATATCAGGGTCATTAGTCTTAATGCCTATAATACACAGTGCTTTAAGGTGAAGTGAGTAGTAAAGGATTTAATGCAGTTTAACACTGGCCCCTACCCTGGAGACACCTCAGGGTTCTGACAGGGCACTCACCCAACAACCCCAGAGCCCTGTGTCCCCATGAGAGACACAACTTTCACTCAGCAGGGTCTGAATAAAACATTTCCTTTTAACCTGGTTTGGATACTTTGCTAGGACTCCCTGGAAAGCCAAGCAATGTGCATTTCTGCTGGAGGTCTCCTCTGAAAACAGTTGACTGAGCTGTGGAGAGCTGCTCAGACATTTTGAGAGCACCTAACTCCCTCATTCTTCTACTGGAAATACCTGTGTGCACACAGACCTGAGGAGAATTTATCCCTGTGCTTAGTCTTTTCCAACCTACCTATTTGCCTCATTTATGTAGGAAAAATTTACCTTGTTATTTAAAAAATCACTGATGAACACAAATGTGGATAATTTAATAAGGCTGCTATAGTAAAAAAAACCCCTAATGAGCTAATTTGAGTTGATTTTTTTTTAATTTAACAGGCTTTGATGCAGCAAAACTGATAATGGAAACAGGTCTCATCCATATTTTAAATTCTTGGTTCAGTCATATCCCTGGTTAGTTAAAAAAAATTCAAACCCCTACTTTATTGCCAAAATCTTAGCTAATGAATACACAAACCTAAACTGAGGCTCAAACTCTCATTCTCAACTCTGACATATAAAGCACTGTAAAATAATTCATTATTTAATATTAAGAAAGCTGGATAAAACTAATTAATGCCAAAATTAGCCCACAGCACATTAATTAAAAGTTTGCCCAACAGCTACCTCTCTGTCCTAATTAGCATCACTGATTTCAAGAAACCACTAAGAAAAGAAGACAAACATATAATTCCAACTTCATATTTCATAAAAATCTCTTTGATTCAACTTTCAGAGATCAATAATGTGCCCCTTTAATACAAATTTGGAGATTTCCACAGCAAAGACAGCTCTTCCAGGCACATTATGTTTCATTTCTAATAGATCATTGCAGATTTTCTGGTCACTTGTTAACAGCGGTTGAAATCCAGGACAAAAGTATTGATACAGAAGACAACCAGACAAAAATAATTACCCCTCACAGAGCTGTATATTATATTATAGCATAGTTTATTATGTAATATCTGACCCGTGTTGCCCCATTTGCTTTAACCACACAGCAAGCATTCCATGGAGCATGTGATGCTTCAATTCCTCGGCACTAGAGTCTGACAATCTCATTTGACATTAAACAACCAGCACTGTCAAAAGGGCAAAACACGGGTCATAATCTGTGTTTCTGAACTCTGAAAAAAACCCAAAAACCTGTGCACTGACCTCATTAATGAAAGTCTGGGCTCCCCGTGGGCTCAGGAGCAAGATGGCCCTTCTCAACGTGTCCCGATAGCGGTTCAGCTCCTCCGTTTTCATGGTGGTGAAAAGGTTGGAAAATACTCTGCTGATGTTCCTGTCCACTTTTTGTAATGATACATCAAGTCCCAGTCTGGAGGCCTGATCGAGAAATCCCTGCAGTCCACGGATATCTGTAACACAGGAGGAGGGGAAAATAAGAATAAAAATCAAAGAGAGAGAGAGAAAAGAAAAACTCCATTCATCAACCTTGTCCAGTCAAGCAAGCAGCACTAATTAGCTGGAAAAGACTTTTTTTTACTTTTTTTTCCCTGCAGTGGTCTCTGAAGAAAAGTATTCCACACAGCCATTTTCCATAGCTCCCTTTCATAGAGTGCCAACAGGGAAACTCCATCAATGACCTTTCCCTGAGGTCTAAAAACAACTCTTAGGAAGAGCCACTTCATGCAAACCTCCTCAGAGGCTCAAGGCTGCAGGGTTTAACACTGCACAAACAACAAAGTCCCACCCCAACAGCATCACTGTTCAAATGCAGAAATCCAGGAGCAGATAAATAAACAGGAGATAAATCACTCACACCTAAACTTCCCACTTTCTGTAACCCCACAGCTGCTTTTCCCAAGAAAAAAAATACAATATCCAGAACATATACAGCCTTCCTTTTGAATTACCCTTTTTTCCCTGTCCTGGAAATAACCTGCCTCATCAGAGGCTTACCATTTATCCATAAACTCATAAAAGAATACACAAAGCCCCAGTGTAATTACAGTATATTTTAGTTTTTAAAAACAAACCAAAAAAATGGTTCAAAGAAGAAAAATCATGCAAACAAGCCCCTTCAAAACATATTCCTTTGAGCACTGTGCCTCAACTTCAGGATGATTTGAAAAAACATACCCTTAAAAAAATTTCTTTAACCACATCATTGGGTATTAACATCAAGGAATACAATTTCATATGTTCATGTTGAAATCTGCTTGTTCAAACTGTACACTCTATCTTCATGACTCTCAGCATTTGTCTGCAATAAATGTCTGAGGTTCTATTTTGTAGTGAAAATTAGAACAAGAAAAACGTCAAAGCTCACATTGAACCAGGTTGCTCTCAAAATTAGCAGTGACTTGATCACAGCTGCACCATGTCCTTAGAAACCCTTAATTTTATGGGAAAAACGCCTGACTTGTCATGAATAAGAAAGTATTGAATTTCTCAATTCATTCATTTCTCACACTTTTGTCCTTAAATTTCACCTCATGGGTGAAGCCAAATGAATGAAGTTAGAGCACATTTACTGATCCCATGGTGAAACCTTCTCTGCAGAAAATGTCACTGTAACAACCTCTACAAACTACACTGTAACAGCTGGCTGAGAGCTTGGGGTTTTTTAAATCCTGAAGTATACCACTTTGTGACACTGGTGAAGCCAGTAGCACACCCTGCTGCCACACCTGGGTGGGCTCTCACCATCCCTAAGCATGATGATTCATGGCACAGAATACACACGTGCAGTCCTTTTCAATCTCCCTTAAAAAAAAAAAAAAAAAAAAAAGGCCATATGAAACCCAATATAAGTAACATCTCGTGAGGACACACCAGATTAGCACATGTACAAGTGCAATATATTAGGGTCAATTACCAAATATCAGAAAAACAAGCTGCCTTGAGTAGCTTCACATCTCTAGCCAAACATGAGGATGCTTGTTAACATGATTAATTCAGCTTCAAAAATCAGCTGAATTGCAGACAGATATCATCAGAAAGAGTAGAAACTAAGCTTGGGTTGTGCCAACCACAGCGGACCCCTACTGACTTTTTGAATTTTAGTTTAGTTGACATGATTATCTAGCCAGCCACACCATCGGGAAAGGCGCACTCACGATGGCTGTGCTGAGCTTTTGATGCCCAACTTAGGCAAGTCTACAGCCGCTCTGTCCCACTGTCATCAGCCTTAGACTTGCTCACCATCCAAAATCCCCATCGAGGGGAAAGGAAGGGGTTTATTGTTATGCAGGCATTTCTGGAAAGCAATAGACTACTTCAGCACATGTATAATTGCTAAACATTGCAGGGATGCAGAAAAAAATGACAGTGACAAACAACAGTCATTTACAGGTTAAAGCATTTCACTAAAGTTGTCAAAGTAAGTTTGGATTTTGTGAATTTAAATTGATTAGACACCATTCATTACTATACCTATTCAGACCTTATGGATACGTGTGACAAAAAAAACCACAAAGATTTTTCTTTCAATGATGTTTAGTCCTTCCAAATTACTGCAGTGCTTGACAAGCAGTAAGGAGATTCCCTTTCTCATGGTTCAGTAATGACTTGTCTTTTTGTGCAAGCCTCCAAAGGAAAGCTGTTTACAGAAGATTAACTGTGCTGATATTGCTCTAGGGGGTTTTTGCCTCATATTTTCAGCTGACCTGATGAACTACCAGTTAGAAATATTCTTGTAGACAAGTACAAAATACTCAATGCACTTGATAAGACTATCTGGACTTGGAAGGGCATTTTATATTCCCGTACAAACCTTTCCCCCTAGGAAAACAGACTATTTTCAGTTTGAGAAATGGAAAGGATTCTGAGTTTTTCCAGCTTGGTGAGAACGCAAAATCTGAGATGGATGAGATTGTCCAAGCTCAACCATGCAAGCACAATCTGTGAGTTTTTCACAGATATAAGTAAATGTGAATTTATTCAGTGTTGGCAATTAGAAAGAACTGTGTGATGATATCTTCCTGAATGCTGACGTGCCTGCTCCTATACTTGACACTGGGAAAAAGGAGGAGGCTTGGTGGGAATTCAAAGGTGGAAGTTGGAACTGAGGAGAATTGTTTGAAGAGGTGACTAACAGCTTTAGGTGCCTACATAATGGAATCTTTTTTCACAAATAATTATTCACAACAATTACCAAGAGGGCAATCATTTCTTAAAATGTATCAGTACACAAACACACAAACACATGCCCATATGCAGGAGCATCTGTTTATAAGACATAATAAATTAGGCTCAGTCTTATTTTATCTGACATCACACGAGGAAGTGAGTGCCCACATTTTTTTTTTCCTCCATTTAGAAGGTCACAAGTCCATGCAGCATTAAAGAAAATCTGAGCTTTGCTCCACAGCAGCTGAAACAAAAAATATTCACAGGTACAGTTACGAATCTCTTTCCACTTTTCATAATCTAGGAGTAGTAATCCTTCATTTTCTTCAGCGCTAAAAGGAGTTTGAGACAGTTCACAGAGAATTTGATTAAAATAAAGGGGTTTATAAACAGTTTTGTCTGTTAAAATACAATTGCTTCCTGCCTGTGGTAGTCTTAACAGTGATTTCTTTATTTAGAAGTTTGGATTCTAACATTAGAGAGTTATCCTGGACCATTACTAATGAAATAATTCCTTGTGCCCATTCATTTCACACTTTGTAGGCAAAGTATAGCAATCCAAATTCTCATTTCTGTCTAGAACAAAGAACAGACCAGTTTGATGTAGGAACAAAACCTACAGCTACCTCTGCCTTCAGTCTTACAGTTACTTGTTTTGCTCAGGTTGCAACCTGAAAAAAATCACATAATCATCTTTTAATTTCCTAATTGCCCCTCTGATTTGTTCATGCTCAGCACAAGGACTTTGAGGCAATATTTGAACATTTCCTCTTAGAGAACATCAGTTTCTTGAAGAGGATGAAACACTTCAGAAGGAAAACAGCGCTAGAGAAAACGCACCTCTCATAAATGGGCTCCATAACACCACACAATAATTGGGTATGTTTACAACACTAGTGTCAACCACAATCATGAAATAAGCAGGGTGGAACTGGATCTAGAAAAAAGTGAGAAGAAAAAAACAAAAAAAAAAGGCAAATTTCTTATGAACTTTGTGCCTCTTCTGTTACATCTGATCAGAGAGAGAACAGAACCTGTGTCTGAGAGCCTTCCTCCTAATGCTGACAGATAAACCACATGGGCAGATCTGACAACAGAAGAACAGGACAATTTTAGGGAAAACCACTACAAGGAGGGAAGGAAAGCCTTGACACACTGCTAAGATATGAATTCTGTCACTGTGACTACAAAACTAATGCTTGCCATAAATAAAGGGCTTTATTGAACTATAAGGAATAATGGAATATATAATTTCCTGCTGGAGGTTAGGTTGGGTACTGTGCTGGCTGATTGGACCACAAACATAAAAGAATAGTACTAAATGTGGCATTAGCTACCTGTAAAGCTTATTGTCACCTACAAAGCACTTCATTTTTATTACATTATTTATAATCTTTTTTATACTAAAAAGTTCCTAGAGTTTACTGTAGCATTCATCTTTTATGAATTTACAGGATCTGATTCATGGCCTTGACAAAAGAGCTTGAAGCTATTATTTCTGTGTGAAACAGCTGTGTGCCTGGGCACAGCTGGCCTTTTAGGATGGCTCACTGCAGAAAGGAATTTCCAGGAGGTAAAGAGCACTATATCGTCTTTTCAACACCAGTTCCTAACCCCACTTGACAGAAATAGAGGCAGCACATGGCCAGGAAGCATTTTACTTTGGGTGGAAAACAGCTGGAAGCAAACTGAAGTACCAAGTTGTAGCTGAAAGCACAGCTAAAGAAGCACCAGGATATAATTTCACACCCTGTCATTCTTCTCCAAGCAGATTCTGGGAGGACTAAGTGTCGTCACCCAGTTCTGTTTTCAAATAACCTACGCAAATCCTTGCACTGGCACATTTGTGAAAGGGAAAAATAAATAAGTGTGAAAAACAATGAGATCAGGCAGGAGATGGAGGGGTTTGGAGTTTTCTCATTTGCGGGTTGCAGGCTCTACACTTCACACTTTTTTTTTCCCCCCAGTGTCAGCTTTATTTGAGCGTTATTTTGATGATATTTAAAGTAGTGAGAAGAGTGTCAAGTAGGCTTGGAAAGCTTCATTATTTTAGCATTTATACACTTATAAAAATAAGTTTACCTTTTCCAAGAATTGAGGAAGGGTATTCAAGGCATTGTTCTTTATATTTAAACTCCAAGAGAAAAAAAAATACTGTTTCTTCTCATTCAAAGATAAGCTTTATTGTAATTTTGACTCTCTTCAAATTGGACAATTATTTCATTTCTTGGAACAGAATAAAATACACATTTCTAGGATTCACTGATTTGAAAGATAATACATAAGCACTCGGAAACATGTTTCCTAAACCACTTCAATTTCATGGGTTTTATTATTTTTATTTTACCTTGCCTGTTCTTCCTAATTCTCCCAACTGCAAATTGTTTGCATTAGAAATAAGGGATAATATGCCTGGTGTTAGAAAAAGAGACACATATCCTGATGATTAGACTCCTGCTGCATTGTCAGCTTTCTGAATAAATTATTTTGAATACCATATTTGTGTCCTTGCTGCTAACAACCTACTTGAAGGATTTGAACATATTCTAGAATTTTAGAAAACTGGAAGTGGACATACTTCAGAAGTAGCTCTTACTTTTCAGTCAATAAATAACAAAATTTTATTTCTCCAAACACTAGAAAGAAGACCACTATAAATATTCCCAAAATGAAATTATTTTGTCCAAATCGTCCAGAAAGATCAGACATTGAGCAAGCACTGAAACTTTCAATCTAAAATACTCACAGAATGATTTTAACTGCTCAAATAAAGTGATGAGACCAGAAAGTATAACAACATAGCTTGTTACAACAGAAATGACTGCATTAATATTAGAACATCAATACTTATTGGAGCCAAGTACAAATGTGAAATGATATTAAGACAATCTATTTTCTACTTTTTTTTCTCTGCTCTTACAATGTCTCCCAAAGCTTGTATTTCTCACTTCACCTACATCATTTCCTCGGGTGTCTTTGTCTGCATATTTCCACAATCAGTGCTAAGATAAATTTTTTCTACAAGCATTAGAACTCACAATTTCAAACTGTGTCTAATCTAGTTACCTCATTCCTAATTAAGCTTTAGTTCAAGAACTTTCTACTAAAAAAATAAATCCTTGGCTTCTTGCATGCTTTTAGATATGCCAGAGTTCACAGTAACACCTCTGCAATTATATCCCAATTTTTTTGCCTTTTTTTAATAAAGAAATTAAGTCCGTAACTAAGTAGTCATTATTATAGCAAGCAGATACAATATCAAGTACAAGAAATTCATTAATTAAATTGGATACTTTTTATTCTTCAGCTTAGCTAAGAACAGCTGGACCAAATTAGACCAGACAAGAAGTTCTGCTGAGCTCCATGACCCATCTCTGACACCCAGGAAGTAAACCAGGAGGAATTGTGGATACTCCCCTTGAATATTCTCCCAACAATTCAGTTTGCAGTGCAAGGAATTCCTCAGACAAGTGGGGTTTCTCTGTATTTCTGTGCACTAGTGGTCCATGTAACCCTCCACAGCTTTTTCCTCCACAGAAAAACTCAGCTTCCTTTAAGCAAATGTAAAATTTTGTAAATGTAAAATCAGTTGACAACCGGCATAAAAACTTGGGAATTTTCAGAATCCCACTGCATCTCCCATTTCCCAATTTTACCTTTCTCTCCTGAACAGTCCTACTGACAGGGAACAAACAAAAAGCAACATGTCAGCACTTTTACTGCCTGAATAAACAGACCTAGAAGCTACACAGTCCCTTCTCAAAGGCATGAGAGAAAAGCAAGAAATGAGACATTTCAGGAAAAAAAAAATAAAGCAGGCTATCAGAAACTTAAACTTTGAAAAATGCATAGAATATTGATTCACCATTTAAATCTAGATCACAGACTGACATTTGACCACCTCTCCATAGAAACAGAAAGTCCCACCACATGTGTTTCGATCCAAGCACCAGGATTAACCAAATGCAAACTTCTACTCTGAACTCCTTGTAATATCAAAGGTTGAAGTTTCTATTATGGCTGCAGAAATTTTCAATGCTGCCCACATCAATATTCTTTTCAGACTTTCAAAGATAAAAACTACTTTGCATAGAGGCAAATCACAGCTTATTTTCACTCCCAAACAGATGGAAAAGGGACAGAATGCACCACAAAGCCAGATGTGCTGCATGCATAAACAGATGCTTCCAGACTCATCATAAAAGGTTAAAAATATTTAAGTTACTCTGCACAACTGATGTTTCACACCTGAAACAGCTGATCCAACCTGAAGGTAACTGGAGCTTCCCAGGAGGCCCAGAAGGACAAAAGCCTTTTAAAGGCTACAACAACGGCCCTTTCACATTTAGCATGAAAGGTCAACTACAGGTCTCTCCTGCTGGATTTTAACACTTAGCGTTCAAAAGCACAAGGGAAAGCACCTCAGGAAATTCATTACTGTTGGAAACAACATGGACATATGCTACAATTGATGTAAAAAGGGAATTCACTGAAGAACCAGCATTTCTGTTCAAATCATCCATTTGATTCTTCCAAGTGCAATAATTGCCAACTGTTTGCCCAATGGTGAACCAATGAAATGGGCTGTAATAGTTTCTCACCTCACTACTGCTGTTTATACATTAAAATACCTTTAAAGACACTACACAGTGCAACAGCTGTATCTTCTTGTGAGACCAAAAATATCCATATTGGCAGAAAATATGCTTTTTCTGATGTATAGCCTCAGTTGAAATGAAATATTTTTCACATAAACTAATTTTAATCATTGCATTACATTGCTGAGTTCACTATTTGCTATGGCTGAGTACCAGAAATCTAAACATCAATCCACCAGTACCTTAAGTAAACGTATCTTTTTTTCTCTGGAAGGGCTGAGATTCAGCTTTCTGAAGCCATATTATTTTACATTAATATCTTAATTAATAGTACCCATTCAAGATGTTGGGACTGTAAGCCTGTCAGCTTTCACACAAATGTAGCTGTTACTGTATGGTAACTTTGGTTATTGTATTTTGACGCTTGAAGAACATCCTTCAGAAATAAGACTAGCAACCCTAAACTAGAGATAAGAAAATGCAAGTAAAAGCATCCCAAAACAAACCAAATGTGCAAAAGACATACCTGAAATAGAGAGGCAAAGGTTCTCTCTTCTCATTCAGAGAAAACCAGAAGTCACCTGAGAATCTGAGAGATTCAGTGTGTGTATTGCTAAGTGTCCAGCAGAGAAGTCAGAAGCTCATCCTTTTGGATTTAACCGAGTGCAGAGTGAGTCTCTCTCATTTAAGACAGCTTTAAATACTGCACGTTCTGATATCAAGAGAGATGGCAATGAAATTACTGCAGATAAAGAAATTAAATTGCTCCTTGAGGAAAGGCTACTGGCAGGAAGACCTTATTCCTTCACATGTGTGACAGTAATGATTGCTTGTGTTGATACAATACCTTTCAGCTAAGGACTTCAATGTACTTCATAAACACCTGGACAGTATAAAAAAGTATAAATATATGTCACAGGAGCTAGTTCTCTTTTTAACTACATGTCAGCAAATAATAATTCAACTCTTTATTCGTACGGCCTTGCTTTGAATATTGTGTGCAGTTTTGGGCACCAAAATATAAGATATAAAGAGAGCTATTAGAGAGTGTCCAAAGGAGGCCATGAGGATGGTGAAGGGCTCGAGGGGAAGCCGTGTGAGGAGCAGCTGAGGACACCTGGTGTGTTCAGCCTGGACAGGAGGAGACTGAGGGGAGACCTCAGTGCAGTCACAACTCCCTCGTGAGGGGGAGAGGAGGGGCAGGCCCTGATCTCTGCTCTGTGCTGACAGTGACAGGAGCCGAGGGAATGGCCTCAAGCTGTGCCAGGGGAGGCTGAGGTTGGATATCAGGGAAAGGCTCTTCCCCCAGAGGGTGTCTGGGCAGGGGAACAGGCTCCCCGGGGCAGTGGTCACAGCCCCAAGCCTGACAGAGCTCAAGGAGCATGTGGTCAATCCTCTCAGGCACATGATGGGACTCTTGGGGATGGTCCTGTGCAGGGCCAGGAGTTGGACTCAATGATCCTTGTGGGTCCCTTTCAACTCAGCTTATTCTGTGACTCTCTGGTTGGAGAAACTTTCTTTCATTTCTGTAGGTTCAAGTAAGAGTCAAGTGTCTGGGCACACAAACAGCAGAGAGGCTGTCAGAGCTGACAGGTCTAATGCTGCTGGCACCCTCCAGGGAGGGAGTCTTCACTGAGGAAACAGTCTCTGTAAGGTTACTATTTCTCTACCAGTCTCAGATTTTTTATAACCAATCCTTAATGATGTTAATTTTGTACCATCTCCAATCTCCTGTGCTGCCACTTGGGCAGGTGCCACCGTTTCACTCCAATGCTCACTGCCCAGAGCATTCAGCACAAGGTGGTTCAGGGGCACTGAGCCTGATCCTTGTCTGGAGCCTGGTCCCCAGGAGCCCCCCCTGACTGGGTGGGCAGCTGGCTGCAGTTATGACTCAGGCTCTGTGTCACTACACCACAGGCACCAGATGGACACCAGCTCACCAGGAGCCCGAGCTGCACAGGGCTCACTGCCCTGCCAAGCCCACCCTGAAGCTGGCCAATATTTGCTCACGTGCTGGCAAGGCAAGGACAACAGTGGGCATATTTTAGCTTAAGGGATGAAGGACCCTTTGGACAATCTTTATTTTAGTTACATGATGTCCATCAGGCTGTAATGAATAGGGTAGTGTTGGCAGTTTGATTTCTTTGAATAGCTGTTCGACTCACAAAGACCATTTTTATACAGACACTGAACTTGGAAAATGAGGAAAACATATGCATCCTTTAATTTCCTACTTTTTTTTTAAAGCCCATTTTTGCAATATAGTTTCATAAAACTCTGCAGAAAAATGCAAAGGGATAAAAAAAATCAATTGTAGACTCCTCTTTTCTTCAGTGTGTTCTGATCAAAGCAAGATGAGAAGGATCTCTACTGAGATTACAAATCTCTTGGCAGAAGAAAGTGGGAGTTGAAAATAAAACCTAAGTTCATGTCACATGTAATGACCACCAATTACTCCCTCTTGTAGGAATCTGCCAATAACAAACAAACAGAAAAAATCAATTGCCGATTATTCATTCGCATTACGACAAGTACTGTAGTACAACGGCAAACACAAGTACTCCATTCTCTAACAACACAACTCTGAACCCAGAGGGAGGGGCGGGGGAAAGCCCACATAACCAACATGCCAAAAAACAAAAACATAGATCACCTTGGTTTTTTTCATCAGCTAAAACCTTCTCAGGTTCCTCTCTTAGCTCCATGCTTTAGAAACATAGTGAGTAATAATTACTGAAAGACAACTGGTCACTCTGAGGTGGAAGATTGCAGCAGGACTACTGTCAGAAGATTCTCCACTCATCATATTGTAAACAAAACAAGCACATTTTTCCAAAATGAAAAATGAGACGTTGCAGGCCTTAATCCCACAAACATTTAAGTCTGTATTTTGCTCTGTGTGAGGGAACTCAATGCCAAGTCTCCTCCCACGTACAAGATCTCTCACCATATGAATATAGTGCATAGTTACTACACACTGCAATTTATTCCTTTGATGATGATAATCAGGACAAACACTTAAAACGCACAGGACACACACCTTTTTGGATGTGAAGCCATTCTTCCTCAAAACAGCAATAAAAAAACAAGCAAAAAAAGCTTCTCAGCTTTTTAAGCACTGCTCCCATGCAACTCTTCTCTCCAAGCTACAATCCTGATAGTTCAACAGCTTATGCTCATGAAGGAACATGTGGCCTTTGTGCAGGCACTGTAAACTTTTTATTCTTCTTTTTACTTTATTTCTACAGAGCAATAACAAAGAAAAATACTTGCAGGCTTAGGACAACAGTGTCTCCTCATTAAATACTCAGCTGTAGAAAAGGATAATGTTAAACAGATACCTGAGGAGTCAGCCTTTCACATTCAGGGTTCTCAGCCTACTTCAGTGGCAGCAGGGGAAGTCTATTTGCATGCTTACAAAACTGAGGCTTCCTATAGCATCTCCTTTATGTGTATTTATGAGTAAATGAATTGAGAGATCTGTCTGCCTCAGTAGATTTAAATTTGATTGTAAGACTCAGAGACAAAGCAACTCCCCCAAAATCTGACAAGCTTTTATCTGCTTATCACAGCCATTAATCTGAAGGCCATTTAGGAAGTCCAAGACACCCTAAGGTTAATATTTCAAGAGTGCTTACTTTTTTCCCCCCTAATTAACTTAATTTCTTAGCTAATGTCTTCTAATTTACTGGAAAGGAATCAGGCAACTCCAAAAGTCACCAGAGGAAATGTCATCATTAGAAAAGATTGTGAAGGACATCTCTGGCTGAGCAACTCCATGCAGGTGCTGCTATCTTTGGTGGGTGCTGGCAAATCCATGCACCTGAACACAGCTCACAGGAGCAGACACTGTGCTAATTTCAGTTACTTTAAATAAAGCAGTGGCTTGGAAGAGGACAAGATGTTGTGCCAGAAAGGGTAGGATACTATGTTACTGCCAGACATCTCAAAATCCATCAATCAGGTAAAGACAAGACTAACATAATTACTGACTCCTCTTTTTTCTGTTCTTGTGGAGAAGCTGGAAAGCGGAAAACAGAAACCCCTCCTTAAGAAACATCACAGTGCTACAATGCAGTGAAAAGAAAACAAAGAATATTAAAACTATAGCTAATAAATTCACATTACTTTCACATATTCCATTTTCTGATGGAAGAAAAATCTAAATCTGCTGAGTTCACAGGAACAATTCAACTATGTAACGTTTTATAAAGACATGGAAAGTCTATTTGAACTCTAGATGAACCATACAGCATTTTTATTTTTATTTTTACCTTTTATTCTGCCCTTCACTCCAGGCAGAATCAATCTCAGGTTTTTATTCTGGGGACACAACACATCAAGCTCTGCCTCTTTACAGCTTAAAGATAATTTCCACATACTGTAATTAATCATAATAGGAGCAGATGAAAACTAACAGTTCTCATTCTGCTAGCTCATTTATGCACCAAGTATAGGTAAGGCCTCTTTCAATTGTCTTGGGGCTTGAGTTCATGGATCATGATAATCATAGTGCTTTGCTCCGACATAATATGTTCAAGCACTTCTGCATCTGAAATATATTTTGTTAATATAATTAATAACTTGAGGCAGGAGGAAGCAGAGTTAGAGACTTCTTGTCAGGAGAACGTGGCCCAGATAGATTTCTGAAAGGCCACTTAAGAATGCCAGCTGGAAATCTTTGGAAGGCAAAATAACAGTGAATGGGGTTTTGTCTGCTTAGATTTCTTTGCCATTTTATCCTTCTAATTTCCTCCTTTGAGCAAAAATGAGGTTTATTCCACTTCAGGTATTTCTTCAGATCCCTTCATTCACTGATATAATCATTTTTCTCACTATCAAGAGGTTGCTCTTGGTCACAGAAGACATGAACAGATTTCATCTCCACCGTCTTCTTTCTCACCCTGAACATTCCTGTTTGGGCCATTCACTTTAGATGCCTGTGGGTCCCTTCCAACTCTGAATATTCTGTGATTTATTCAGATGCATTTCCTGACACGGCACTACGCTGACTTTTACAGCAGCAGAGACAATATAGCTGTAAACTTCAGGGAATGAGACAGCCTTGTAAACTGCTGGGAACACCCTGATTTCAAAACCTTCTAGCAAGAGGTTGCAGATACAGTTTCACACCTCATTTGCTCTGACATGTCCCCAGAAACACCGCTGTGCCTATCCAGTGACAGTACTCCAAACCCACACGCCCCAGCCACCTCCAGGCTTTATTACACTAGCTACTGTTCCCAGGAAAAAGAAACATTCTTTTTTTTTCCCCTGGAAACAAGTGCTCAGTGTTTGTATGAACAGAGGTCTTTTGCTCAAAAGAGTGGAATGAATGATCAGCAAAATGTGCTTTAACGTCAGAAAAAGAGAGAGCTGGAAGTTGTGCTCTTGAGATTTAGAAGCTAACTGATTGCATTCTTTAGACAGCAGGACCATTTTTTTTTTCTCTTTCTTTATGTAGAGTCTAATACTAAAAATATCAGCTTATCAGTTTCTGGTTATATTATAATAGTATTCTGATTTACACTTTCTTTCACCCCCTATCACTATGTCTTACAAGTTAAAACAAAACAAAAACAAACAAAAAACAAACAAACAAACAAACAAAAAAAAAAAACCACAAAAAAACCCCACCTAGACATTTTCCTGTGCTTTCTGAATTTAAATCATATTTTTTCTGATTTATACTTCAATGATTGAAACATACAGTTTTAATAAACCTTTAATTAGTGAAATAAACCCCTATTCTCCTCTTACAGACCCCACCCATCTCTAGATGAAGTGATCAGTGATTGACTTATTGATTCCACAACGTTGATAGATTTACTTACATAGAATGTATATAAAAACGTATGTATATATATAATCTGTGTATATATATACACACACACTTAATATATGTATATACACACACACACACGTATATATAAAATTAGTGTGCATATGTGTGTGTGTATGTATATCTAAGGACTCTTTCCCAGCCCCACAAGGACAAATCTGACCAAAATCATGAAAATCTTTTTAAATCTCTGTAGCACAAGAGGCAGGAGGGGCTAATAGGATTCCATTGCTATAGCAATAAATAGCAAGCAATAAAAACATTTCCCTTGAGCAGCCATGGTACAGTTTAAGTGCCAAAGCTAAAGGAGGAATATTAGAATGAATATAGACTAGTTAATTGAGGATAAACATACCAGGAAAAAAAAGAGACTTCTTGAACTTTGCAGTATGCTGATGACAATTTGAAGAGACAGTGACTAAAAAAACCTACTTAGAAAAGAAGAAAATGAATCATGTGAAATTTCCAGTGGATTTAGTGAAGTGCATAGTCCCATGGGCTAAAGAGACGTGAAGAGAGATAGCAAGGCTGACTGTGAAAGTGAAAGAACTGGACACTGAAGAGTGCCATGGGAATATTGAGGCAAGTTCTTCCATCAACTACTAAAGAACAGAAAAGAAAGAACCAACACAAAGTGAAGTGTATCCTCAAGCCTGCTACTTCATTTACATTTTTGACCTGGTTCTGAAGAAAGAAAACAAACAAATGAACAAACAAAATCCAAAACCACCCACAAACCAAAAAGGAGTTGAGGATAATGAAAATAAACTGTTCAAAAACTTCTTATTTTTTCTAATTTTATAATTCACTCCTGCAAATTATTTTTGGTGATGTTTATCTGACACTGTGTCTTTGATGCTTTATATCTTAATTTCTATTCTTTCTTTTTTTATCCTATCTACCCCTTATTCCCATTGCAATAAATAGTCACTTTGATTTACAATTCCCTTCAGCCATCTGAGCAGGATTATATATATTTTTATATATATACACACAGAAAAAAAAGTAATAAAAACAAAATGAAAGTTCTTATTTCATAAGGTACTTTATTTAAGACAAGGGTTTGAACTTTCTTCTTTTTCAATTTCTAATTGTATCCGCAATTTTAGTGTGACACCATCAGTAGAAAGATTAAAATAAGCTGCAAATATAGCCTTTACAGATATAAGCAGCTGTTTGTTTCATTTTCTACATAAATACTATGACTGGAGAGTCAAAAGAACAGGTTATACTAAGGAGACTCAAAACTCAAGGTTGAATATCATTCTGTTTTCAGACAGATACTACTACTTTCTCCTTGTTAAAGACTTTCCAAAGGTCTGCATACACGCTCAAATATCTGACGTCTCAGGCTCATCAGATGTCTGGTGTCTATTTTTGTTACAGCCTGCACTTCAACTAATTTGAATGTCTCATATTAGTGCTCTAATTATAGATTTCATATAATCTGATTACTGTTACAAACATAAGGGTCAAGCTCCTCTTAAAGTTGCCTAGTTTCTTTTAGGCTCTACAGAAAGTAGCCGAAAGTGATGTTAAAATAAAAGTTATTGTATCCTGCAGCTTTTATTAAATAGATTTAATACAATTTTTATAGATTATGCTACACAGAAAGCAGTAATTTTATAATTTTGTTTTCAATGGGCACATATAACTAATGGTAACTTAATAAAGTTAATTTTTCTTCACAGCCACAGTTATCAAATTTTAATGTCATTTTTTTGGTGTGGCTCTCTAGATTCAACTGCCCCCGTCTACTCACCTCTACCCCAGAGCACCCTCATTCACATTTCAGTCATTCCCTCCCATGATATCATTAATGGTCTACCACCTTCCCCCGCAAAATAAGACTCTGCTCCACCATTTCAAGTGTCTCTGAAACAGAGCATGGTCCCCATAGGGGTTCAGTGGAACAGCAGGCAGAGCTGTCCTGAGCACTGCAAGTCACCAGGATGGCCACTGAGCTGTGAGGAGCTGGGCCAGGCAGGGAGCTGAGAGCCCCTGGAGCACTTCCGAACCCACAGGGTCTCACTCCTGTGGGTCATCGTACCCTAGAGTGCTACAGGTGACTCCACAGCACTCATTACCAGTGATGCCACAACCCCATCCTGTGTCCCTGAAGGTCTCTGCAGTTCCTGTCAGCTGCACGTGAGCTCGGCTTTTCCCACACCTCCCAGCGCTGCTGCAGCAGGGGATGGCAGGGTGGAGGAGAAGGGAAGAGGGCTGTGAGAGCAGGGAAGGAGAGGAAGCAGGGGGGTTTATTCTGCAAAGGCATCCCCTGGACTGGAAGACCACCACCTTGCAGGACTTGGCTGTAACTTGGAACACAAACAGTCAGCTCCTGAGGGTCCACTGTTCCACTTTAGCAGCACCAAAATCACACAAGGGTTAACAGAGCATAATAATCAGGCCAGTATTCCCCACAAGAACAAACACATTCAAAAGAGGTGTTGTTCCAGGTTTAGCAGTACTTTATATATACATATATACACTGCTGCAGAATTAGAAAGGTAAGACTCCAAAGCACACCTCCAAACCCCCATCACTTTGGGTGGCACAGTACCCTGCCTTTCACATGGACTCTGAGGCTCAGCATGAGCAAGCTCTTAGCTCAATGTCCCCCTCTACTTCCTCTCCATTTGCCTGACAGAGGCTAAGATCAGAAAAGACAGCTTGGTCTGACGTTTCCAGATGGAGAAAGAAGCAGGCAAAGCCAGTCCCTTTGGATAGAGGTGCGATGGCCAGCTCACAGAGACAAAATGCCAGCTCTCCATACAGGAGCAGATGATTTTTTTTCACAGCTCCCTGCTGTCTTGATCCTGAATAATCTGTAGCTAACTGTGTTCATCAGCCTGTGCTCGTCAGGCTGACATGCCCTTCCCTGCAGGTGGCCATCCCAGAAAGCATCATCCAACTATTTTGCAAAGGCAATAATATCAGGAAAGCAATGGCAAGGAACCTTTTGGTATTAGCAGACTTTGATCTAATTACATCTGATACACTGGATGAATACACACAGTTTTATTACTCATCTAAGGAATTGTATTATCATGCATATAAATAATCACATCCTGATATTAACCTTAACCAAGTGCTTGGGCTCTGGTGAATGAAATAAAAAAGATGTAGAGAAGAACTTTGAAAATGCCATCGAGTGAACAGACCCATGATTTAAGTGATAAAAACACTCACTTGTTTCATCACACACAGATAGGGAACAGTTAGAGAGAACTGAGTATTCTGACCACCAGTAACAACACGCCCGGAAATGCAAAAATTTAACTTGTGATTAAAATATGATTTATATCACTGACAGTGATTAGTCTTAATCAATTTTAATAACTGTAACATTACAAAGCTAAATTCTGTATGTTTACTACATGTGATTTTTAATTTAAAAAAATCCTGAAAGGCACAAGCTGGAAAACAAGAGGGAACGCTTCCAGATTCCATTTTTACTCTTAAAAGTGCCTAAATGATGCAAAGTAATATCTGTAACTGTGATTTTAGTTATGTAATTCCCAACTACTACTGGAAGAAAAGTAAATATTTTCAATATTCTAGCATTTAGTTTTATCTTGAAAAAAAAATCATAACATCCAACACACATTGGAAAAAATAACTTGCCAATGCTCTTCACGGGTTTTTTTCATTATCAAGTTATCATGAATTTATTTCTTTGTGGCAGTCTAACTTGCATGTCATCCACCCAGTGATAGGTCCTGTCAGCACTTCATGAGAGAAGATTCATTCTTGGAGGAATTACATATCCAAACAAAAAGGAAAAGTAAGGAAAGAAAAAATTAGAGTAAAATTATTTAGTCTTTAGAATTGCATTAGAAGTAAACCAGAGGAGATCTTAAAGGCTTCCTACACTTAAGCTATTCATCTCTGGCTTCTGGCAAGTCTCACGGGATCATATTCATTGACATACTTAGAGGTCTGACATTGTAAAGAGGTGACACTTGTGACAATTTCAGAACCTTCCAGTCTATTCCCCAATAAAACTATTAAACTGCTGGATGCTCTTAACACTATTCTAAGACAAAACCCTAAAATTTAATTCTGGATGTCTCTGCCTCCATTCCCCATCTAAATCATTTAGAGCATTATTTTACATGGTTATTGCAAGGACAAAATGCTTTAAAGTGAGTAAATTATCCAGATTCTACATTAACAGCAGCAATATTCACTTAATTTAAATAGATCATTAAGAAACACATCCAAAGGCTTAGAAATCCCTTGCATTTTATCTTCATTAACATCCAAGCATCTGTGGACCTGGCAATGTTTGGTTAATGGCTGGACTTGATGATCTTAGAGGTCTTTTCCAACCTTAATGATTCCATTCAAAGCCAGCCACATTAGAGGAAAGGCATTCACACATTAACAGTTTTGTCTTCTCTGCCTTGTCCATCAACTGTATCTCTGCATATCCCAGGTAAAAGCTGAATACGGCATCTGCTTTTGTACTACAGTGCATTTAATGAAAATATTTCAGCAGCTAGTCCTGGACCAGGGCAATGTGCTGTGCTGTATTCAGAGATATTTAAAAATTAAGTGGAAGAATTATTTTTCTCTTACCTCAATTTCTCCATTTCATATCCACCCTGGAACATCAGTAAGTGTTGCCATAAGCTACTGTAAAGCAGTGTATGGACTGAAGAAAGCTGACTCCATCCCAGCCAGATTCCTACACAGGTCATCCACTGCATTTCACTTTTGACACCATTTGTCGCTGTTCCACTCCCTGTCCTGTCTTAGAACAGCCCCAGAATTTAACCAAAGGAATGGATTTTTAACTCCACAGTACTAAGAGACAATCAAAACAGCACCATCAACTCAGTTTTAAAATTAAATAGTAGCTAGGTTTCAGTTATTAAGACAAAATTAAGGAATATAAAAATCTTTAACATCCACAGACTGATAGAGTAAAACCATTTGCACCCCATGACAAAATCTATTTCCTTACATTGTTTACTGCCAGCATGAAGGAACTTAGTCTTTAGAGTGACTTATTAGAAATATTACCACTGATTGTATTCAAAAATCAATTCCTGCTGAAAATATCAAAAAAACCCACTAATTAAAAAGCTATATTGGCAAAATAAAGCTGGCCTAATAGGATCCTGGAAGAATCAATCACTATAATCATCTGCTGCCATAAACTCTATGGGAAGATTACAAATGTGATGCTTCAAAGGAGGGGAAAATTCTTTTAAAATATAATTTGAACTTTACTTCTGAAATACCATGACCATCATGATCCATCACCCACACTCATTGCCCAGACCTACAATAAATCAAAGCTATGATTCAATGGTTACAATCAATCTTCTGAGAGCAAACGGTGCTGCCATGTCCAGTGCATGCATTTTGGATTATTCACGATGAAGGGTATGTTAGCAAATGGCAAACAAAAAGTTGAGACAGGATGCACAGGACTAATAAAACCTTACACAACAACTAATTAAAGCAAACTGGAAAAGAGAGAGAAGCAGCATAGAGATGCAGATGAAGAAAAGCTGCACGGCCTAAGGTGTATGGGACAGCGTGATTGTTTAGACACTAGGAATTAAAAGCCTGCTCAAAAGGGATGTTATATACCACTCTATCAGAGGAAACAAACGACCTTGGAAAAATTCTAGCTGTGAAAGAGTTATTCAGGTAGAAAAAATGACCAATTACCAGAATATAATTGGTGGCTGCTTTGCAGGAGCCTCAGGAAGCAGAGGTTCTGGGAATGGATTTTTTACAGGAACCAAGTTCTTTGCCCATTTTTCAGCTTGGGAAAGGTCCATTTCAGGCTACTTATACTTACAAACAAGAATTCAATTTAAGAAATCAGGCCCAGTTAGGCCTATTATACAGTTTAAGTCTATTGTAAGCCTATGGTAAAAGAAAATCTCCCTATGTATGTCCAAAAAAATCCACAAGTAAAATCACATTATATGATCTGCCAAGCTATTCCAGAGACTTTTTAACCAGGATTTTTATGTCTACAACCATGTATCTTGCTGCTAGAAAGCATTTTGACAATCTTAGATGCTGTGCTGAAGAACCACCATAGACAAGGTGCTTTAGACAAATACCTGATGCAAAGACTTGACCAGGATACATGATTTTGTACTTGCACTTTCAAAAAGTAAATCTAAATTCAATAATTGGAATAAATCATCTTCAGGGTGTGCTCAAATAGTTCAGGCATCTATTTGAAGTCTTCCACTTCCATGCAATAAATTGTGAGAGACAAATCATGAAGCACCATTTCAAAGTAGCCTAACCTCCATTCACCACAGAGGCTGAATTTTAATAGAGGAATTATTATCATTTCCTGTGAGGAATTAGAATGGCTTTTCTCCAATAAGTTGTAGATGTCCATTAAATAAAGTTATAGTGGGAAACAGAAGACGAACATTTAAATTCAATGTCAAGAGTTTTCACTTTAATTAAAGCTATTTCCATTTTAAAGGAAATAAATATCCAAGCAAGCATTTAAAATTAATCCTTCCCTTCAGAAGTAGCACTAAAATTCAGTTAGGAGTGAAATATGATTATTTCACTTCAAATCTTGTAATCTAGAATAAAAAAAAAAAAATCCATTGTGTCTTTACTTGGCAGTAGCTCACCAGAGTAAGGTATCAAAATCCTTAACTGAGTTCTAAAATTCCAATTTCCACTTTGCTGCTTTCCCTCATAAACTATAGATCAGTGATAATTATGGCGCCAACCTCGTTGTTCTACATTTTCTTTCTTCAAATTCCAAGTATAAATATCAGTGAGGAGTACCACTATATTTTAAGGTAGGAAGAAACTGCAAAGCCTCTGTCTTCATAAAGGTCATCTTACCTCTTCCTTTTCTAATTCCAAATGAGACATTTGAGAACAGACAAAATACACAGTTCAAACATAATAAGAGGGCTAAATGCCATTTCAACTCTCTCTCCAAATATTGCACAAAATAAGCATTAATATTAATAGGAGTTTAGGGAATTCAACCAAACAACAACCTGAGCATGAAACTCGCATCATCTTTGGAAGGGCTCTCTTGGAAAATTCTGCTTGTCATTTTGACTACAATAAGAGTGTAAGAGAATTTGCTATCCAAAGTGATACATGCTCAAAAATTTAAGCAAATTGGCATGTTTTAAGAAGACATTTTTCTGCAGACAAGACTTTACATTTCTGATCTGCTCAAATGCTAACCCATCTTCCAGTATCCTTCCCATGTGGTATTTCTTTCATCCCCTTCTCTCTGGCTGAACTGCAGAAGCAGCTTCTCCATTCTCTTCCCTGGAGACTTTAATGTCTGCACATTGGGTCAGCCAAAAAGTAGCTGCTCCTTTCTTCATAATATTTCTATGGTCCCCTGTCCACACTGTGATTTATTCTCCTATTTTTGATGTTGAATATGTAGTCTTTTGAGCTTTTCTAACAGCCACTGCACTTTTCCCAGTCCACACAAAATGCTGGTTATTTTCCTGCTAGACAGTATCACCCCTGTGAGGAAAACTTTCAGCAGCACAAGTGATAGTCTGTTAGTTCAAGCTTGGAGCACTGTCCTTCCTCATGCTGTTCCCTCTCCGTTTTCCATTCTATTCTTTTGCAGTGTTACCCTGGATGTGCTACACTAAAACCATCAATTTCATCTGCCAGCGTGCAAGCTCATGATATCTACCCACCTGTCCCTTTTGCTGCATTTTCAGGAACTTAGAAATTTCTAAAACCAGAATTTTAACCCCTCAGACTACAACACTTCCTGACATGAGCCTTGCTTACAGAAAAGCCATAAATCTATGAGAAATATCATCACTAATTACAGATGCACACAAAACAAGAAAATTAATACACTCCCATTTATTTCATTTATAGACCTCTGTACACACACAGGTATTCTCTCACCACAGTTTTGTGTTACTTTAAAAAGCTACTGTCACCCCTAATGCAGAATGAGTGAGATTTCAGCTGATACCAGTGGGTACCACTTCATGGCCCACCTGTAGCACTGAATAGAAAGGCACCTGAACCATCTGGGACATGGCCCAGTGCACCCCCTTTAGCTTTTACCATTCTTGCAGTGCCAAAGGTCACAATAGTTTTGCACCACAGTGTTTACATCTGTCCTCAGCAAAGTGGAAACTCAGTAAAGATGCATCTAGAGCACCCAATTCTACTACTCAGAGGAGTTTGTAGAAAGGTAGGACAAAGCTTATTTGACTAAACAAAGTTGCATTAAATGCACCAAATGAAGGGATTTTGTGAGATCCTAGCTTTTCAAAAGTTATACGCACCCACTTTGAAAAATAACACAGCAATATAAACAATAAAGTCCTCATTTTGAAAACTACACTGTACAGAATCAAAAAGATATCTCTCTGCTAAGGAGGAAAACTCTCAAGGCCTTTAATCTCCCCTCAATCAGATACCATGATTCTTTCATTTTTTTTTTATTTTAGATGGAACAGGAAAAAGAAAGGGTAAACTGGACCTCTTGAAAGACCTATTATCTGCTTCTTACCTTACTGACTTTTGGCTCAGCCTGCAATTTCTAGTGGATTGCTCCTGAAAAGAGGCCTGCATTGATAAGCTCCTGGAAGGAAATGTTACCCCCAGCACCATCATCAGTGAGACAGAACTAACATAGAGCTGCTCTGTTTCTTGGGTTACTCTGCAGGCAGCCACAGCCCATCACAACCTCGACCTCTGTGAGTACCAAACTCCATTCAGGATCAGACATGAATCTCTCAGCAATCCCAGCCCAGGAAGGCTGCTGCTGAGACATCCTGCCCCATGTTCCAGTTATTCATTTCACCATTTAAGAACAAATCTATGAGCTAATATACAGACCTCACCACCCATTGGAGCCTTTTTAATAAGGCCCCTTAATAATTACTTTTTAAACTATTTCTCCTTAGAAGTTTTATTTATTTGGAAAAGCCTTGCACACTCCAGGAATTCTGCAACTAACTAATGATTTGAACTGAAACATTTATGCCCTCCTTGTCACCATGGTACCCTCCACATCCCAATCATCTATTTGATGATTCTTTCCTGTTTGCTTATTTCAAGCATGCTGGTCCAGCATTCATGAAGCAAATTCCTTTTGCTGACTTAAACATATAATCCTGAAGATTTCAACACTAGCTCACAAACACTTAGCTCTACAGTTTTCACTGATTTGTACATTTAAAAATGAAGGTAGAAGTTTGAAAATGTGAGGCTAATATCACCTGTCTGAACACATCAGCTCTCACTGCGGGCTGTGAAACAGCCTCTGAGCATATAACCACTTTTCAGCAGTGCTAGAAAAACACCCTCTATAGTACATTATCCTGAAGATAAATAGGACCACACTGAATGATTCAGTAAACAAGTAACACAGATAAAATTAGATTAACCCCTCAGTGCAACATGTTGCATGGGCTTCCTAAACAAATTGTTTTACAGCCTCCATCCCTTTCCCCCGAACACTCCACCAACTCAGGCTTCACATCCTTCAACCTCTGCCACCTCACAGGTGCAGACTAGTGCTCCCTCAGCATATGGCAGATACACAGAGACTGAATCAATCTCCTTTTTCTCCATCTCTTCCCCCAAAATGAGGTCAGACTTAACAGAAAAATACCCATTTTTCTCTACAGTTCTGAACTATGCAGTGCCTCAGACAGGACAGTATCATTTCAAGAGCAGGGAAGCAGAGCTGTGCTGCTGTCCCAGCACACCTGTGCACAGAACTGTTCACACCCACTCCCCTCTCCATGCACTCCACTTTCCCATGTGGCACTGCCATGCTCCCAACGTGCAGCATGCACAACAGGAGCTCAGAAGGATTCCTTCATATTTCATATTTTTATGCCCTGTTGTGGTAATCATGGAAGGCAGAAACTCAAAAGAAAGGGAAAAAGGCAGTATGTGAAACTTCTGCCAGATTAATTTCTTTTCAGGCTGGTGGAGAGTTTAAAAAAAATTTAAAAAGCATGATTCATTTCCTATTATTCACTGTGAGATCCATTCAATTACTGCTCTAGTAGTACAGTGGTGCAAGGATAGCTCAGACACAGGGAAAGGTCAGTCTGACCTCTACTTCTAAAGTCTGCCTAACACTTGCTTCCAGATCATTCTCTTCCAAATGCAATGGCAGAGAATGCACACAACTACTGCAGAATGCAACTTTGCATCTGAGGACCCACTCACTCCATGTAAGAGAGGAACCGTGAATTTTTATAACAGAAATTACAGAGGATATTTGCATAATATTTGCTGTTGGAAATAAACTTGATTTGAGGAGCTTGTCTCCAGATATGAAACAACCTTTCCAGTTTCCTAGCTTGCTTGAATGCAGTTTACTGTGGTCTCTAGTATCCAAACTAATTATTCCTATGGTTAAGCACTAGCTTCAATAGCATCCAATGGGTCTTGTAGCACAAACAACTCACAGAAGAAAAACTAGCAAAATGTGCTGGGAAAGGGGAAAACAAACCCCCAACTGTATTTTCCAGTTCCCTCAGTCCTAGAAGGAACACACCGTGTGGTGGATCTTCCCAGGCTGGGAAGGTGCGAGGGGGAAGAAGTGTCTTGTAGCAAGCCTTCCACACAGAACAGTTTAGGTCAGAGACTTAGGGGTCAACTTCTGAACAAACTGGGAGAGATAAAAATGTTGATGGAGAACCACGAGGATGACCTCCCAGAGGGAGTCAGAGAACAGATGCACCAAAGCACCAAAAAAACATACTTGCAATTTTGCAGTTGTCTCATATGTGCTCATATCTTCCTGTCTTGGGGCAGGGGGGTGGGGGGGGAGGTTGGCTACAAAAATAAGGGTTAAGTTTTTCTTTTTCAGTGGTGAACCAGCATAGAAATCTGAGGATAAAGACTGAACAATGGAGACAAACACCATTTCACCTGGTGGATTTCAGTTTCCTGAGCCTTCTCCAGCCCCCACCAGCATAGTCCCCTCTCTTTACTGAATCCCATCCTTACCCTGATCCCTTTCCTTCCAGAGCTTCCTGGCCTCCCACCTTGCCTCCTGGTCCTACTCCATCTGTCCTTTCACTCTCATTCAGGTGCCAAACCACCTCTGTCTCACAGCCCACTGAGCCTTTCAAGCCAAAATACAGAACTAAAACTGGTACCATTATCTCTGTGTAAGACTAACCTGCTTCTCAAGAAAAGAAACTGCTTGTGTTAGCATGATAGATCATATTCTATGATTCTCTGACAGCATTCAGATTTGGGGCAGGGCAGATGCAAGAACAAACAGAAGGAGAAGACAAGCACATGCCATTTGACAAGTACAAATGATAGACAGTTTTGTAAGCTCTGCCCTGATCTGTTGCCATGCATGTGTGCCAATTCTCCTTTGGAGTTAGCAGGCAGCCCCCCCATAAGAAGAAGGAAATACCCTTGAGGCAATCAGAGAAGAAGTTCCTCTGTTTTGACAAGACTGTGTGTTTATGTTGTCTTTTGTAAAACATCCTCACAACTGGATACAAATTACGTTGCTTGTAAGGCACCCACTTTCCCAAGCACACAAGGTGTGTTTCAGTGTGCACCTGGACTAAAAAAGAATTGAGAAGTCCTTTTTGCACTGCGCAAAATGGGAGGCTCTGTCAGCAGGAGCAGCTCTCCAGTTCAGAGGGTGGGCAGGCCATGACTGACCAGGAAATGGCATTTGACTGTCTACCCTGTCCACTCTGAAGGCTGGAGCATGAAGCAGCCTAAAGTCTCCTCTCCAAAAGCAAAATGTATCAATTTCATTACATCCTCCTCCAGCTCAAAAGACCAAAGCCTCACTGAGTTTATCAAAATGCCTCTTCTGCTTGGCAAGTTGGGATACAAACCAGCACACATATATTAGAGACTACTGACAGTTCAAGGGAAACCTAAATAGCAAACAATTTCACCTGAAAGGATATTTAAGGGTTCTAGCATTTCCCAAGCATTTAACCACAGTTTGGCTCTTAAATTATTAATATTCCAAAGGACATTTGCAAAACAATTGTATCTGATTTAAGGGGCAAACTGCTATCTGCTGCTGCTGATTCCCTCCCCTGTAGCTGCACTCCTGTATTTTGACACGGTCATTATTTTAGCTCTAACCAATGATGCCACTAAGTGACATCTACGACCTCAGGTGAGGAATTTATAACAGCAGCCACTCATTACAGCAGCACAAAACTTTGGAAAAGGGTAAGAGGAGTTTTTTTATCTACATTTCAACCTATTTAAATGTTTCAACCCACCCATCTTGATCCTGAGTTTCACATTAACCCAGGTGTCAAAGTGCAATTGTTGCATTGTGCCAGGCTGCAGCACACAATATTAGAAGAAGCTACTGAGTTTCAAGTGACTGTTTCAAAAGTCACGACTTCCACCGGTGCCCCTCAATTCTCAGCTAGGAAAAACCAAAAGTACAGCATTCAAAGATTAATTCCACTTTCTCCCTGAACAAACACAGCATAAAATGCTCTAACAGAAGCTGCTACTGTGCTGTGCTCCATGCCTGTTTTGATCCACAAGGATCATTTGGTACAAAGTTCATTTATTCAGCTCAGTTAAGTGTCCAACATATATTTAACTCCAGGTTAATTTCTACTGTGGGGTTTTTTACTAAAAGAAAAACTCACATGGATGATTAAACCTGTGTCACATACTTCAAATATTAGTGTTTACCACTGCCTTGTAAGGACAAAAAGCTATTCAGTCCATAAGAGAATGTTCAGTGCTGCAAATGAAAATTTGAAAGCATCCATACATCAAAGAGTTTGTATCTTATTTCTAAAATAACAGAAGTACTCAGACCAGATTTGTGGACATTTGAAGAATATGGAATTTTCCAATTCACACCAGTTGTTTGAGCAGCTAACTCCCTCACCAGTGTAGTGAGAGCAGAGCCAGCAATCCACCTCAGTAGTAAAAGCTGCTACAAAAATCTTTATGAGCTGTTACAAACTGGCCTAATTATCAGAAGATTCCTGTACACTATTTGGATGAATCAAAGATAGATAAATGCTTAATCCAAGGTTTTCATAGGGCAATAAACCAGTATTTACCAACAAGCTGAATGTACATAACCCCAAAGAAAACAGGAAAAGGAAGAAAAAAATAGAAAAAAACCCACTTCAAAATCATCAACAGGAAAAACTCAAAGGCAACTGTATGTATTTACAGACCCTCAGGTGTTTTTAATATTAAAACCAAACAGAGCTGAAAGTAAATTGAAAGGGTCTTAACTTCTCAGACATCAGCAAAATATAATAAAACTTTATTGCATTACTTACACAGCACTGCCTCATGGAGTAGATCCCTACATGTTACTGATTTTTTTAGTTTAATTGCTTCCAAGTCAAACCAGTGGTGAGAATTTCGGTTTGCCTCTGAGGGATAAACCCACAGCTAAACAAGCAGAGAAGCTAACAAAACCAAATAAAATCACCTTCTATGTTTGGAACTACCTCAGAAAATAAAACAACACCTTCCTTGGTAGATGCATACATTTCACATCAAATTAGATCTCTACACAGTCTGTCTGATTCCATGTTTTAGTATTTAGGAAAGCAGTATATAAATATTTAGCACATTTGAAACACACACACACATCAAATTTTGTGAAATGTGTTTAGAGAGCTTAAACAAACAATACTGGTCATAAATTTTGGTTTGCTTTATTCAAGCCAATGTGTTCCTCTCCATACCCTACCAATTATACATCATCCAGATTGCTTGTGTTTGCTCACACACATTTCTGCACATGTATATGCAAATGCCTAAATGGAAGTTTGTGCTGTATTCAGTGGGTTTGTGATTTCGTGACAACTGCTTCTAATCACAGTTATTACCATTATTTATTACACAGCTCATAGGGCAGGTGTGCACGGTGCCTTACAGGCAATCAGACAGATGTCAGAGCTAGACAGCTGCCTGTACCAGCCTTCACACTGCTGAGGAAACAGCAAGCTCTGAGACAGTGACAGGACTGACTGCATGAACATCTCTTTAGTGAGGATAAAAATATGTACATAAAACTAAATGTAATTTCAACAAAGTACCCTCATTCCACAGCACACTCGACCTGTTTAGTTACTACAGCAAATACTTGCAGTGCTCCAAAGGGAACAGGTGGCAGTGGCTCATTGAGAGAGGACTTCCACTTTCCACACCCCTACCCTGTAACTCGGAATTCCAGTTTTTCAGTCACAAAAGTTCCGAGTGATATAACTGTGATGGAGCCATGGAAATTGTGGTCAGACTCAAAAACCAGAGGAATACCCACTGCTCTGTTCTCTAGAGGTGTCAAAACTGAACAACTGGTTTAACAGGTGCAATAAGATTTTTTTAAATGTCTTTTACTAATGACCAGGGCCTGGCAGGAAGCACTGTCTTCATATAATACCTGACTTTGGAAGAATCCATGGGTGGCCTATGAGAGAAATTTGTATCTTTTCCTCTGATCCATTCAGCCTCAAAGGCAGGGAACAGACAGATCTCACTTACTCCAACACCAACACTCCTTTCTCTAGAAACTGCCAAATTACCTGGAGACACCCCAGAACTCTGGAAAACAGTGGGTGGGGTTTAGCTTATGCCTCTTCCCCAAGTCAAGCAGTCACAAGAGCTCAGAGTGAAGACTGAGCTGCACTGCAGAAAATGTTCACTGCACTCCCACACCTGCCTGCCTCACTGTAGGCACTGCAGCACCAAGCCTTCCTTGGACACCTGCAGGAAACAGACATCTCCAAAGGCCTTTGCTTTCAGGATCTCTTCACTGCAGAAAATGAACACCTTGCAAAGAGAAAAACAGTCCCTCACCTTGCCAAGTAGGCAAGCATATGCCATTTTCAATGCAATTATTTATATTCATGTGCACATAACCACTAATGTAATGATGACAACAGAAAGTTCTAACAGTCTACCCTCACTATTAAAAGACGTACAGAATAAAACCAACCATATATTTCTAAAACAAAACCAATAGGGCACATCTCAGCTCCTTTTAAATTAACAGATGATCAAAAAAAAAATATTGGGTTGGGGCGGTTTTTTTTGTTGTTTTGTTGGGGTTTTTTTCAGTGTGCCTCCAGCAGCGTACTTTCTTACCTCCACAGGTTCTCCTTCTCTTGTGGTTATTAGAAAACCAGTGTTTGGGTAGGTTATCTCTTCTTTAACACCTTACAATGTTGTTTACAATAAGAATTCGAAATAAAAATAAAATTTTATTGGACTGTATAATAAAAATCTTCCAATAAAGTGTCCTTGCCTGAGGCTAAGCATTTACCCTGGCTTTTATTCCTCCCCAGATTTTTACAAGATACCTACTCAGCCTCCATCAAAATCACACCAGTGAATACACAACAGCCAATGACCAAGATTAATTCCTTTGTTTCTAGAAGCTGGACAACACCTTGGTTTAAATGGGTTATGGTGTGCAAGTGATCTATAAAATGACTTTGTAGCAGTATTATTAAGTTGGAGAAGTTTCAAATGCCAATGCCCTCTTTTGTATTCCCTCTTAGTTCAAACTGTTATTTCCAAACATATCTTCCCTTTTTGGCATGATAAGCAAGTCAGATTTGGAAGGATGTCTTCTTTGTATTTCTTTCCCTGAGACTGAACAAGGTAGTGAGCCAGGCAGCATCCCTGTCCACGGTGTGTTCTGAAGAGAACACACACCAGTGCAGGGATGTAGCTTTCCTCTGAAGGACAAGACAGAAAGACAAAAAAAGGAAAGAAAAAAGCTAATATTATGTCTGACACATTTGCCATTTTCTAACTTGAATGGCTATAATAAGCCACTTGTTATTTAACATTCTACAGTTGGAAATATTTGACATTTGTCTCTTGTTGTTTGAAAGAATCCTCATATTTTCTGCTGTTTCTCTCTATGATCCATGCAAATAAGTTTCTAGTGGAAGTTACTTTGAGAATTGGAAGAATTTGCTTTCACTTATGGCCTTCAATGGCTCTATACGCTCCAGTGCAGTGGCCAGACCTACACAAACTCCACACCCTTCCCTACCTACCAAGGGTGTAGAGAGCCACAAAAAGTTCTCTGGAGAGAAGTCAGCACCACATTATGCTGCCCAAGGTGAATACAGTAATTCTACTGCACACAATGTCAGGACTTTTTATTTAGGATTGCCACATTTCCACTTGCACGGCCATCACCAGAAGAGGCACAGAAAAACTTGTGGCTTGTACCTTCTTTGAAACATTACTACCAACTTTATCAGCACTAATGACAAAAAAGCCTGGAGTTGCTCAGAGTCCAGAATTCAAACCATGTTCTGGAGATACTTGGACATTCATTTAATTGTCATGGAAAAATCCAGAGCACGTCAAAGAAGAAAGAAATTATGCAGCTGTATCTCATCTAAGAACCAAATAGCATTACTTCAAAATTTTACTTGTGGCATTCATTCAGTATTTTCTGTAGTCTCTAAAATTAATTTCCACATAAAAGAAAAATTAAAACAACCAAACAAAAAAAAAAGCCAACAGTAAAATAAAGGCTAATTAACTATATCCCCATCTTTAAGTGAAACTTTTGATTGTCAGACCTGTTAGGAGCAATTCAGACATCTGCAAATAGATGCCTCATGACATTTGAGATAAAACACAGGGTCTGCAAGTGACCCCTGCCTGTTTTGCGATGGCCTAATGGAAGATGGTGTAGGAGGCCACTGTAGACACCCCAAACATTATAAACCAGCTATTTTTAAGTACAGAGTTACTACCTTCACATTTTCACAGGTTATACAAAACCAGTTCAACAGAACCTCAGTTTACAGAGCCATAAATGACAAAACTCCAGTCTACATGTCACAGCTTAATTAAACAGGAGTATTAATCATGCACTCAAAGTACTCTCTAATTTAAGGGTCCATGGAAATCCAAATTAAGATGGAGATGGAAAAAACATACTGTCATTAATAATGTAAATAAAGGATAATTAGTGCTCTCCAATTACTTTCAGAATAACATAATGTTTTTCTATACTTAGAAAATAAATTATTGGGAATATATGAATTTACTTACTTTGGTCTCAAAATGAACCAACTTCATGCAAGATTTGTAAGTTACAAAGAGTCAATCCCCAATTGCTGCCTCACTGGGAAAAATCAAATTTGTCAAATGTTCAAACTTTGAGGGTTTCGTTGAATTCTGAAGCAGAAAAAATACTCCAATGACAGAGGGATGTGCAGCAAGGTTGCCATTCTATGATTTAACAGCAGAATTTAACAGCAGAACAGCCACTCTCTTTCACAGCAGAAGAAGTTACCAGAAGGTGAAGAAAAGCAGAAAAACAAGTCCAAGTACAGTAACTACCACATAATACATGGTTTCCTCCTCTACAGATGCATCTCTCCTCTCATTTTTTCCCTATATGATGCAGATCTAAAGAACTATTTCTTCCTACTAAAGAAATAACATGTTTTTGTTCAGTGAAGAAGAGGAAAGGAACACATTCTAGACTGGTGATGACCCAGCTAACAGAAAGTAAACAAAATGCCAGATTGTCTTGAAGCTATGCACACCTTCTGAATCCAGAGTCTGAACATTCAGGACCTAATCCATCATTATCTGCAGTCCTTTGCTAATCATTTTATTTCACTGAAAAAGCCTCTTGGAACCAAAGATTAAGGGTTTTTCCCTCCAGCAGAGTAATTTTTCATTTGTATACTTCGATGACTACTTACTTAATGAATCAAATCTGACTTTAAAAGAACAATTGTTGTTCTGTTTACTTCTTTCTGGTACTTCTGTAGCACTCACTTCTGACAGAAAGGTAACTGCAACCTCTTCATCTGTACATATGCACAACATGAGGGCAAAAATGTCTACCCCTGAGGCTGCAGGTGTAATCCTGCTGGTCAGAGAGCAAAATAATCATAGACACAAAAAACAAGTACTCCCCTCAGCAAACTTTTTGGTAGTCTGAGCAGACACTTGAAAGTAATTCAAATACACCAAGAATTTGGCATTATTCATGTTTTACTATTTTCAGCTGGGTCACTTTTATAATCTAATCAGCTAAACGTTGTCTTCTGGAATCGTTTTCAGAATATGAACGACATAATTCTCTGTATTCATTCCACAGGACAAGCCATGTGTCAGCTCAGGGAATCTGTGGATAATAGGGGATAAATTGCTGCCAGGCTGAAGGCAGAGCCGCCCTGTGTGGCAGTGTCAGGACGGTCCAAAGGGCAGCACACTGAAGAGAGGTCCCCTCACAGCTGGGCTGGTGATCTAAAGGGGCTTTTACAGCAGAAAGGATTCCATAACACTAATATTGCCAATATACCCTAATTCTGATCTCAACAAGATCAGCAGATTCTGGCACACCAGGTTCCTAATTCTAATGGGGTGACTTTCATGCAAATTTGTGATGACTTTTAAGCCAGTTTGGGATAGATGAAAGATGTTTGATTGACAGTGATGTCACTGTTTTACAGCAGACCTGCAGGGGACACTGGCAGGGCAACTGAAGCTGGAACAGCATGAAGACTGTCTCGTTTGTTCAGATAAGCTCATTTCTGGGACAAAAGATTAGTTCCCTCTAATGCCCCATACTGGTTTCTCTAAACCAGGATTTGGGACGTATTAGCCACTATGTAAATAGCCCAGCAGATTTTAACTCAACATGTTAGTGGATGTAGCAGACACTGCCCTACCTACACTGAAAAAGGCAAAGTGAGAGTCATTCACATTAACCTCCCTCTTCCAAATCCTAGACAACCTAACTCGGAGTTTTCGTGAGAAGGGCTGGACAGACAGCTGTCCACCAGAAAGGTGACTTTCCATCCAGTCACCCTGCATTTTTCCAGCAACAAGTTAATTACTGCCACTGCATTTCAGCATGAAAAAAATGAGTACATAAAGAAAAACCCTCCCTAATTTGCAATTCAAAGTGTACATAAATGTATATCAAATCACACAGACTAAAGCACTATTAATAATGGCAGCATATTTTCTAGTGATGTTTAAAATTCACAACCCTGTTCCATCTGTTTGTCTCCAAAGTCAATATAACTGAATTTTCTCTCCATATACTTCACTAGAGAAATTCCTTTCATTCTAATGAAAAAACCCTCTGCCCTCAAAAACTGGTAGATGCCTTTCAGCAAATGCACTAATAGTAATACCTGCTTCTTAAAGTATGAGTTTCAGTTTGGTAGGGTTCTTTTACCACTGATTTTTATCCTTTAAAATGCATTGATTTCTTTTTTTTTTGCTGACCTTTACAGTATAAATGTCACTGTCAGATAAAATAATTGAACCCAGTAATCCATGCACAGACTGGAGAAAACCTTTGAGTGATTTCAACATGATATAATCACTGTCTAATAAGAACCCAACTATATTTCTTTGACAGACATGTTCCTTTCCCTTAGTCTGATTCAGGTGGTATATGAAACACAAAGTTTATACTGGGGAAACATTCTGAGAGTAACACTGGTTGCTGGTTGCCATGGAAATAATAAATTATGAACGTGGTAGACGGTGCCCTCTCTTCAGTGCACAGGTAACTGCACGCAGCACACCATTCCCAACAGGATGCAGCAGCAAGGGAAGGCACCAGCATTTAATTTTTCCTGAGACAAACACTAAAAGAAACTGAAGCCCACACTGCTAACAGTCAGACAAGCCAAAAGCTGTTATCATTTTCTGTATGTATCTAAATTTAATACCTGTGCAATTCCATTCCTCTAACCCATCTCATTAGCACATAACATAGATGAAGCCATGAGATCCCTCTCCTGCCATATATTTACCTGGAAACTTCTTATTTTCCTCAACAGCTATCAGATTAGGCCTTTAAGTAATTAAGATTCCTGAGCACAAGCCCTATTTTTGGTGTGCTTTCTGCAAAGGGCTTTACAGAAATGATAAGTTTATCTATTCACTATACAGTCACTGAAACATCTACACATCTCAGCCGGGGGAAGCAACTTCTCACCCTGCCCGCACCCCTGTCAAGCTTCATTTTTATTGCTTTGGGTGCACCCCCTCGCCGTGCCCTCTGCCAAGGCTGTTCCACTGCAGTAAAAAGTAGGCAGGATACATCGATCCAAAGAGACAAAGCACGAACAGTCACTTTCACCCACCAGGAGGCAAAGCTATAGTTTGAAAAAAAGGGATAACTGATTACAAGCACAAAGCCTGCTCAGTTTCCTCTTTGCCAGGGCATGACACCAGCCCCAGGCCTGCAGCCACAGGTGTACCCTGTTCCTTTGGGCAATAGGGAACAACTCAGTGCCCAAAGTCACAGCACTGGCTAGCACTGCCAGGGAGGCAGCAGCGAGGCTGTGCCTCTCAGAAAGCACTAGTTTGGGATCCCCAAACAAGCCTAAGCTGACATGGGCCCAAATGCCCAGTTCTGTGAAAACAGAGACATTCTGGGCATGTGCTAGAAGGAACATTCTGTGCCTGGCAAACTGGTGAAAACATCAGGAGTTTTCAGTGTGTATTTCCTGATACAGCAGCTATTCTGCCGTGTTGACTCCATCCAGTCAAGAGATTTCTACTCAGGCTTTGAAAATATTCATAAACCACTAGAAGTTAAGGCTGGAACCTTATTTATTTGCTTCATTGGCTTGGTTATGAGCTTAACTGGAGCTTTATGAATGATGTCAGTCCTTCCTGGAGAAGGCAGAGAGGTTGTACAGGGTGTTCAGTTGGAGCAGCTGCTTTTTCAATCAAGAGATACTTAATTAAGCAGAGAGGAAAAATGAAGAATACATAATGTGCAGAAACAGGTTAGATAAGGGTTTTAGCCAGGCATGAAAAAATTTAAAAAAGGGAGATTGCAAGAAAACTATAACCACCTATCTTTTGTTTTAAGCTGGTTTCTAAAGGAAACCTGAGTGCTGTGAAGCATTTTAGAAGCACAACAGTCAAGAAATAAGGAAGGACACTTCTAGGAAAAGCAGTCTACAGCGCACGGTGATCAGGAATGTCTGCTCCATGAAATTTCAGGACAACAATTAATGTTCACTTCCATAAACATACAGCTCTTCAAAGCAAATGAAGCATGAAGGGAACCCAATTGCACTAAGCACAGGAATGATCTGAACATACAACAAAAGTCAGTGATCTTGCTGTGCGATAGTGTCATGCTCTGTGCCTCCTACCAAATTACAGGACTGTTTAAATCTATTATCACTTTTTAAACACCCTTTTCTACATTTAATTTCATTGATACATGAGGAGAACTCTCTTCTCATTCTTAATGAATTCAGCAGTTTCAGTGTTACTGATGAAATGCCTACAGACTCCCAGAGCCCAGGCAAGCAAGAAATCAAATGATCGCAATAGGTGCAGCAGGCTCTCATCTGCCTCCGGGCATTTACAAGCCTCTTATCACTGGAAATGCCTGCTTGAGGTTGCACCAGAGTAGAGCTAAATCCTGCATTTTCATCACAAGCTCACCTAATCTGGGCTCGCACATGGCATGCAGTTCCTCCTCTGTCACGGTGGCTTAGGTGTGCTTTTGGGGACATTAGCATGGGCTGTGACATGTGAACTGAAAACACAGGTGGCGATTACAGCTTGTCCCCACAAACTGCTCAGGCCTGTTAACACTGACGGGGTGCTCAGCTCCACTCACATTTTAGTACCTGAGTCCTCTAAAGCTAAAAAAAACAACTCTAGCCACACTGTAAGCCACATTGCAGCCATTCCACAAAAAAAAAAAAAAAAAAAAAAAAAAAAAAAAAAAAGCAGCAACTCCTGTAACATTAGTCTCCCATACAGGAAAAGACCCATTACCAAGCAAAGAGAACTTCCAAAAAGGGTGAGCCTGTAAGTAAATTGATGTAGGAAAGTATTTAAAACTATACCACACCATTATTGCCATGACATTTCCACATCTTCAACATAAAATGATGTTTTAAAGTAGACTATCTTCCTCTCTACAGAGCTGACATAAACAGGCTGGCTGTGGCTTTTCAAAAACTTTTTATACATCATACACTTAAACCATATTATAATTGTTTCTAGACAAATTCACATTTGGACTACCACTGCCTGAATAGCAGTCATTCACTAATGCACAGTTGCTACAATGTCTTTCTCTACTGTAAAAACTGGAAGAAAAAAATAAACCTCAAGAATAGATGCATCACTTGTTTGAAGTTTTTAATATCTGCTTCAAAATCACCAGTGGGGTAGTCATGGTCCAGAATATTTTGACAACAATTTATCCTAAGTTTACCAATTCAAAATTGTCTACACACAATCAGCTCATTTTCACCCCTCAGAGCTGACTGCTCCTGAATAATTTCAGGTATTTCTAAGTCTGTTTCACATCTCATAGTCATCTCATAGATGACTCAGTTTCAGTGTCAATCAATGGCTTCAATAGTTCAGATTATGAACAGAACTGTAAAATTAACATTAACAGCTGACAATCATGGAACTGATAAAATCACTTTGATATAATGGTGAGTAACCATTGCTGACCTCTCCACAGGAACTAGGCAGGGAGGGTTACTCACGTGTAATTCCACTGACTATGACAGACAAAATACCTGTCAGCCTTAGCAAGTGCAGCTTCCTGACTTTCTTGCAGGTATCTACAAAGGCATACAGGGATCCCAGTGCCCTGCTGCCCCTTGCCCCCAGCCAAAACCTCAGCTCCAGCTCATCTGGATGCTGCTGAAAGGAGCCTGGGCTGTAATGTGCACTTCCCTAACCAAGGTATGAACACCTGCCCAGTACAAGGAGCATCAGTGGCTTTACCTGCAGGTTACTGTCCACAGGCTGGGTTACTGTGAGCCATAAACAAAGCATGAGCACCAGCAACCCCAAGAAAACAGAGAGGTTTTCACTTTCATCAGGAAACTAGGAGCTAATAGCAACAGGCTAAATGATGGCCTGAGTGAAGCCTATGTGAGTTCTGCCATCTTTCCCACACACCTGTGAATGCATTTCTGACGTGGCCTGCACCATCACCTGTGTTTCAGAGCTTCTCAAAAAAGTGGCTGCAGAGCTGCCCACTGGGTTTTACAGAACCAGAGTTTGGGTGCTGACAAGCAGAAATGCTGCAGTCAATATTCATTCTGAGGAATGTTCCTCCAAGCACACACCTAATAAAAATGTAGAGATCTACAGAAAGACTGCACAGCTATCTGAGAACTCCCTGGTTCTCTGGCATGGCCCTGCCTCACTGTTTTTATCCATGGATGCAGCAAACACCTACGGTGTCACACCACCCTCTGGTTACTCACCAACAGGGGAGATCCCTGAGGTACTTTTTGTGTTTTCTAATATCAATATTATTCTTTTGAGCTTTATGACTTTGTGCAGTTTGTATTTCTAGTCTCTATCCAAGAATAAGGACTCCAAAACCCAAAGTAGTGCTTAGCGGAAAAATGCAGATAGTTGTGGGAGACATGCAAAATTATTTCTACCTTTAGCTTATCTCACAGATAGATTTCCTAGCATTGAAGTTTGTCACTTCCCTAAAAATCATATCTCACAGGAGATATTCATGTTAAATAAACAAGTAAATAAGAGTTACAGCAATCACATTCTGTTATAACTCCTGGAGCTGGAATGGGAAGAGAAGGAACTAAATAGCACAATACCCTTGATGAATTCACAGAGCTTGACAATACACTGCTGACAAGACAGGGGACTTTGAAAAGACCAAAACAATTCCCCTGATGATAACAACCTGAATTTTACTGAATCCTCAACACTCCATCCCAAATGGTCGCTTTTAAAATGCATTAAAATTTATTGCAATAATGCCTTGCTGCCCATTCCTGTACTTATAAAGCACAGAGCAGTCATCTAAATCTCCCATGATAACATCTTCAAGACAGGAGCTTATCAGCAGTACAGAGCAGGAAAATCCCGTGGGTTGGGATTACACTTTTGATTATAAATTTCCTGAGAGAAAGATGTCATCAATCTACATTCTTTATGAACTCTACCACATGAAAGTACTCTTTTACTCTAATAATAGCTATCAGGTTTTGTGCAAGCAGCACCTGCAACAACTCTCCCATGTGGAAAAAAGAAAGTTGTTACATACAACCCCACAAAAGAAAATCAGTCAGCGGGTTTTTTTTTTGTCATGAAGCTGGTTTATTTTTATCTTTCCATTGTCATCAGCATACCAGCTGTTACACATCCCTTTAAGGAAGATTAGAGATTAATAGCCCTGTTTTCAAAATATATTGGAGTACTTACTTCCTTACTCTATAATACATATATCCTAACACAGGAAAAAATGGAAGGCCTATTTCTAGACATGTCACAAAACAGTTGATGGAAAAAGTTCATCAGGATCTTCCCAGGCTGACTTTTGTCAGAAATATGTCAGTTCCACATTTTCCATCCTGGTTCCCATTCAGCTCTTCTGTAGAGAGCAATGGCAAAGGTCACAGTAAATGACAAGTGACTCAGAGTAGGAGAAAGCTCAGGAGCCCTAGAAGGAGGCCAGCTGCCTGTTTCAGACGCTGGGCAGGTGCTCCAGCCTGGTTTTTGAGGCAGGAATGGGTACTGCACACATTGAGGGCCTTCTCAGATCCCACTAACTCACATCATTCTGCATTATAAAAACACACCATGTCACCCCTCATGATAAAATCAGTAAGGAAAATAAGACTGGTTCCAGAAAGAACCCTCAGCTCTCTGACCTAGACACATCACTTTCAGAACAACAGGTTACCCCTTGAGCCACTGATGCTATTCCTGTACCAGCCCCCTTTGAAACCAGCAATCTTCCACACGGCATAGCACAGAAAACTCTGCCCAAACACAGACGTGGAAGAACCACTGCATTTCTTGTACCTAAGCAACTAGTGGGCTTACCAAGGAAAGATCTCAAGTTAGTTTACCCACACATTGCCTTCAGAAATGTGATCTGTATTCACACTATTTCTTTTTTTAACATACATAAAAATGTATGTAAAACCATTAAAAAAACCACACTCCCCCTTCTCCAAATTCTAATACTCCAAATTCATTCCTTTGGATGTAGACTTATGTCCTGGGTTGTGGTGTAGAACGTGCACGGAGTATTCTACCACCATCTTCATGAACTGTGGAAACCAATTGCTGAAGCAGCATTCTTCCAGACTCTCCCCTCCCTCTTTCTGTTAGGGTGTCTTTTGTTAAGGTGTCCTCTGCTAATGGGTCTTTTGATAACGTGTTTTCTGTTAATGGCCTGCTGATGACTTACAGATAACTCCCACCAGGAGTTATCTCCCGTTAATGGGCCATCAAGGACCCCCCTGTATGACTCATTATTCCATTGTGAGATGCTCCACCCAGGGGGAGGAGCCAAGCATTCTCACCTGCATATAATCTGGGATCTGGGACAATACGGGGTACCTTACCCACTGGATCTACAGAGGATCAGAGCTACCAGACCTTTCTACGGGATTGCTGCTTCCATCATCTTGCTCAGGTTGTATTCTGACTCTGTCAGGGGTCTTTTGTATTATTGCATTTATTTTATTTCTTTTTTTTTCTTTTCCTATTAAATTGTATTTCTGACTTGGAGCCTCTCACTAGTTTTGCTTTCAAACCATCACAACTTATAAAGCCTGTCCTTCTCTGAATTACTATTTCTCTCTCCCCTCTGCCCCTCCACCACAGGAACTTCTAAAGCAATTATTCATCCAGGTCATTGTGTGTGTGTATTTTTTCCTTAAAGAATTCTCATGCTTCCTTTATGTTAAAGTTCTTGAGCTGTTTAGTTCAGCAGCATTTGAGAATTACCTCCTTTACTTTCTCAGAATTACACCTTCAGTTATTATTTTTGTTTGCTGTCCAAGCTTCTTTCTTTACCTAATTCCTTTATAACATATTTACTATTGCCAGAAGAACATCTGAAGTATTTTGTTGGCCAAGTGCATATGTAAGTAATGTCATATTTCTTGGGATAAAACATATTGTCTTTCAGCTTGGATGGACCTCAGAGATCCACACGCTCTACCTCCTTGATCTTGATGTGGCCACGAAAAAGTGCAAAATATGGACACACAGGTCAACAAGACCATGTCTTCCTTTAAACTAAGAAAATATGAAGATCAGAGAAAACTTTGGGAGGAGATTGGCGATTGTAACACATTGTGTAAGCTCTGGGCTCAGGGCCAATCACCAGTTATATCTGTGCCCTGGGCCTCAGTTGGCCAGGCCAGAAATAGTGCTGCTATTCTCGGGAAGGTGCAGCTGGCTTCTTCGCTGTGACTCTGGTCACTAGCAGATTGCATAAAGGGACTAACACAATTAGCACAACAGGCTGGGCAAGGATGCTCAGCACAAGGATTGCCTCAGCTTGTGCACTTGAACAGGAAACCTCAGGCTTCAATCTCCTTCCAGTAATCTTCATGCAGTGACGCTTCCAGTGTTACTTCAAAAAAGTTTTGTGCTGAATCAACACACAGTCAAAGCCAGTTTTCATTTCTTTCTTTGATACTTTCATTGCATGCAATTGTGTATTAAAAGAGACTGAAATACAAGACTTAGTGCTTCCTCTCTGCTGTTGCCCAGAAAAATTCAGAGAATTACTTCTTTCTATAAAGGCTTTGTAGCAAAATGCTCTCAAAGCAAATCTACACTTTCTATTAATGTTGTTTATTAAATTAGGCTTTAAAGAAATATGTTGTACCAGTTCTAGTATTTTACAAAATAACTCTTAACAAAAAGCTTCAGAGGGTTTTTTAGAGTGTTCACTCAAAGTGTCACCTGACAAGTCAGATAATTCTCAAACATGAGGAAGATAAAATTCGCCTTTCCCCCAGACATCATCATAAACTCAGTGCTTCTATTGTAACTTCTCTTGTATTTACTTCTAAACAAATGTTAGTTTAGTTTTTCTACTGCCCTGAGTTATGAAATTACTCAGAAATAATTAATTAAGCAAGCACTAAGAAAGTCCTCATACCTGCATAAATCTGTATTTAAAGCTACAAGTGAAAAACAGTAATCTAATTCATATTCACTCTTTCTAAAAATTGAAGCAAACACTTTCTGAAAAAGCAGTATATGGACATGGCAGGGGAATGCTTAATATCCAGCCAAACTATTCTTGACTCATGCTTTACTGTGTGCAGATATAAGTGATAAGACACTTGGAAAAAAAGTAATAGCCATTTATCCTTTCAAAAGCAGAGTTCCTTCATTCTGTGCAGTTCAGTGCACAGCAACATAACTCACAAGTACAACACTTACCTTGATCTCAGCTAGATCAGTGCATCAGCAGCCCAGGAGATCAACACTGCCAGTTATCAGGCATCTACATGATGATCATATTTCACAGAGGTGCTCACAATTTATCCCACACATTCTCAACTGTGCTCACATCTTCCAGCATGCAGACAGAAATAGCATCATTTCTCTACCTGTACTGCTCTTAGCAAGCCAGCAAGACTTTCAAAGTTGAAATCAAACAATTTGAAGGTGGTCCTAGGACATAAAATACCATTTGTCAAATACTTGGAGCATTACTGCTACAAAGTAAAATGCTGTCACAGGAAAAACTCTAACTGGGATGAGAGTCTACTGTGCCACTGCAGTGTGCATTTTACAGGTCTGTCTAGCCCAAGGCACCTTGAAAAAGTATGTGTTTAGTGAAAAAGCAGCTTCTGGTATCCTGGATTGCAGTTTTGTTCTCAAGCAGCAATGCAGCAGCATTTTCTCAAAAGACCACGCACACACAGGCACCAGATCTCCTGATCTTCCACACACAGTGCTCTGGAAGATCAGCAGGGGTGTACAGCAGGGGAAGAAGTAATACTGAGAGAGAGAAGCAATCTCCATAAGAAGCCAGCTGCAGACAAGCAGGAGCAAGTGCTACAGTACACCACTTGTGTACACAACTGTCACTTCTGCTGCAATTCCTTAGCAACTGCTGTATCTGACCTGATGCAGGAAAAGAGAAAAATGAAATCAGGACAATAAAAGGAACCCCAAAACAAATTGGTAACAGAAAGAAAAATAAAAATGTTGAAGAACACATAAAAAAGAACAGGAGAAATATCTCACCATTTTTTTTCCCATGCAGTAATTCTGTTAATTTTGGCGTGATAGACCTTACACAAACTCACTGTTTATATATACAAATTGTACATTTTATACATTTTAATCTTGGGTCTCCTCTAGTGCACCTTTATTAGAAGTTTGCTAAATATTTACAAGTAGTAATTCAGCCACCCCACACCCTTTCCTGAGACATTGCTTTTGTTCTTATTTTTCCTCAAAAGTAATTTTCTTCACTACAACAACAGTATGACATCAGTTAAGAGACTCTGCTAATAAATCTTTGTGCACAAGATCATTTCTCAGTATAGTTTGTGCAACCCAGGAAAGGACACCTCCTTAGTTTCATAGAAGAACTTATGTCATTGTAAAAGGGCCATGAAAGGAGCACAAGACAACCACCTGAGCAGTGTGATTCATGATAGTGTACAAATTCCAAAGACCAGGATGGAGACAACTGCATGGATTTTCACCAATAATGTTGGGAACAAGCTTAAGAACCAAAAAAGCTGGTTTGTGACTTTTGCATGATTCATTGCTTTTACTTGCAGTAAAAGAACCACAGTTTGTGGCTCTTGTAAAATATTTCCAAACTCTTTCATTGAAGCCTCTCACATTGTGAAGAGTTTTATGACAATGTTTCTGTCAATGTCCCTTTCATTTCATTAAAGCTACAAGATCCTGCCACACAGTAGCCTGTTTCTCCTTGCTGTGCTCCCAGATTGAGATGAAAACAGATGAACACAGAAACAATTCAATGAAAACACCATTTTTAACAATGCCTTCCAGGAAACTTTAAAAGGAGTGCAGCTGCCCTGCCTTGCCCAAGACGTGGACCCAAACATCAAAGAACAAGAGCAGAGCGGAAAGGAAAGGTCCAAGAAGCAGGAATATCTATCAATTCCTCTTATTTATTGGAACAAGGAAGATAAAAGATGCATTCAAGTAAAGATGAGAGTTGTGTAAAGGGGTGAACAGAAAAAGGCAGAAAAAAGGAATTAAATAGGTGAGAAAGAAGACGTCATTGTTTTGGTTTGGTCACCTCTTTTCTTTTCAGGAGAGAATCAAGTGCAAAGCCTAAAAAGGCAAGACAAGAAAAGCTGGAAAAGGAAGAGAGAATCAGATTAGTTACACCTTGAGAGCCATCTCCCTGAGGCAAATGGCAGCTTCTCCTTCATTTGAGACCCTTTGTTTAAGGTAACTCTCCAGGCAATCTGCTAGAACTCAATCAGTCTGCTACCTAAGTGATATTCAAGATAGATCAAATCAGATGATCCTCTCTGGCCTTAAAATACATGAATTTATAAAAGGCTCAGATAAGGAAGAAAGTGAGCAGAGGTTACAGAACAGGAAGGGCAAAACTTATAGAATGATGTAATACATTTCAAAAATGCTAAGAAATAGATTCTGTTTTCAAGCCTCAAAACAAATGTGCAACCATTCCAACAATTTTAAGTGCCTAATTCCGGTTTATATATATACATATATATATATATATATATATATGTATACTCTCCAATATTATTCTCTTCCCAAGACCTCAGGTAAATACCACTAGCTCTACTGCTTTAGCTAAAAGAAATCAAATCTGAAAATGCAGCTTTCTGTGACACCCTGTACCTTTCAGAGAAGATATTAAACAGTAGCTGCAAGGTTTCAAAGTTTTCCAGATATTTCTTATTCACAATTAATCTCTTCCTAAAACTCAAGAATATTCTTCTATAGAGAGGACAAAAAACTCTGAACAAACACAAGTTCTCAGAAAACAGGATTAGGTCTTTGTATTTTGAAAATCAGCAGGTATTTTTATGAGTGGATTTTTCAAGTCCAAGTTTGCAATTACACAGCTATTTTGCCTGAGAATCCATTGCACACATGATTACAATGTTCATGACAGAAAATTTATATTTAATATAAAAAGACATAACCCAGTGGCAGAGACTTCAAGCACATGAAATAGCAATAAACTAGCTATTACTAGCACTGAAAGTTGCCTCAGAACATTTCATGTTTCACAGTTAATGTGAATTTAAATTTATGCTTGAGTATCTATCCCTTGTAAAGTTACACTACAGCTACTGCATGAGTCAATGTTAATTTTTCTATCTTTTTTTACACTGATTCTCCTTGTGTGATGTTTTGTCTAACAAAGTAAAGCAACAAAACGTTGGGAAAAAAGATGCACTGGTAGAAATACACAAACACTGAATGTGCAACTGAGATTTGAAGAACTGCACTTTTTAGTTGGATGTACAACAGCCAGTTACTCAAACGTAAGAAAGAGATCAAAATATCAGAATAAAGTAGTTGGCACACAATAATATTCTTGTATTTTAGAGGCACAACTGCCTCATTTGAGTTCATTTCAACACACATAACTCCCAAGACACATTATTCCACATTTTACCACTGCTATTTATATTTGAAGTTCCTCAGCACGGTATTGGCATGTTGAAAATTAGGCACTAAGCAATGAAACAACATTTTAATGTTCAAATTTCCTTATTCACAAATAGGCCTTTTCTTTGTTAAATATCACAGTCACAGTGTGATAGAAATTCTTTACGTGTATTACTTAAATTGTTGAAAGGCTCAGCAAAGAATTTAAGGAAAATGTTACCTGGGATCTAGGAAAGTATGTTCAGTAAAGCAAAACCACAATATAAATGCATTTCCTCTCACACTCATTATGTTAGCACTGAACAAATGATGGTGAAGCAAGTAGCACCGAACTGAAATACAATAATTTTCTAAGGAATTTTCCATAATGACCAGAGCAGCATACAAGAAAAACATTAGTTCAATAAATAATATATTTGAAGTGACATGAAACACATTTAGAACCTGCCTCAGCAGTAGATTCAAAGCCCCTTGAAGAACCTGTGTTCTCACAGCATTGTTCTCTACCAGAGTCCTTTCCTCATCCCATCCCAAAGGTGAGAATTGCTGAGAAAAGAGCTTGATGTTTTCCAGAACTGCACCACCTGCTAGAATTGGAATTTAGAAACTGAGCACTAGGAAGATGGGTGACTGCACCAAGGCAGGCTGTATCCAGCCAACTTCTACCACCTCCCAGGTCCCAATAGCTGCCCCAAATCTGACTGTCCACAGTTCCAAATACCAGCAAGTAAGAAGCCAGACTGCTGCAAGGGTTAGTGGGAGCAGATTGCCACAGGAAGCTGGGATGATGGAAAGAACACTTAAGATTTTCTAACTACCTTCTTATAATCCCTCACAGAACACCTAAACTATTACCTAACTAATGATGTTCTCCCCACATTATTGAAGGCCTCATTATTGAAGAGACTGACTGTGCAAGTGAGTGCTCTGAATAAGGTCATATCATTGCAGCAGCAGCACATGAGTTAAACCCAGGAACTGAAATGTATTTGGTGAGAAGCTCACCAGATGAGTGCCCATGTGAGCATACCAAAAAATCTCCATGTCAGATTTTCACAAATATTCACTTTGAGGCAAAAGCCTCAAACCTAGGCCACACTTTGCATTCTCTTCAGGATAGCTCAACTCTCTGCTGCATTGACCATACTGGAAAAAGTCGTGAATTTCATTTGCATCATCAATTACCAATAAATTACCAACAAATCTGATGGGGAATTTGATGCCAACATATTATCTTTAAAATCCCTCCTTGCAGTGTTCAGACACAGCTACCTGACCATCCTATTCTGTTTCCTCTTTTCCCTGCTAACATACTCCTTTCAATCTGTCAGTACCTATTATTCCTCTCATACTGCCAGAGAAAAATCATTTACTTGAAGACATAGAAAAAAAAAAAGGTTAAGCAAACATGCACAAAGGAATTGTGGGAAATGAAGCAAAGTAGACTCATAAAAAATGAATGCTGAGAAAACGATTAAAAGCCCAACAAGCACTAGTAAGATGGTAACTTCACCCTAAGATTTTAGTCCCAGTCCTTGAAGGAGCTGTGTTGCTTTCACACACAATAAAAAAAGACAGAAAAAAAACCCTAGGAATATGGCTTTTCTAAGACTCTTCAAAACCCAGCTCAAGGGCCCAGCAATAAACAGTATAATATTTAAAAGTCCACCCAATACGCATAGCAGATACTAAAGACATCACATGCAGTCAGCAAAATGTTGAGTGCCCTTCACAAATTGCAAGATCAAGCTGAAAACATGAAAAGCTAATGTGATACACTTGATACATGCAACAGCTTTAAGGGCACAGTGGAAGACACTGAAATTTGTGTGTGCTGAAAATCATCTCTAATTTCCAGCTTCACACTTTCTCTGCTGAGCTGAGCAAAGCTTGATATTGTCATTCCAGTTTATTGAAAAATGGAACCCACATGGACATATCCTGTGCTCAGTATATCTGCACATATAAGAGCATATTTGTATCTTAAGCACACAGAATTGTTTTATCCTTAATTTAATAATGAGAGGGGGAGATGGTTATTGAAGCACTTCAGAAGTATTTTCATGTTTATGTGGAAAAAAACCCACACTTTGTTCAAATTGATATAGTTTCATATTATCATTATGAGTAATATGCTCTCTGCAATCTTATCTAAAGAAGTTATAAACATCTGAGAGAAGTATGATGCTTTAGAAAATGAACTTCTACTTTATCTACACCATCAGAAGATGGCAGTTCAGTGTGAAGAAATACTGATTATATTTACTCAACCTCTTTCCTGACAACAATAAAAATACCAGTGAGATTTGGAGGAAAGGTTGATTTTATTTGTCTGCTTTTGGTTTGGCTTTTGTTTAATTTACAAGTGATTCATCTGCAGTGCTATATTCACGAAGGGATTGTGCAATCTGGATCAGAATTCAGTCTTGCTGGAGCAACAGATTTTGTTGTAGTCAATCTCAATATAGGTGGCAAATGATCTGCATTTCAAGCTGCTACTGTCACTAAAGCCCAGGTATCTAAATCATGTGCATTCAAGCAAATTAAATATAAAAAAAGGCTATTATTTCCACACTTAAGCAAAACATCCATACTGAAAACCAGAAATTCTTTCACAAGAAGAAAATAGGGAAAAAAAATGGCAGGAGCTGGATACTGGCATACTTATTTGATCTGCTTTCAATTTGTACATTCATTTTCTTTTGAAATAAACAACATGAAAGCAACAGAGATCTCAAACATGAAATGCAAATTAACTGATTACAGAAGATTTTTATTTCCCAAACGCTGACATAAAGCAGACTCAACAGACCTCAGAACACCTGAAAGAAAAATAAAACTCCCAGATTCCAGGCAGAAAAGTCAATGCATGACAAGACAGAGAAAGACTAACAACAGGGCAAAAGAGGACCCCAGAATAAAACCCAAACCATTGCTTTATTACATTACTTAAAGCAAAATATTTTTAACCTAGTGCCTTTTATCAACACAGTACTACAAGGCATTCATTCTAGTTTCTTTTATAATCAAAGAGAAATATATGCCTGACATGCAGGATATTTTTTAAATTGTGATTAATCACAGTGGAGGAGGAGAGGGGAAAAAGTCCCACAAATATTTTCAGCACCATGTTTGCAAGTCCAGGTATGAAAGGACATTATATTCACTGGTACACATCACCCTTCAAGGTTTGTCTTAATGTGTCTTTTCTAAGCAGTTATGAAAGAGAGAAAGTGTTGAAAAGGGGGAAGGAGGGACTCTTAGTGGCAGCTGTGCCTGTGGTGGTGGCAGCAGCAGCTTGTGCTCATTCCTGGATGCAGCAATGAACCGAGAATGCAGGTTTACCAGGATAGGTATTTCTGTTTCCTGCCCTGTGGTATTACCCACCCTACTCAAATAATCAGCACATGGCATTATAACTGAGGATTTACAGTTCCTTAAACATCTGTAGACAGAAGGACACTGCCGCTCTGGAAAGCTCAGTGACTCAGGGGCTGATCCCTGCCCAGAAGCAGCACTCCAGATTGCTTTTGCAGCTCCAGACTGCAGCCATCCCAACCCCAAAGGAACTGATGCAAACTCTTATTTATATCAGAAGTAGAAAGGAACGGGGTGGGTTTCACCTGTTCTCTGTTTCTATGTATAAAAAGTACTCTGCTTCTTATTTTCAAATAATCCTAATGTTAAAATATGAGATAAGCTGGTTCTAACATACAAAAAAACTTCAAGAACTAACTTCAATAAACACTGGTTGCAATGTTAACACATTTTGCAAACATGCAAAATCCTTCAAATTATATTGTATTGTAATCTTATGTTAGTAATCCCTGAGGCTAAATAAAAAAATTACAGGCACTAAAAAGAAGAAAACTAAAACTCCTTAGCATTTCTTAGTGATTTTGCATGTCTGTAATACATCATTGTAATTGTATCACAGTTATGCCAATGACATTCAAGCCTGCTTTTCTATTTGCAGCAATACATCTTGCAAGACAGAACATAAACTACCATCTTTTGGTTCCAAAGTTGTGATTGTCTAATAATTTTTTAAACCAGACATTGACACCCCTGGATATGCCTTCCTGCTCTAGTTATTTGCCTTTGTTTTCTGATTGTTTGGGCCACCATATACTCAATTTGGGACAACAGTTAGATTAACCACTGGCTTTAAAAAAATACATAGAAGTAATTAGTCCATAAACTGTATTTTTATGTGGTCAGAGGGTCTGCCTTCTCCATCAACCCCATCATATAAGCTTGCAGAAAAAGTAAAATATGGGTCATTAACCATTTCAAAAAGCAGAAAGAGAAAACTGGCACAATAACTGGTTTAGGCAGCAAGACTCTAGGGCAAACCTTATCAAAGAAAGACAATTATTTGCTTTTTTCCACCACCTTAATCTCAGGGACAATAGATATTCACCATCTAAGTCCCCCCAAAAAAGCATAATGTTTTAACCACTGAAAAAGCATACTAAATTCAAAGTTCATTTCCAAGGTAAACAACCCAAACACCAAAGAAATAAATAGGTCATATTCTGGTAAGACTGAAGCACTACTTCATTTTATGATAAAAATAAAGCTTTATGGATTTTTTTAAGCATTTTGATACAAAGAATTTTAAAGGTTAATCCCACTCCCATGAAAGCTGATCTCAGTATATATTTGCAAACTTCTCTATCATGCACCTTTAGGACTTCCCAAGGCATGCACCAAAAAGGAACCAAAGACTTATTCACTGCACAGTCTTTTATTGACAAGACCTTTCTTTCTTTGTACAACATCTCTGCTGTGCTGCTTCATTTGTCTTCCAATAGCACTCCTTCAATTTGGTCTTCATATTTAAACAATAGCAAAAGAAAACTTTTTTTTCATCTATTTTTAAATTATACAGGGCTACAGCCTTTATTTCAGAGTGCCTTATGGGGTTTGGAAGACAGCAGTTCTAGTCTCCCCTGAAGACCAAGAGATACTAAACTAAAAATGTTTAAATCTAGATTAAGAATAGCTTAATAAGTTTTGAAAATATGTACATATCGCTTTATCTCTGTCAGTAAATGGAAGAGACTTGCTTTGTATATGGGCTAAAAACTAGCTGAGCTGAAGTTCAAAAATTTTAAAAGAAAAATTAAGCCTTTTGATATTATTATAAACAGTGAGAAATTCTACCTAACCCCTTGTGACAAAAACTCCTGAATGCTGAAGAGACCAAGATGCTGAGTTCATCAGTATGACACCATTTAAGCACATTTATGGCAGAACATGAGCAGATCAGGTTATCACCAGCAAACAGGCTATTCACTGCCTGCCTCTCTTTTGTTTCTAAAGGAAAGTAACAATAAAAGCTGAGATGAAGTCGCTTTCTTCTGAAGAAAAACAGTGAAACAGTGCCATGGGGTCTTAAGAGACAAAGAAGGAAAGGAGCACTGTGAGACACCAACCCATTTGTGGTTGTTCTGGTGTTCTGGGTTTGTGGCTTGTTTTTGTTTTAAATTAAGTCAGTAGGAGTTTTGCTTCCTGACAGTGGCAGAATAAAATCAGTTTGTTAGCTTGCTGTATATCCTCTCACCAGGAGAGAACCAACCTGACTCTTTGCTGGAGCTGTGCTTAGAAGAGAAGATTAATAAGTTGTGGGAGAAAACAAACCACAATGCAGGCACCTGTCACGCCTGTCCAGAAAAATCTCTTCTTGCTTTTGGCATGGGATTCTTTCTATGCCAAATCAGTGGAAGTTTGCTTTGCCCACAAGTCCAGCCCTGCTCCTTCTCATAAACTATCACCTGTAGGAGGAGGGTCAGAGATGGCAAACCCCATTACAGTACCATCATTGCATTCCCAACCAGAATTAAAAGCACCAGAATATTGTGAAGCCTCTGAGTATCTGCTCTAGCACTCCTGGGAACCGAAACAGTGTAAAAACTTGCTTTGCTCTAAAAGTCACAGCACAAAAGCATTTCTATCAATTTGCAGAATAGTATGAAGGAAGACAGTGCAAAAATTCCCCACCACCTTTGGAATTAATTGAGCCAGCTGCTCTACACATTCTGTCCTGCTTCACTCAGCCTGCCCCTTTCTCTCAGCACACTTGGACCAAAACACTGTGCCTGTCTCCTCATGGGCAGAAGCATGACAGCAATGTGCAGTCAGCTATGTGAGTCTACCTGTGCAAGACATCTCCATTTTACATAATCTAATTGGGATTTGATCTTCTACCTGCACAGTTTCTTCTAAGTTTTTCTGTCAAAGACATCTCCTAAAACCCCCTTGATATCTAAAGCGTCTCCCTACAAATAAAGAAAACAAACCAAATCCAAATGACACCAACAAATAAAGAAAGGAAGAACAGATGGGGAGAGAAGTCACTCTTAGAAGATTACAATCTCCATCATACAAAATAAACCAAACTAAACAAACAGAAGAGAAAAGAAAACAAGCAACAGTTGAAAGACCGTCTTCAATAAACAAAGATGGCTTAGCAATTGACTGTTCAGAATGATCTCTCCTTATTTCCACCTCATTACCCAGGAGAGGTAGCAGAGAAGTTCGACATATATTAATGGTCCTCAGTACATTTGAACTCTCTTGCATTCAATTACAAAGCATCCTGCCTGAAGCTATTACATTGGCTCTTTGTCACAGACACCTAGAAGCCCACCCACTCTATATGAATTCAGATGTGCTTCTGTAGGATAATTATCCATTCAGTGGAAAGTCAGTGTTAATCTTCCCAAGGACACTTCAAGGACTGTCTGTGATAACCACCACTCACTTAAGAAATAGATAAATAAAACAAAAATCTCAGTCTTTGCAGCTTCTTAAACTGGTTAACAGTCCCAGAGAGTTTTGCCACAGACAATGAAATATCCAGGCTTTTGGGGGTGGGAGAGTATGTGTGTCTATCCTATTCATACTAAGGAGTCTCCACAGCTTTTAGTGTATGTATCAAAGTTAACATTCCTGATTTTTTCATGCAACGCACTGAAAGTTAATTCATCTAGTTTCTCCACAGTTTGACTCTTATTGTTTTTTGATTAGATTGCCAATGGCTCCAGAGGTTATCAATAATTAAAATCAGAATTGCTCTCGTTGTGCATCCTATATTTTTAAAGGAAAATAAGAATAGTCTTCCATAGAGAGAATGATAGGGATTATCAAAGGATTGATCAGAAAGATTTTTTTTTTTTTAAAGAAAAGCACTCCATAGCTAGAGATTGCAGGTCAGCAACATCCACACAAAAGTCACATTTCCATATTCACTTGCAAAGCAACTCTGGCTGGCTGAACAGAGAAAAGTGCTCCTACTGCATGAGAACAGAGTAGGCAAGTAAAATAACGTGTTTCATGGACATTAAGCTATCACATAGATTCACACAGCACATGAACCAAGAGGCAGTGAGGGCAAGCTACATCTAAACATGTTTTGGTAAACAAAAGGGGAGAATTATGTGAGAGAAGCACACAGAGGGAAATATGACATCCTAACGTCCACTACTCCTCCAGTGGACTATAAGAAACTCTTCAGAGAGATTCTAAGAGCTGCTGATTAGCATTCTGTCTGAGTTATCCCAACTGTAAAACCTGACACATAACCTTTGAAGTCGAAAATACAGACCTAAATGTCTGCAGATTAAAGTGTGCAATAAATGTAGCCAATAATCTTTTTTCCTAATGTGACAGTTAATATGAAAACACAGAACATAGCTGATGCAGAAATTCAGACTTTGCAATCTTCACAACTGAAGGTATACTAGGCTTATGGCATGACAAGGTTTTGCTTAAGAGGCCATGGCCAAACATACATTTTATTCACAGTTCCTCTGAAAAGTAAAACCAGAAATCATTACAGGACTTCTTCTTGCAAATCTTCACCAGCCAGACATCTGTTACATTAAAAGGGGCTCTCATTCCTGCCTTGTGCAAGCAACCAAAAATGAAACAAAATAAAGAACCAAACAGACTGATCTAGATTTTCAACCTTCTTCAAACCATTGTGACAAAGACTGGTCCAGGATAATCATCTTGGCTTTTTTCTTCTGATAAGAAGTGTTCCTGTACTCTTCTGCTTCCAAAAAGAACAATTTATGCTTCTGCATATTCAAACATGAGGGAGGAACCCAGATGGAAACTGAACGGACAACCAAGATGAAACACAGAACCAAAGCCCAGACATATCTCATACTTAGGCTGCTGAGCAAGGCATATTGTTGTTCTTCTCATGTTCTGGTTTCTTACAGAGACCACAAGGAAAGGCAGTACCTCTTCCTCAAGCTCAACAGAGTAAGAAAAGCTTAATCAATTAAAATGTGCCACTCTTTGTTCTTGAGCATTAATCTTCACACTGATGGAGCACCATCCTTGGATAACAAACAATTTTCCTTTTAACATTTGATTCTTTGATTCCCTCCCCTTCCTTCTCTGTGAAAGTATTTTTAGTGACTATTAATGCAGACAATCCACAGAGTCAAGAGCAGAGGTTCCAAGTCTGGGCTCTTACTGTACTGGAGCACATCTAACCTCTGTAGACACAGCAAGTGCATGACATTTCTCCCTTACCACTTCCAGTCACAGGATCTGTGCATTCTTAACTGCTTGGATAATGCCTGAAGCTCCCTGCAACATAAGCCATTCTCCTCAAAAAGCCAAGTTTATGAACTAAAATTTACAAAATGAACAATGAGAGCCCTGAAAAGAGAAAACAGTTCCATTCTATCCTGACACTTTTGCTTCTGTTGGGAATCAATTTAATCTATGAAAACAGAATTTAATTAGTTGCATCACTTGTCTTAGCTGATGGATCCTCAAAACTGCCATAGTCAACCACAAACCAACTTTTAAGAATTATATGCATATATCAATGTATATATTGGTTTTTTTTTTCTATCATTTCTTGAAGTGACTTAGGTAAAGAGCTGCTTTCCTCACATACAGTGGGATTAAGTCTCAGTAACACACCAACTTAAATTCTAGTTCTGAACTGGGTGGGGGGTGTGGCAGGTTGAGAATTGAAATAAACGACTTCTTTTACTCAGCTTAATGATGCCAACTGGAAAAAAAAAATCAGCTATCAAGCATTAAGAAAAACTTGTACATTAACTTCAGGAATAATATTTCCCACTGAAACCTTTGAGGCACCACTCAATTTATAACTCATGGAGAGATAAAGTTCATTCATTGAGGAGATGATCATGGTACTGCTTATCTGTCCCTCCCCAAACTTCTCCATTAGAGACCATCATATGTAGCAGTTTTGAGATTAAGTTCTATTCTGAGTAATATCTCCTAGCATGAGAAACTTCTGAGCCTTGAACTTTGCTTTCACAAATAAATAAGTATTCAAGCCATGCATGGGACCAACTTATCTCTTACATTTCAAGCATTTTCTGGGTGTTGGTTGGAATTCCTGAAGTGAGTCAGTGAGAACACTGTTGGGAAGCTTCCTTCTCACACAAGTAAAGCAAGTGACAGAGGCAATTCAGGGAGCTGGAAAGTGGTGAGAACAAACCTGGCAGGTCTAATTTACCCTTACAGGAATGCTGTGTGACAGCAGCTGGACCATAGTGACCATATTCAGCTTGCATGCACTGCAGTTAAAGGTGTGGCTGCAGCTCTCAGTCATATGTGAACCAGCCTTCAAGTGAAAAACTCAAATACCAACTATGCTATGACCAAGACAGACCAGCTGGAGAACACCATGACAAAGAAACAGGGCACTGAGACCTCATAAGGCTTGTGCTGTTCTTGGTATCTGAGCTAATCACAGAAAAAATTGGATGTGCCTTCAAAAGCTGTGGTAGCAAAAATGCTACTCCAAAGAGCATTTCTAGAAACATAGAGCCTTTACCAGCCATTCAAAAAAATGCATTACAACTAACTTAGCAAATCAAACAAGTGGGCCTTAAAATACATATAACAATTGAATCACCTGAGCATTAATTGATTTTAATGCTGCCTCATTTCTGTGAATGGAGGCAGAGAGGGATTTGTCAGTAGCTCCTCACAGCAGGCTCTCCTCCTGCTGCCTGCCAGGCTGACAGCTCCTTGGCTCCTGGCTCCTTAACCCACAATTGTACCTGTTATTGTGTAAAACTTTCCTCTATTTCTGGTGATTGCATGGGTGGATGACAACCTTTTCCTTCTGAGTCATTTATTCCTCCTTGGGCCTTTAAACTGCTCCTTTACAGTAGAATCAGTCTCAGCAAATGACTAGTAATTACTATGTTAAAACACACTTTTTCCGATTAAATAATTTTGGAGTATAGGCTGTCCAAAAACTAACTTTGCATAAAACCCCAAGCTTCCTCCATTTCCTTCTGTACTCTGAGTGGAAAAGAGAGACAAACTTATTTTTCTAATTTCTTTTACTATATTTTACCCTAATTAGAGGAGCTTTTCCCCTTTCTACCCCTCACTCTGGGCTCTGGTCTGGAAGGCCAACATGTTTTCAGTGGTGTCAAGTTCCCTCAGACTGTAAGTAAGAATTGACATCTTTCCTAGAAGAAAATCAGTGAAAATATTCTTCAGAAAAAATGATTGCCATTGGCTTCATAACTATAAGTTAGGAATGCATGTAGAGTATTTACAAGAACACATAGTGACAGGGGAATGGCTTCACACTGAGAACAGGTATAGATATTAGGAAATAATTCTTTACTGTGAGGATGTGAGACTCTGGAACAAACTGCCCAGAGAAGCTATAGGTGCCCCCATTCCAGGCAGTGCTCAAGGCCAGGTTGGATGGGGTCCTGAGTGGAAGGTGTCCCTGCCCATGGCAGGTGGGTTGGAACCAGATGTTCTTTGAGGTCCCTTCCAACCCAAACCATTTTGCAACTCCATGTCTTCTCTCAAAATCTACTGATGTGTAGGTATGAAATTAAAGGATGCTATGGCTGTCATATTACTCAAAAAATTCAGCAATGTACCTCAGTATTCAGGTCCAGAGTCTTATTTGAAAATAAATATATTTATATACACAGAAAGTGGGATTTTAGGATTTCCTGAGGCTTCTCTCAGATGGTGTGACTCACAAAGCACCTCACTGCCTCAGTGCAGAAATCACAACATACACAGAGGCTCCACAGAATTATTACAAGTATTTGTACTGCATTATTCCTAGAAATCTCAACACTCATTTGACTCATTTTTTACAGTACCAGCAGACCAGTTTTGACTGTGGATGGCAATACACAGAAGCAGACAGGTAATGTAGGCAAATCGTAGAAAACAACACAAGAGGTGGCAGAGCCGAAAACCAATCGATTTATAAGGATTCTTCTAATATTATATTCTACAGACTAAGTTCTCTCTTTTGTCTTATCTATTTTCATTTTTTTATCAAAAGCTTCAATCTGCTAACTAGTAATTAGCAGAGAACTTGGTTACAAACAGTTTTAAGGAATTAAATTATTTAAAGGGCACAGCTCTATTGATAGGGCAATAATAATTTCATCTCACAGTGCAGGCAACATCCACAGGCAGCCCTTTGGGACACCCTCTTCAACACAGACTTACCCTACTACTTTGTGCTTACCATGTTTGGGGGTTTTGTTTGTTTTTAACATTGAGGTGATCACATTAAAGGGATTGGGCAGTTTTGCAGCTTAATGTATTATATTTTTATATTTTTATTACATATATATTATATTTTTTAATATATAACTTGATCACATTAAAGGGATTGGGCAGCTTTGCAGTTTAATATATAACTTGATCACCTTCACAGCGTTAAAAGGAGAAAGTTTCCAACAGTTTTTAAATCCAGCAGGTGAAAACTGTGCAAATCTGATCTGAGCTGCCAGTTAAAGACATAAAACACAGAGGTTTCTAAAGGAAATGCAGAGCACTCCGGCCCTCTGGAAGTGACCCCCTAGAGAGAGAACGCATTAGGCGATCTTTCATTCTCTGGCAATACGTTTTGTCTCTTTACACTGTAATTTGAGAACTGTCAAGGAATCCACCACTGAACGATCCCATTGATAACAGGTTAACAGCAGACAGGTGTTAAACGGCCTCAATAAAGTGCTCTGCTGCAGGCAGAAGCACACGAGCCAACAGACTGAGCCCAAAACTTTGGATTCTGTATTGAGAATAAACAAATATCTCCCAGCTCTTCAGAATACCTTTCAATCTGCTTTTATCCACAGTAATTATTGGTTTCCGTACACCAAAAAAACTTAACTACTACAAAAAACATCAGGTACCACCTGAGCTTTTCCTAATAAAGATCTGTAGTTTCTGAAAAACATAAAAGTATGAGAAACAGTTTAACAAACACGTCAAATCATATCACTTATAAATACATTCACACGTATATGCAGGTTCACATAAATAATCAAAAAATTCCTCAAACACACTTTTAGAAGATGTCTATGTGGCTACCTAATTTCAAGATAATTTAAAATAACTGAGAAACTGAAAATCAAAGGAATTGGTTCTATAAAGGTATGGAAAAACTGGGAATATTTTTGAACAAAAGTAATTTTTAAGTGCTTCTTAAAAATCGGAAAACAAAATATATAAAACAAACAATTCTTTGTAGTCAATGCTTTCTGTTAACCTTCAGTCAATACTGATTAATGATTCAAACAATTTAAACTGGACTGTGTAAAGTGGAAACAAAAACTTGAACTCATACAAAGAAAATGCATTTTCTTCTGGGTTTTTTTTGTTTTGTTTTTTCTTTTTTTTTTCTTTTTCTTTTTTTTGGTGTTTTTTTAAGTAGCAAATATTCCAAACTGGGCAGAAATACATTGACAAGCCCATAGAAAGAGAAGCATACCAAGGTTTAACACCATTCTTCATCAATACCTCACATTATACTCCTGCATAACAATCTGAAGAGTAATTTTCTCATTAAAAATAGACTAAAATAATGAGCTCCTGATCTAGAAGTATAGCTGAAGCAAGTCCTCAAACAGTGTAGTTTTTCTAAAGTCGAAGATTGTTACCATTTTATTAGCAAAGACAATAAGGGCTTGATATATGGAAAGGGCTTTTCAATAAATACAAGGGTTAAAAGGAAACAAGGAAGGAAAATGATGTAAAAATGTTGGTAAAGTGTGCACAAAGTGGCTATAAAGATCAGGGGCTCACTCGAGCTGTGCAGTGCTGAAACACAAAGTTGCCTGCCTGTCAACAGGCAGAAAACTACATAGAAATAGTTACAGAGATAAAAGTAAACATTTTCCATGTATGTTTCAATTTAACATTTCAAAAATACAGAAAAGCTCTAGAGACAAAGCAAGATGTCTGCCTTCAAAACACCACTAATCATTACTGCTGTTCTGGGAAGGTCAACATCAAAAAAAAAAAAAGGTATCTCCATATTAAATTTATTTGGCCTTTTTTCCCAAGTGTTTTCAGAAAGAGAGCATGCATGAGAAATAATGTTTGCCTCTAAAGATGAAAACTGCATCTATTGAAACACTTTATTGCATTACACCAACTCAAAATGTCCCAAAATAAATCAAAAATGAAGTAAAACACAAGCATTTTTATATTTCGAACTCATGATCAAGGTGTTAAATTCTTTTCTTCATGGAACAAATAGGCCCAACTGCCCAAAGTGTTTATCAGCAGCAAGATGATATTGTGACAATAAAACCAGCATTTCTGGAGCTTCATCTCCTTGGCAATTTCTGAAGACACAACTGTCCCTGCCTTTCTCATGGACTGGAATTACTATGAAAAACTATTTCTCACTTTTGTGAAAGAAAAATATTAACAATTTTCAAGACATTTTGCATCACAGAAAGATCTCAATCATTCTGGAACAGATTGCAGCTGTTTTCTCACCAGCTCTAACTAGCAGGAAATATTACTGGATGTAGAGACCTGTCCTGTACAAGTCCCCAACGCCACCCAGGGTTACCACTGTGAAACTGGAGAGCAGAACACACCCATTTGTGCTGGCCATTAGCATAGAATCCATGTAACTCATCGTCTGTGACAGAGGGGAGAGAGCTGTGGGAAAGGGACTATTTTTTAACCAAGGTGTAAAGCCATTTTTTCCATAACCTGGTCGCTGCCCTTTGGGTCTCCCAGCACTCCTTCTGGAGCCTCCCGACACTGCCCAAAGCCAAACCCTTTCCCCAGCACTGCAGTGTGAAGCAGGGTGCTGTCAGCAGTGACATCCCACCTTTCCTTCCCAAGGCACCAAAGCATCCCCCACTCTCCAGGGATAATGCTGTTCAGAAGATCTTAATAAACAAATCATCCTCCATAGTGCTACGAAACAATTCCAGCCCCAATACACTCTTAAAATCAACAGACACAAAAATAACAACCCTACTTCTCCTGCTGTCCCTTCTTCCCCCTCTTTCACTGAGAGACATCTTCAGTTAAAAAAAAAAAAAGAATCTTTAACCATGAGAAGAAAAAGGGAAGATGAATTCAACACTTGCTATCTATACATATCCCACTCTCAAAAGACAACAACCAGTGTCATGCAGGAATCCTCTAGGTGTAAACACATTAAACTTTCAATCATCAGTATACAAGGACATTAGAGAAAAAGAGCATTACCTAAGGCAGAATTACCTTTCAGTCATTATGTTTGCCATATAAACATATGAGCACAATGAAACAGAGACCAATACAATGGGAATTCAAAATTAACATGGCATGATAGGACTGAGATTATGTGATTATTACCATTTTAATACACACTGGAAAGCAGAAACAAGCTCTCAATTATCAAAATGCCTCAGAGAGTGGGACAGCATGGAAAGCCTCACTGCTGTATTACCCTCTTCAGGCCTGTATACCTTTTGTCACTTGCCTTAACAGCCATATCAAACACTATGTATGACAGAAATAAAATTGTGGAGGGCTTTATTATCAGTCATTTCAAGCTTCCAACAGTAAACAAGAGTGTTCAAGCAGGAAGACCAGGGCAGCAAAGCTAATGTCTCCCCATGGAGAGTCCTCCTGAGGACTCATTCTTCTAACATATGGACATTCAGGTTGAAGTCCTTCAAAATGTGATTAAATTCATACTAATATTCTACGCTCTCACAATTTCAAACATCTTGACAGCACATCTAATTTTTATCTTTTAATTTAACTTAGGAGATATGTTAATCCTTAAAAAGCAGTTCAATTTGTCCTTGAGACAAGTCCTTCAGGTAATTTTACTTCAGCATCATGTAAGCTAGAACATATTTTACCTTGGCTATATCAGGATTTACAGCCAACCACTCCAATATTTATCAGCTTGTCTGACTTTAATTATAATATGCATGGAGCTAATGGAGCTAACTTCCAACACCACATCTATCAGACTCAGTTCTCAGAAGCTCTCAGCAGAGCCTAAGCACAAATGCTAACTCAGGTAACATGGATTTCCTTGCACTTCCCAGTTTGTACCTTCCATTAGTAACAGAGTGTTGACTGAACAAGGAGATGGCAGGGACAAGATACTTCATACAGCCAGTGCCTGGTGCAGGCAGCACAACCTCAGGAAGCCCCTGACAACAGAATGCCTGGCACACTCTGGTGTGATGGAAATCTTGCACTTTCCATCTGATATACCAGAGGAAGAGAAGGAAAAGCAAGAAGAGAGTAAAATGCCAAGAGGTAGTCAGCTTGCAGCACTCAAACACACAAACTCCTCTGGGTTTGTACGTACTTGGTGTTCACAAATCAACATCACATTACCCACATGACCTTGCCAAAATCACTCACTCTTCAGGACATACCAAACACAACAAATTAAATCTGAACAGCAAAATGGTAAACAAAGCTAACGGGGTTACCTGGAAACAAAGTTGTAGCTTCAAAACCTTTACAGTTCTAACAACTACAGGCAGAACTCATTACCAGGGGGTTCTGTGTTGCTTTTTTAACATGAGCACTTGCAAAGATGATACACACACCTCATATTTGTGCTGTGTGCACACAAAGGAAGTAGCACAAGGAATTGTGCTACTTAACTGAAACTTCAGTTTCAATGAAGGGATGATCCTACAAAGACTAAGTACTATCCATTAGTTCCTACCCTCCAACTTCATAAAACTCACTTGCTTGAGGGCCTGAAAAGCTAGATGTTTATTTTGCAAAAAGCCCAAACAACAAAGAACAAACAAAACCCACAAACAAATAAACAACAACAACAACAAAATTTCCCAAGAAATGTGTATTTTTTTCCCAAAAACCCCACCTTTTTTCATGTGTCTAAATGGTACCAAACCAATTTCCTATTTCCACCTTTTTTTTTTTTTTGTATTTATGCTTCCTCTTTATTTAAAGCTCAGCTTCTAATTACAGGTTCCAGGTAAGTGACATTCATCAAGACACGCACAAACTGTCTTTGCTCTTCATTTACACACAGACATACACATTAGTACATATTTATGCACACATATGTAGAGCAGTAAGTGACAACACTTGGTATCAGCATGAGGACATGAATACAAACACAATAAACATTCCACTGAAATAGTCTCAGCACTTATGTTCGTGTGTGTTTCAAGCATTTTTCTTTTAAATTCAGCAGCAGCTCCTACAGGAAATAACAGCAACACCAAAATAAGTTCTTCCTCAACAGTTCTCTTAGGATAGAGTTGGACACAGAAATGAGCATAGCAATACCAACTCATCAAACATTTTAATCACAATGCAAAAAATCCCTGCCATGCCTAGAACTGAATATTGCTTCCTTTGCCATAGCATATCCTCTCCTGGATGAGAACATGAACACTGACCTAGAAGCCAGCTTTAGCATGGTGACCTAATGCTTCTCCTAAATATTCTTAGGAAACTACAAGCAGTGTCAAATCTTACAATGACTAAAACTCACATTCTAAATCAAGCTATAAAATAATCCTTTACATGTCCTTTACACCGCCAGTCAGTCTCAGCAGCAGGTGGGCAGCTGTAAGGACAGACACACCAAATCAACAGAGCTCTCCCAAAAAGCTGGCTTTGCTTTGTTAGCTGCCACACGACCACACAGGCAGCTGTTTTAAGTGTGAAGACTGCAGGGGAAGGAAGACAACCAGCTCCTGATTAGTCCCCAGTTAACGTTGTCCAAATGACTCCACAGCTCTTCCCACCGTGAGGGAAAGGTCACAAGCAAAGGACAGAACCATAACCCAGTCCTCACGATCTGCATTCCTGCAAACCCTCAGAAGCAGCATGTGATTACAAAGGCAGAAAGGCAAATCATTTCCAAGGCTCTGATTTGCAGCCTCAGCAAGTAAAGTGTGATATAAGCCTCAGTGCATAGTGTGGCAGTAGTTATGGCTTTTTACCAATTACCTCTAATAGGGATGGTTCCTTTTCCCCATTGCTGTGTGAAGCAAGGAGAGAGACAAAGCCTGTACCTTAAATAGAAACACTAACTGCAAAGTGCATGGCTGTCAGATGAACCACAAATGAACACAGAAGCCACTTCAGACTTAATAAATACTGATCTAACTTCCTCGCCCTCAATACAAGGAGAACAAAACTGCCTGCCAGTACAGCAGGCTCCTGAAGCTTGTAGTATGGGAATAAAACCCCATTGGTTCCATTATCTCTTGCCTAATTAAAGCCCTTTGGGTCAGGGTGTCAAAGACAGGAGGAAGTGACTTCTCCAACAGGAATGCTAACAAATACAACCCCTATTATGAATCAATAATCAGAGTTTCTTTTCAAAACTGATGACAAAGTGGGGCACACCACCTTTTCATGAAAGGATTCACATGAAAGGTGTGAACACCTAGATTTTAGGTTGGCTTTTGCTGCTGATATTTTTGTAAGAAACATTAGGGGTGGGACTTCAGCTCAAGCCTCACCACAGCCATTAACCTCCTTTGTGATAAATGTTTGCCCCTTTTAAAAAAGCAAATAACTCTAAACCATACACATGACCTGTGGCCTGAACATTTTGACCAGAAAAGCTGCGGAAAAGCCACAGGGATGCAAACACTGCTGCTGCTGCAAGCCATGTAGTAACCAGAAGGTTATGGGCCATGAGTGTAAACCTAACTGATGAAGGCCAAGGGCAAATTACTCTGATTGATAAGAACAAGATGCATTAAAGTCTGATCAACACATGGGAGCAGGCTTATGATTGATGAGGACATGAACATGCAACTGTACTTGGAAGAAGTATTTATAATTCCTTCTCCATGAGGCCCTACACTCTCCAGACAGGTTAGACTGATATATGGAAGATTCCCTTAAATTTCAGTAAAATTAAGTCCTGTCACATTTTTTAAAAAGGTCTTGGTGAAAATATATTCAAAAGGCAAAAGAATCTATAGACCAAGCTCTAAGATTGCTTTAAAAGCCAATGAAAATTGGTCATCTCCCTGACACTGAAACTTCAATTAATTCTCCTTAGCAATTGAGGTTCAATGCACAGAGATGAAGCATCTTGCCAGATTCTGTGGTCTTTAAGTTGAATGACTATTTGGGTTCAATTTTATTTTAAACATATGATATTTCATATCAGTAAATCAAGTTCTTTAAGAGACACCCCACCCTGAGACAGGCTGTGGGCAGAGTCTGGTGTCTGACAACATGGTTACATCCTACACAAGATTCTCTGATGAAAAACTCGCTTGTGGATGCATTAACATGTTTCAAATAAATAAACTAGGAATTAGCATCACACATTACCACTTCTATACAATTACCACAGTAATTAACAGCAATAAACATTAAATGTTTAAAATACTTCTTTCAGATCATTATCAGAGTCTTTTGTTTTTGCTTTAAATATATAAATAAAACTATTTTCCCCTAACACCACATTCTCTTTAACACATAAAGAATTAGCTAAATAGAAAGCAGCCATCCTCCCACCCAAGACATATGGGAAAACAAAGCTATTTGCATATATCCCCACAGGTCTCCTTTCGTTTGCCAATTTTCAGTATTTAAACCCTTATTAAGGGAAAAAAGCATTTAGCTGCTTATTTTGGTTAGTGTGTTCTGCTAAAGAGAATATTTCTGCTAAATCAATATTTTTAATTCTTTTTGTTTGATTGGCAACACAAATAAAAACATTAAGGAGCATGTTGATCTAAACATCTTCAAAATCACTCTTACTCCATGCAAAAACCATAGGTATTCTTACCTCCTCATTTTCTAATCAATCCATGACAAAAAACATGTCTCTACAGATTTCTGCTGAAGCAACACTTGAAAAGCAGCAGTGACCACTACTAGGAGTAAATTCAACAAGGCTTTTTGTTTTCTAAACAATCATTCAGAATCCCCAAACGATTGTCTAACCCTAACTTTCATCATTATTAAAAACCAAATAACCAATTAGCTATTGTTTTGCTAGACAGCAAGGGCAATCCTTCTTCATGTATTAATATTAAAAACCTGGTATGAAAATACAATTCTCTCCTGCAAAGGATCAGAGCTCCTCAAATACTCCCCCCTGCCTGAGGTGATTATTAGTTTTGTAAGGATGTTCCTTTCCCTCAGGTGGCACTGCCAGCCCCTCTGCAGCAGAAGGGTCACAAATTTGTTTGATTTTATTATAAAGTGATTAATAAATGTCATGAAATCCCAAGCAAAGGAAAAGTCCACCTTCAGAGGAATTTAAAAATGTGAACAAGAGAAAGTTAGATCTTGCACTAACCATTATTAAATTCAAATATTTTAAGCAGATTCTAACCCAGCACAATAAGTACTGTAGACTCAGGTTTTTAGAACTCTTGCAGAGATGGTTTACTCCATTCCAATCCATGATCCAATATAAGAATAAAAATGAATCTTCCTGACATCAGCTGAGGAAGATGAAACACAGAAGGTTAATTAGCACACAAAAGGGATTAAACACTGGAACGTTAGGAACAAACCCTTTCCTGAGCAGCAGCACTCACTAGTTCTGTGTCTGATGTTTGGATTACCTCATGTTTAACAACATCTGATTAAAGCTTTTAGGACCCTTGGATATTCTGTAGGACCCTTTCCTTCTGGAAAGCCCTGGTGTCAAACCTAAGCGAGCACCTGCTGCTGCTGCTGGGTTGACTCTTTGCCAAGAGTCTGCAATCAAAGTCACGGAGCAACCTTTTGCACACCAGGAGTTTGGAGCTCTCTCTTGACTTGATCACCTGTATTTCCCTAAATATACAGAATTTAGAAAAACATATGGGTTTCAAGGAGACTTTTTCACTCATTTTTCAAGCTAGTGGGACACCAGCTCTTGCATTATTTGAGAAAAAGAAAGTAATACATTTTTCATCTTTATTATTTAAACTGTCTAAATACACCTCAGTCTTAAAAACAAAGTTCATTCTGTCTTTTTCCCCAGAAGTGAAGCTTTTAGCTAATTTTTATATGGGTGATATTTTTTTAAATAAAGTGGAGTTGCTGCGTGACTGAAATTAAGCCCTTCTATCATCTTTACCACAGCTAAGCTCACAAAGGGAAACAGAAAAATCTCACTGCTAACTTTGTAGTTTTGTACCTTGTCACTCAACTCTACTAAGTGGTTGGTTGGTTTTTTTCAAGCACAGCACATTATAAGCCATCAAACACCTTTCTGATTCATCTATCTGAAGAGACCCTAAATGTCTCACTGTTCTCCAGCACAACCAAAAAACATTCAAGATTTCTCTTACCCCTAATTTGTTAATTTTCTGTCTAAACCAGATCCAAAGGGAACTGGCTAAATAACAGCAATCTGAACAGAAAGAGGATAGTCTGAGATTCCCCCCAAAAGCACGTCCAACTCCTAGTGTCATCACATCAATGTCACATCCCCCTGAAGCCAGTATGTGGGTCCTGGGGGTTGCTGAATTTGCCAAAATCACTTGTCTCTGGGCCTGCAGGCTCTTCTTCTACCATAATTTGGAATTTTCTTTCTTTCCAATGATTTAATTAGGATTTGAGAGAAAGAAAACTTAAATACACCTGTCATGAGTACTCAGTCAAACCCACTAATTGGCCAATAATCCAGCATTTTAAATGTTCCTTTTTCCTCGCCTCCCACCCTTCCCATTGCAAGGCTGCCCTTGTTATTCCTATTTTAGTACCATAATACATTGTTTCACTTAATTACAGCTTGTCCAGACTTATATGGCTGCAGAAATTGGGAGAGAATAAAAGATATACAGCACCACAAAGACTCCCACAGATACTTCTTTATACAGCAAAGCCACCGTATGTCACCAAACGCTCTTGCTAAATAGAGAGTGCACTTTGGGTGGTCCAAACTACTTTTAAATAATTTGATGCACTTATATATGCTTTCATACATAAGGGAATCATTACAAAGCATCCTTAATGCAGAGGAATTGGGATAATCTTCACTGAGAATTAGAGCATACTGCTGCTCCTTCAGCCAAGATTTCTATTGCACCACAAGGGCCTGGTGGGGTGTCCAGTGAGGTGTTGGTGCTCAGGCTGTGCTGACTCATGAATACAATGCCAGAATTTGACCTTTAATTATTCTTCCACAGCAGGAGGGATTACTATCCTTATGACAAAAATAAATGACAGTTCCTTCCTGTAAAGATTCTGTCATTTGAAGGAGAAAGGTGATTACAGAGAAATGTTGGTTCTAGTTAATGGATTATTCCTTTCTTAACAAAGTTCCCCTGAAGTTATTATATGGGTTTTGGAAGATGAAATATGTCTTAATTCCTGTTAATGGCAACGTCAAATATTAATACAAGTGGGCCAAGGCAAAATGACTTTGAGAATTACTGAGGAACTGCATTAGGACAAGTGAGATCACTGGGTTATATACCATTATTCAAGGAAGGCATTTAGTACTTCAGGCACTGGATAGTGCTTGGTCTTTTGGTATAAACATTACAACCATTCTTCTATTGCACGGTTTCTTTATTTTCCTGACTCCCCATGCATGCTTTGCTAGAAGATACTTTGCTGTTAATATAAGCAAACAGTGGCCAGAAACAGAGCAGAGGAAAATCACTCTGACTTTGTAAATGAAATTCAAGCCAGCCATAACACACACCAGCACTGAATCACTATCCTGAATTCCCTTCCTCATCTGCTATGCAGCAGCTGAAGCTTTATCCACCCGAAGGTTTGATTCTTGCTGATGGATGAGGCAGGGTGCTGGGAAGGTGCCAGGGAAGGCCACGGAGCAGGTGATCTTGAGAGACATCTTGCAGGGCTTACAGGACTACACAGCTGGTGCAGAGTCTGGAGCACAAGTGCTGTGAGTGCACCTGAGGGAGCTGCAAGTGTCTACCCTGGAGAAAAGGAGGCTCAGGGGAGACCTCCTCTCTCCCTACAAATCCCTGAAAAGAAGTTGTAGCTAGGTGGGGGCCCATCTCTTCTACCAGGTAACAAGTGATGGGACAAGGGGAAATGCCCTCCAGTTGCATGAGGGGAGGTTTAGATTGGATATCAGGAAAAACCTCTTCACTGAAAGGGTTGTCAAGCTCCAGAACAGTCTGCTCAGGAAAGCAGTGAAGGTGGTGGAGTCACCATCCCTGGAGGCATTTAGAAGACCTGTAGACGTGGCACTTAGGGACATCGTGAATATTTGGACCTTATGACCTTAAAGGTCTTTTCCAACATAAATGAGTTAATGAAGTGGGGACTGTCAATAGTTCCTGACCCCATAAGACATTCCAAGTTGATGAACTCAACTGTCTCCAAATAGTGTGACAGTAGTGTTAACATTTAGTGCTCTCCCATCACAGAAAATAATCAACGAAACTATTGGAAGGGATGTCCCAGCTCAATGTTTGTCTCTTTCTTGGAGCCCCCTATAACTGTCCCATATGGCTTTGAAAGAAACAGTCTATTTGAGTTTTAGTAACTAAACCAAGAGACACTAAAACAAAAGATCCAGTATTAAAAAAGGATCTCTGCAGGACTCAATGTTCCCCAGTAGTGAAACTAATCCTACTTACTCAAGTTGTACACAAAAAAGAATTCATTATTTCCACTTAAACAAATGCTATAATAAGATGAAGAATATTAAATTACTCTTGAATAGAACTCAAATATTCAGATTACAGTGGCAATGGGCTCTGACTCTGAAAAATCCAAACTTTGAAGCATTTTTCCATTTTACAGTCTAATGATGCATTTTTTCCTAAAATGATTGAAATAACTCTTAAAATAACTCCCAGAGAACCAGATGCAAACATTAAATACATAAGGAGGTAAATGCAGAAGGCATAAAAGGCCCACACCATACAATTCAATGAAGAGCAAAACTGCTCCCTTTGCACGTGGAGGTGGAATTATTATTTTCACCTCCCTGTCTGGGAGGTGAAATTTGTGCAGCTGTGGACAGCTAACTAGACATTAAAAACAATTTGGACGGGGTGCTGAAGAAAGCCAAAAACCTACTAAAAGGTTTAGTCATAAGAAAAAAAAAGGAAATAAAACACAGAATCTAAATACAAAAAATGTGAGAAGGAGAAGGAATGGGATTTCTGTCTCAATAAGGAAAACAGAACGATGTGGTGGGAAGCCACTCAATTTATAACTGAGTAAAGCAAACCAGAAACAGTTTCCAATCAGGAAATAACCCAAAGAAGTCCTGCCCATAGTGGCATCAGAAAGATTACTGGGCGGACTGGGCAAAGGCACAAAAGGAGCAGAGGAAATACATGTCCTTGATTCTGTATATGGACTCAGACACATTTACACACAAGTCTATACATGTGCATGTATATAAATACACACACTCCATTACTACTTTTCTTTAAATTCATACATAAATATCTATCTATCTATTTCCATATCTAAATCTATCCATATATGAGTGTATTTATATATATGCATTCACACAGATGAATCCTCTCCCCTACTGGTTTCATGACAGCCAGTAGGGATTGGGAACTTATTCAAAGCTCATTACAAATTGCGATACCTGAATATATTTTCTCAGAATTATGCCACTGCCTGAAGCCCTGCACACATCCTCCAGGACAAACTTCTATCTTTCCATTCAATTTCTAGCTATGCTTTTATCAAACAATTTCTAAGTGGGTGTATAAACATTCAGTCCCTAAAAAATCTGAACTGAGGAGACTCCCGTCTGGAGTCTGAATGGGCTCCTCAGATACCCTGCTCAAGCACACCAAACCATCCTTACACTTCTCCTTGTCCATTCCACACACCAAAACAAACTGTTTAGCTTCATGCCATCAGTCTAAACTCAAGAGATTCAATCCATCATCAGTCAGGGAAATAAAGTCAAGAACTTAGGCCTTCTACAGATGACATCTACACTTTTCAAAAACTTCTCTGTTCAAAATAAATTAATTTGCCCCCTCTGATTCCAGGCTGCTGAAGTCTTTCCCTTTCTCTAGACAGTGTGTGCTGTATTATTCTGTTTCTGAATATAAATGCGGAAAAACAGAATAACCAACAGCCCCTAGATTCTACAGAGTTGATCCTGAAGACTGGTCACTAGAATGAAACAATGAGTTGAAAAAGAGACAGTAAAGAATGAACAATGAGAGCTTTCAGGACTAGATTAATAATCACTTTTGACCAGATGACTGAGCTGAAAAACTGGTGGAAAACTGCTTCTAATAATGCCTTTCACTTCCCTTTCTCATGAGCATCCACCCAGACAGAGACTTCTAAAGTCTTTTAAGATACCAAGTGATTTTAAAAATACTTATTTTGAATACAGAGTGCAAATCCTCTATTCTGAAAGTCTTAGTCCAGGGGATTTTGAATTTTTCAAAAGAACTTGCATCATCTCTTTGCAAAACATTTTTCAAACTATTTGAAAGCTCAGAGTTATTTCCTGAACTTGCCTTGAATTTATGAGTGAGACAAGATGCCTGAAACTGCCCAAACGCTTGGTCCAGAGATCTCTGACTGGTTTTTGCTGCCATTGAACTTTACAGTAAGCTGTGATAGAACACATTGAGAATAAAGGCTGTACCATAACTTCAAGATAATTTGTGTATCACATCAGGCATTGTCCTGGAAGCATTTAATAGCTTTTATGGGAAACAACCTCTGTCCATGCTCTCATACTTTGCTAGGAATTACAGGGGGTTAGAGAGGGGGAAATCTTACTGCTGCTGCTATTAGCATACACATTCACATACCTTAAAAATCAAAGTACTAAAAGTAACATATAAGTAATAATTTGAAGTGAAACTGACTTTCTTTAATTACATTTGGTGTTATATATTGTGATGCATTACTAAATAAAAAGAAATACCATCACAAATGACAAAAATCCATGCTTAATTTAAGCAGACCAATTACTTTAAGTGCTGCTACAGTCAGAAAAGTGATTCAAGGATAAGTATGGGAACACACAATGCCATTTCTTCAATAGCTTCCAGATCAAATTCAATGTAAAAGTCAAAAGGTCAACTTTTCTTCTCTACCCCATGGTATTACAAACTCCCTGTTGGACTTGGAGAACTTGGCTGAATTCTTTCTTTCCTGGCATTCTCTGCAGCTGCAATGATGATCATACATTAAAAGACTCAAACTTTTTACAGGAAAGTCTTCATTATTTCCAGGTAGATGTTACATTAGGCTGGAAACTGGACATCCAGTATGCAGTTATGCCTGAATAACCAGGTAATGCAGAAATTGTGTAGATTAAATATTCAGACAATCCTGTTCCTTGTTGGGTGAAAAGGTGCTCAGCCCCAGTCTATCCTTCCCCTTTATCACCTCATCCAGCAGCATCAATGCAGAGATTCTCTCTGAGGATTCCCTCCCTAAGTGACTGCTGTTGCAGACTGATGAGCATAAAGAAGTTACATTTCTCTGCAGCCAGCTGCCTAAAATCTATATATCTTACTATTAAAACAGCTTCTCCATAGCAGTTCCAGTTGGGATGCACCTACCAGCTGGAAAAAGCCAGGTGTTTTTACTAACACATGCAAACTCTATCAACGCAGCTCATGCAGGAAAAGACACTTTGGGGTAGTGTCAGATTTGTTGAACAGGCACCTACCAATATATGTGCAGTTGGCTCAACACCTCAGGGGCCAGATTTGCCTGTATTTACATTAAGCAAGGCATGTTTACTGGAAATATGGCAGCCCCAGTGATGCAAAACTGCTTGTCTGACAGCTGAAATCATGACACAGAAAGCAAAGATAACTTATGTTATAAACACACAAGGATAAAAGAAAACTTAAAGCACGTAAGGTGAAAGTAGCTCATATGCAAATGCTCTGCATTGCTTCTTTTTGTTGTGACAGTCAATACTTCACATCACAAGTGACTTACAGGGTTCCACGTGGACTGTGCAAATACATGCACTTCTCAATTTTCATTACAATATCCCCCTGCAAATTAAATCAATGCAAGAGTAGCAGCCTGCACAAAGGGATCTTGACAAAAGACAGACCATTCCAGGACCAATATCTTGTTGTAAAATTATTAATAGCACAATTCCTGTAATTTAAAATCATGGCTGAGGCCCCTGATAGGCAGGACTCAGAAATGAAACTGCCACATAATTGCTGTGGGAAATATAACTTCCAACAAAACCAGTCATATCGAAAATTAAGTTCCTTCCACACAGCAAGATTGATCAAGTAGCATTCAAAGTTAATGCAGCATCAATGAAAAAGAATAAACCTCTAATCTTGAAAAAAAAAACTTTAGAAATCAATATCTTGTGGCCTTGGGATTTTTCTCCTGTAGGAACCAAGCTTCATATTCAGGTTTGGAAGGTCAAATGTTCTTCAAAGGTTTCTTCTGTAAAACTCATACAACACTTTTCTTCAGCAGACAACACTCACTTATTGACACCAAAACTTAAGAATACAATATTACAGCTACTTTTCATAGGTTTAATACCATTTTTGTTGACAAAGTAGACTCATAAAACACCCCTGTTTTATCTTACATTTTGTAATATGGAGATGCAAACATGTATGAAGGAAAGCAGAGACCTAATCTAACCACAGAGATAAAAAGTGGTTTTCAGTAGTAAGATTAATCTAGTGAAAACATAGCTATTACTCACATTTCTCTTCAGAAACATGACTTAATAGTCCTCATTGTTTTCATTTTCACATCCAGCCTCCAAAAGCCTTCTCAAATCCATGCTCTAACCACACATCTGTTTATTTGCTCACCCTAGAAGCACAGTTTCAACTGTTTATTTCCCAACCTCATCTTCTGGTGGGTGGCACCCACTGCTTTTAATTGATAGTCATTTTACAGCTTGGTAAAATTCTTTATGAAACTTGCCCCACTACCAATTTTTCTGTCAGAAAATTTGATTACTGATGCTTCTACATCCAGAAGGTCAGCAAAATAAAACATTAAATTTCCCAGCAGGCCTGTGCACACTGTTGCAATATATGTAGAGGCACAGAAGATGCTCTTGTAGAGGAAAATGTAATTCAAAACACAGTAGCACAGCTGAAGTTTCTTAGGATGACACAACAGATCAGAAGTCTGTTGCAAGTTCTTTTAAAGCTGGGTAGACCTGGTTTTACACAGAGCACCACCTGAGAGCCATTGGAAAACTTAGGGGCAGCTTGGTTTTTTCCAATTAAAAATAAATGTCAGTCTCAGCAACAGTAACCTCTCAGTGTGGTCAATGGCGAGCAGGTTTCTGTGCATCTCCAGAAATCACACACAAACTGTAAATGAGAGAAGTGGAAAAGCAAGGGCTAAATCAGGAAGATGCAACATCTCTATTAACTCCTATCTTTTCTTATGTAGGTAGAGGGGAACTGAATAGATAATTATCAACAACCTTTCCCCTGTTGGTACAGCTCAGTAGGAATCTCTCGATTTCTTGTTGTAGACCTTAAGGCATTTTACTATAAAGGACCATATCCTTTCACTGATACATTTTTATCTGTCATTTCAGTGTAAAACAAGGCATATTTTATTGTAACCACAAGAATATTATGGGCTTGTTAGGCTGTTCACAAACTGCTCTGTGTTTCTAACAGCCAAGTCCATTACTTTTCCACAGAAATTATAATTCAAAATGTATGTCAGATAAGGGACAAGTAATCACTTTAATAAATAATTTTCAGCTTCAATGTTACACAGCCTTGCTATAAAGGTGGAACTTCCTTAAATTGTGCAATGCTATTTTGTCTTCAGAAAATCTGACAGTTTCCATAAGGAGGACACCAAGGGCTTTTAGGGATCAGCAAATGAACAAATTAAAACACTACTCAAAGGAACAGCACGACTTTCAGAGACCAGGTAGAGAAGGACCACTAATTACAGAAAACCACCAAAGCCCAGTGCTGGGAACTCTCTGTAGTTACAAATACATCACCTCCCTCACCATGGCCAGCAGGGAACTCCTGCTGATTGGGCAGGGAAGTGCTGCTGGAGAAGCAGGAGCAGGGCTCTGTGGAAGCTCAGTGCTGAGGAAAGGGCCATGCCCCAGGAGCCAGGCATCTGTTTTAGAGCTCAGCATGCAACATCCTGGGCAATGGATTATTTATCCTCTATTCACTGATCCACACCCAGATCTGGCAAGGTTCAATTGGCTTCTTTATGGAAACCCCTCCCACCAATTTCTTATGAAAAAATTATTCCAGTGGAATTAGCATAAGATGGAGCACACAGGCAGCTGCAATGCACACCAGACTCCCCACTGGAAGGAGCAAAATGCCTGAGGCAATCTTCCATAACCTTAATGTCTTACCGATACAGCCTGTGCCAAATGGAAAAGATAAATTTGACCATAACTGAATTTAGAGGTGTGTGAATTAAGGGTCTCAGGATTTGCTACTGAAATGTTAAGCCTTTGGGAAGGGAAAAAAAAAAAAAAAAAAAAAGACAGATGCATCACTGGAAAAAGGGAAACCCTAGTTCAGTAAGCAGGCTGGCTAGTAGGGAAAATTGGCAATAGCAGTTTGAACGTCAAACATCTGGAGTGTTTCTAAGACACCCTAATAAGATGATTTTGTTCCCCTTCATTCTTGAAATAACTGACTCTTTAAACCCAATCTCCTGCTAAAGAGCAACCTCCTCAGCACTACCACAAGACCACCAAAATAACACCTACCCTGTACCTCATGACTTCTGCTTTCAAAGCATTCACTGTTCAAGCATTACAGAGGACAGTAATTACAGCCAGTTTATTTGCTAGGTTACTAGATTTTTGAGTCTACAGATTAGCTCTACAAGCATCATGGAACTCCTCTCATGCTTAAAACAATTCTATGTCATTAAAAGGATGTTACAGTCTCAGTTGATTTCCTACTTAAAACCACCCTCATCATCTTCCATCTCCCTGTTAAAGAAACAGCAAATAACTACCTGGCAACTGAGAAATCTGCACCCAAGACTTTCAGAACTCTTTTAAACTCAGGATTGTTGTTTTTTCCTTTGTTCGCTTGTTGGATTTTAGGGATTTTTAAACCAGAACTAGCCAAACTGCAAAACCAAAGATGCTATTTCTCTCTGACTTGCCGCTGAAAACCTGACAGTATATAGGGAGAAAACAAAGATTTACTTTGCAACAGTGGAAGACATATAAAATCTAAACTATATGCATAGACATACATAAGATTATTTTTCCTACTGTGACTTAACCTTAAGTTTCCTTTTCTTATATTCTGTTCATCGTAAATCAGTACGTCAAAAAAACTGTGCATCCCATTTTAAAGCAAAAGTGTTAGCAGGGTTTTAAAACATACCATAGAAAATTTATTTTCCCCATTACAGATCCTCTATCCTAAGACAGGAGTGCTGAATAAACAACAAGTTAAACAAATGGAACAGTGTTCATATCAGCTGAGCAGGGGCGGGGGGGATATTAAAAAATATATACACAGTTCCCTTTCCCTCTGAGAGCCTGCTACAATGAGAGATTTGGGGTTTTATTATTCTTTACACCTATCATAAAGTATCTGTGCAGAGACTGCTTTTCCTCAAGTTTCGGCTCAAAGTAAGAATTCTCCTGAAGGAAAGGCATGACATTTAGTGAAAATGCTAACTCTACTTTTCAGTTCAATGCCAGGAATATCACCGTGAAATTTTATTCAGATACAGAACAGTGTGAGGAAGCATGTGAAAAAAGTAATAGTTATTGTGAAAATTAATTTTTAAAGAGAAGGGTACTCAGCTTCGATAGAAAGTGCTTTCTCGAACAGGTAGAGACCATGCTGAACCTCCTTGCACACCTATGTGACCCCTGCTGATCAGTGTCAACACTTGATTAATATTTTACTGAAAAAGTGTGAGATGACTCAAACTTTGTCTGTCTGGGTAGGTGTTGCTAAGCAACTTTGCTCCTTGTCTGAGAACCAGTCTTCACAGCAACCTTTCCTTCAAGACCTGCACCCACTTGAAACACTTTCTTCCTTTGCCAGTGAAAAGCCCAGCACGTCATATTCCACCCTTCCCTTTACGCTTCCCTCTGTGGTAATGCATCCCACACCCCCAGCAGGTGTTTCCAAACAGGGAAAGAGTCTCAGTTTACCTTGAGACATGTTAGGAAGTTTAGCTAGAAGATTCTGTTGGGTTCTCACTGTAATTGGCTCAGAGCCAGCCCAGAAGTGTGGATTGGACTCCAGGAATGTAACTCAAAGTCTGTTGTCCATGTCATTGGGCCAAGGGCCAAAAAGCCCACCTAAGCTGTTTGGTACTAAAGAGAGAGAACAAAGAAACTCCATGCTTTTTGAGATGTTGTAGCAGGGCGTCTGAGGTTTCTCAGGCGGCTGTGCAATGCTTTTAATTTGTTTTCTGCAACGTTTGTTATTTTGTATGTTAGTTTTTCTTTATTAACCATCTGATTTACAGAACACCTTGGAGGAGCAGACTCATTCAAAGTAATTATAGCCACTTTTCTGCCAGGCTGGCCCTCAGAGTGTGGGTTGTCGCAATTAGGACACAAAAAGAACCACACTCACCCGTTTGCATGAGAGTGAGAAAAAGAAGGACTTTATTTTGGGAAACTCAACTTATTATAGTTTTTGGGATTTGGTCAAGGATTGGGGGACGAGAGGAACACCCCTCTGGCCCCAGTGGTCAAACCAGCAGCCCGTCACAGAGAAGAATGCGAAAACAATCTACTTTGTTTATGTTTCATTCGTGAGAACTCCAATACAAGAATGTAAAACAATTCAGAAGGCCGAAAATCAGGGCGACAGTGGGTCAAACCCACATCCCTCCCCACCTCGCAATTGAGAAGAAATGACTGTAACAAGCCTAAAACACTGTCCTTCTCCTTACCGTAGTCGCTGTCGTAGAAGACGATGAACTTCTGCCAGCGCAGCTCGGTGACCAGCTTGAGCATGACGTCGTTGAGGCGCACGGGCGGGCGCGCGGCCAGCGTGTACTCCTCGTCCTCCAGGCTGGGGTTGAGCTGGCAGGCGGTGCGCGGGGAGCCGCCCGTGCTGCGCTGCACAAACAGGTGCGGGATGTGCATGGCGTCCGTCAGCGACTGCAGCGCGTTGGCCGACGCGCAGCCCGTCGACGTCACCAGCGCCAGGATCCCCAGCGTCATCAGGTCGCAGGCTGGGGAGGACAAGATGGAAAAGCAGGGTTTGAACGAGCTCATGGCAATTGCTTTGGCCAACCTAGATGCTAAGAAGGGAATAAGGAAGGTTTTGCCCTTGCTGCCAACACAGTGCTGAAATTATTTATATTACACCATCACTTGAAGCCTTTCAGAGTTAGCTCCTACCTTTCCTGCCTTTACAGTAGGAGACAGTATCTGCAGTCTGTCCTGATATGCCAAAGTTGAGGACAGATAACATAACTACTGTCACAGTCCTTGAGACAACAAATGATGTGGATGGAGATTGTGGCCCTTGCTTCCTGGTGCAAGCAGGAACTGAATTCCCATTTTTTAAAACTCACTTCCCTGCTTTAACCCCTTAATCTGTAGCCCTGGTTCCATGCCTGAGATGTTTTGGTTTCTGAAATTCCTTTCCCAGGGAATTTTTTGTAAACAAGAGGATGTTTTTATAACTGTACTGTGTCATTCCTTTTCCTAGGAGGGACTTCTTCTTGATGTGCCTCTGGTCTGACCAATGTGAGTGAAGTGATTTGCCTTTGTGTCACCAATCAAATTGGTCTGTGTAAAACAGTATATAAGGGAGACACATCCCAAAAATAAGGAAGTCCTTTTCAGCCTTCTGAAGCTTGGAGTCTGTGTCATTGTGATACAAAACAGCATCACCTTAATCCTTGTTGGGTAGATTGGATGAAGATTTCGGACAATAAAGAGTAATTTCCATTCCAAGGAATTGCCTCATACAGCAGAGTTTTGAAGGATTTTTTAAATTGATAAAAAACATTCACTGTGTGTCTCAGAGCAACCAAGAAACAGCAAAGGCATTCTTTCGAACCAAGACAACTCTTGAATGACTAAACAATTATTAGCAACACTGTAGCTGTCCTTTAAAAGATCCGGAAAAGCACATATCATTTAAAAACACAGCATATACATTTGACCCCATCTGTTTTTGGGAATGAAGCATTTGTCTCATGTTGAGTTTGAAACACAGACCATGGAGAGGCCTGGGCAGTCTGCTCTGCCGCTCAGGGCACGCCACATGGCATGTTCTTCCCAGAACTTCTCCAGATAAGGCAACCTGATATTCAGCTGCAGTTAGAAAATACTTCCAGCCAGGGCCCTCAGCAGCTATACAGTAGTGGTGAGAAGACTCCGTAGTTCTGTAAGGCAGCCAGTGATGCTGCTTTTTACTAACTCTAGTGAATAAGTGGCAGCAAAGTTGGCCCTGGCAACTCAGTACAGGAGACCCTCACAGGTTAGTCTGGCACCAGCCCTGAGGGTCACTAGGAACTGCCTGCTCCACTTTTGAAGAGGGCTGGGGGCAAGCTCTGGGGTTCAGCAGCTGTTTCAGATGCCAACACGACCCCCCAAGCACAGCCACCCCCCAGGAAACCCTTGCTCTGCTCCCCCAGCACCGCAAAGCCTGACAGGAGGGGACTGGAGGTGCTCCACAGCCCGGTGCAGTCTGCACCAGCTCGTTAACAGTGCATGGATGAAGAGCCTCTGGGGTTCAATGCAGAGCCCCCTGGGACACACAGAGAGCAGAGCAGGAAATTCAGCTGGAGAGGGGAGGCTGCCCATGCTGGTGCCTCCCCCCGCAAGGAGAGGGCACCGGCTGTGGGACTGCCAGCACCGTGTTAGGGCTGGTAACCTGCAGCCACACTGCCAGTGACCTGCTGCCTCATCTCTGCTGGAAAGGCAGAGAAGAGAACAGTCTATTAAAAGCATTTATTTATCCTCCTCTAAACACTTTTAAAGTGTATCTCCACTTTCAGAGACCAGAAAGTCAAAGGAAGTAGGTTATGAATAATTTATATTAATTAACGCTTAAATATCAATTAATATTAATTACATAAAGCCTCTATAATTAAATACATAACTGTTTCTCACACAACCAATGAACTGCTCCACCAAAAATCTTCTTAGAGCAGACAGAAAATAGATACATTTCACTTTGATATGGGATAACAGAAAGAAAATGTTTGATCTTCTCTGTGCTCAGAATGTTCAACATGTATCCTGATGCAACAAAGATGAAGAGCTTTTAAAATTATTTCCTTGATGGTCTTTACAATAAACATATGTCAGCTGTATTATCTAAATTTACTCTGTGTTGATTATAGTTATATGAAATTGTTCTTTGCTTTTCCTGAGAGCTGACCTGATTTAACAGCAGGGAGGCATTATATTTGCCAAATAGGAGACCCAGGTTCGGGAACAGATTTGATTTCCCAGGCTTCTTGCCAGAGAAAACTGAACATGTCATACAGGTAATTTATTTAGTCACAGTAGGGGAGGGAACAGAGAAGTGAGAACAGAGGGAGAGAACAGCAAAGCCGAGCCATAAACCCCTGCAGAGATCACCAACCAGCAAGCTTTGCTGTCACCAAGGGTGAGAGCAGCAAACCACACGGGGCTGTAGCAGGAACAATTTACTTGCAAACCAGACAGAAGGAGACAAAAAAACAAAGCCCTTTCTGATGGGAGGCTGCATTTGGAGAGTCACTTATTTGTGCAATTCAGAGCTGATCACCAGTTGTATAACAAGAAAAACCTTCATTCACTGGCTGACACTAATCAAAAGCTGCTGCTTATTAGCAGCATAAAGACCAGAGAGGCGACAGATCACGGCAAATGGGCCCCCTTATCTCCCAGCACAGCCCACCAAACACAGCTGAAATATCTCAGCAAAGACCATTCCAGCTGAGGCATTTTCCCAGCATTTTGTAGTTTGTGTCCACGGGTTAGATTGAAGAATTAGTCAATACGCTTCCACATTCTGATATTTTTGTCGATTGATTATGTTCTGCCTGAAAGCATTTGCTACTTAGGAAGCGTGTGCTCCTCTTGCCTCTCTGTTTTGAGATAGCAGGCAATAAAAGCTGGAATGACTAAAGAAAAAAAAAAAGTTTCATGTTTTCTGAATTGCTTTCTTTAGTCAAATTACAGAATGTGAAACAGAACATGTCATTTCTAATAGAAGACTTTCATTATACAAAAATACAATGGATTCCAGGAAGTTCAACCTCTCCACAATTATTGCACTGAAGGGTGAGAACAAGCTTTGAGAACATAAAGGAGGGAAGTATTACTTTTTACACAAGTAACACAATGGGGAACAACAACATAACAGACTCCATTAAAAAACTCATTAGCTCTTAAGGCATCTCAAAATTCCTTAGCAAGGGAATGTTCAAGGTTTACACAATCTTGGGAGAAAGCTCTGGTGGACCACTTTTTTTTTAGGATACTCCCCACATTCCCACAATTTCTTGCACAGAAAACTAACATTAGAAAAGAGATGTAATTTTCCGTTTAACTTCACAATAGCTATGGATTTGCAGGAACAACCAAATATCCTTAACTCAGTGACTGAGTAAATGGCTAATTCTGTCTATTAGTTGCAGTTTCATAAGCATTCAAAAGAACCTGCGATTTTTGCATAAAAAATTTCATAACTCTGGATCCTGATTTTCTTATGAGCTGAATACAGTTGATTTTAAATGCTTTGGTCCACATCAAACTACCAACATAATGGGGAAAGGGGAATCAAAACACCTTGAGAACTTCAGTGATCTTCAACTGCTAGAGTTATGGTAGTTTACATTTAATATTCTTATAACTGAAATGCTTCCATATTTATTTATGTTGCAGATATCTTTACTTAGATAGGTTTTAAGAAATAAAGCTTTTAAAGTATTTGTTCCACAGATGAAAAGACAGAAATGTTCTGGTAATCCTGCCCCAGATTTGACTGTTATTTAAACAGAAATAGGTATTAGTTTACTGTGCTGAGAATTACTTTATCACCATCAAACTTCATTTTAAGAAGATACCAACATCATACAAACCATACAGTAAGAAATGTGCAGTCTAACGCGATGAAAACATGAACATCATCATACATAAAGAATAAATCTTCATTAATCTATTTGAGCCAATTAAATCATCTCATGGTGCTTGCTCAGTGTTAGCCTCCATGAACAGACCATCTCTCAAGCTTATTCTTAGATTTCATAGAAGTTTCACAAATTACTGATTAATCCTGCTTGTAATTGTTTTGGTGAAGTATCTCTCCTAACCTGTTCTTTTGAAGTGTGTTTACAGAGACTCCCTTTTACACATCTGCTTAACATTTTACATCTTGAACTGTTACTCCCAGCACAGTGTCTCACAAGACACTGCTTTCTTCTCCATCTATTGCCTCTAATTTTACTCTCACATCATTGCAATATATACAAAACTCATTCTGTGACCCACATTTCTAACTCCAGACACATTCCATTAAGACCACACTTAAGTCTGAAAAAGGAACTATTAATTTTCAGACTTTGCCTTTTCCACATGACCTTTCTCAGTGGGACTCCTCATGGCACGTGAGACAATGCAAGACTCGTAGTTTGCTGCAATCATCCTTCAGGTCTTGCATTTCTACCACTGCTTCCTGTACTTCCTAATTCTGAAGACAGGTGCAGATGGCAAAATCCTGATTTGGCACAATCTTCATGGGGATATTTGCATTAAGAGCTTTATCTCAGATCTCTGTAATTAAATCCCTCTCTCCCCAAACCACTGGGGATTAAAATACTCCAAGAGGAACTGTTATCTTGCTCCTGGCAATGTGACAACATGACCATCTCTGAGTCTCTCTTTCAGTGATTTCCTATTATCAGAAAAGGGTAGAAACTTGTTCTTTTGTTTCCTCCATTATCCACAGAGCAGCTGCCAGTGTAATTTCAGCTCTAACAATACATCCACCTACTGGCATTCACACTGCCTCTTCAAAACTTTGATGTCTTTCTGTCTCTCACTTCTGGGCATCACCATCCTGCCCACTCTGGACACCCTCTCATATTTAATAAATGCTCTTCAAGTTTTTAGCTGATTTTTTTTCCTTCTGTTTCAGTTTGACTAGCCTTTAGGAACTCTTTACTGCACTGCAAACAGAGAATCATCCAAATCACAAATAACTTGGGTATATTAAACTGGGGTTGTTTAGTCAAGAGAAAAGGAGACTCAGAGGTGACTACAAGTTCCTGAAAGGTGGCTGTAGTCAGGTGGGGGTTGGTCTCTTTCTCCAGGCAGCGACTGACAGAATGAGAGGACACAGTCTCAGGCTGCCTCAAGGGAAATATAGGTTGGATATTAAGCAAAAGTTTTTTATGGAAAGAGTGATAAAATACTAGACTGGTCTGCCTGGGGAGGTGGTGGAGTCACCATCCCTGGATGTGTTTAAAAAAAGACTGCACGTGGCACTAAGTGCCATGGTTTAGTTGAGGTGTTAGGGCTGGGTTGGACATGATGATCTTGGAGGTCTCTTCCAACCCAGTGATTCTGTGAACTTGCATTTTAAAAAAAAATACCATCTGAAAATTGAGAGGCTGTTGCCTTTCTGCTTGGAAAGATTTTCAGAGGAAGGAAGATAACTTCAGACATGCTGTATTACTCTGCAATGAAGTGATTAACTAAGTTGGCACTTAAGTGTCTGTGATTAGGTTTGAAAGCCACCTTCCTGCTGAGACAAGGGACTTCATGCTTGCCTCAGTACTGCTGCCTCAGTCAATCTGAGAGAAAACTGATTTTTCACATTATTTAGCTTTAAAAACCAGTAGGAAAAAAAAATTCATTAAAACTAAGTCTGGAGAACACAGCAGATTCTGGGAAAAAAAACCTGGTTTTGGAAACCTAAATCCTAATATTCCATGAGATTATTAAGGCCTGTAATATCTGCTGAAATTTCACAGTTAGCAGATGCAGAATGTTATGTGCTAAATACAAATGAACTATTATATTATTTATGGGTATAAACTTTAATTAGCAATTTTGTTCATTAGTCAATTTATAGATAAACAGAGACACACAAAATTTTGGGGTGAAATGCTAGAACAACCAAGAGCTAGGAGTTAAAAATGTATCAGTTTGGAAAACTGCATCTTGAATCAAGATATAAGGTCTGTGGGAAACACACCCACAGAAGTATGCTCAAATGAAATGGAGAAAGTCCTCCTGGGAGGTTTGCTGGAGCACCGAAATGAGATGAAAAAGACAAGGATGCAAGGAGAAAGACTGCATCCATCAAGCAATATTTCAAACTCGAGAAGATGATGATACAATTCTTTCAGGTAAAGCCAAAATAACACAAACCACGGAAGTGTTTTCACACATATCTAAGCAAAACCTGAATGTTTCTACTGTAGTACATGAGAAACTTCCATGAAGTTAGTGCACAGGCCCACAGCTAACTCAGTCACCCAGAAAAATGGCAAAAGACTATTAGCTATCAACATTTGACTCCTCTTTAAGCCTCAAAAGCTCTTTAAAATTTAATGCTTTTGTGAAAAACCAGCTGATCAGGCAGAAAAAATAATAGAATAATCTCATCTATATCACTGAGAGTGCTTCTATTAAAAATATTGATTTATACAAAGATTCACTCCTTTTATTAGTGTATTAAGAACAACATTAAAATTAGTTATCTAAGCACTCACTGAACCTCATGCTTCACTAAATGGGGTTTCCTGAAGAGTAATTTATTCCTTGCTTCACATTTTATGATGTGTCTTACTCTTCAGCTTCTTTTCTTAACTGAGAAAGGCAATTCATAATGAATTTGCACCATTTGCACTTAATGACATGCTATGTAGTTGCTGTTCCTTTGGATACTCAGCAATAAATATATTTTTTCTTTGTTTCGTTTCTGTATGCTTTTCCTTACCTTTATGTCCTATACTTACACTATGTTTCTACAAATAACGAAGATTTTATTATTTTTATCATGAAATTTACACAAAGCTGTAGTTACTTGTCATATAATGACTGATAATACAGAGAAAAGATAACAAAGGTAGACAGCAAAAACCTTTTATGCAGCACTTTTATTGCTGTATCACCTTATATGTCGTGAAGATGGATATTTCCTACTCCATTATCAAAACAAAATGCATCTCAGAACAAGAAAGAAAATTTACAATTTCTCCTCTGTGGTTTGAGCCAAAAAAAAAAAAAAAACAAAAACCAAACCAACCAAGACCCCGAAGTACCTCAACTTAGATGTGTCCATTTTTTGGATAAAACATTTGAGAACAATAAATATTCCCTCCCTCTTCTTTTTCTTTATCTGAGGAAGGGCATGACAGAGGTGTACCAGTACACTCACACATTAGTACGTGTACATAAGAGTTCCCATAATCACTATGTCAGAATACCTCTAACAAAGCAGCATCTGGAAAACATCTCCAAAGCAAGGAAAGAATGAAGATTTTGAAATGCTTACCAAAAAAAAAACTTGGAACAATTGTTTCTAAAGGTCATCCTCCAATTTTTGGGCAGCCTTTTTATTGTTTTTCCATTGTTCAAGGAGGAGGAATAAGGTGCTGGGGTCAGCAGCTGGCTCCATCTCTCCGGGCTCAGGGCACTGACAGGAGCCTCGTCATTGCTCAACAACACCAACTGCTCAAGACAAGCAGTTTTTAGATCTCCAGCTTCCTTTCAACTCTGTGTTTTACAACCTGATAATTTCTTGTGGGCCAGCTCTCAGCATGTATAAACTCTCAGAGCTCCCCTGGCATTACCAGAAGTGTCCTTTACATCTAAATAATTGCCACTGTGCCTCATTTGCTCCATCATCCCCTTGGTTCAGCATTTTCAGTACACTCTCATTGTTGGCTGGCACACACACAGACAACTTTTGGTACAAAGGCTGCAAAAGGCTTTCATTTTATAGGACCTATGATAAACACCAAAATTGCATAAATCCTTTCCCTAGCACTCACATTAATTGCAACAATTGGTGATTTAAAGCAATATCGCTGGAAAGACAAACCAAAAAGCCATTTCCGTGCTGGACCACATTCTTTGTGTCAGTACTAACCCATTAAACCACTAACTGCCATCCCTGAAAAATTAACCAGGAGCACCAAGAGGAGCAGTCTAGACCACTCTTCTATTTGCATTTATGCAGACAAAGAAATTATTCCAAAATGGTAAGTAATATACAACAGAGAATAAAAACAATGACCAAAACTAGAGTTGCGGCTTTCATTAAATTGATGGGAGTGTATTAATAACTCCCTTCACTCTTTGATGGTCAAAATAAAACACCAAGCACAAGTAACACTGCTCTAATGACAACGCTGTTTAGTTTCTGCACAACTGAGTGATGCCGTCAAGTGGTCAACAAATGCACCGGTTGTTTTCCAAGTAAGGTTTTTGGGTTAATCTTCATTGAACACGCTGCATTTTGTATGGAAAAGCTACTGCCATGAAATCAGCAAAAAGCACACTCCACTGACAAAAGTGCATCAAGTGAGAGCACTAGTGACAGATAAGAGATGGCCTTGTTTTTCCAAAAGACAGGTCTGACACTGCTCTCTAGCTCCTCCTAAGAAGGTAAGAGTGTCTGAGAGCACAAACAGCCTTCTGAGCACTCTAGAGTTCATTTTTGCTATTGGTTTTGCAGTTGGGTTGATCTAGAAGGCCACACCAGGAAAGACTGCATAACACAGGTATTAAAAATATTTAATTTTTTTAAAAAAACAATTTAGCATTGTGAGTGGTTAAGGGTGTGCAACATACCACAATTTACACCTTTTCTAGTTCTCTCAATTAATAATAAAAAGATCCTTAAAGCAGCTAAATAGAAATTTGATGGTGCAGAAATTCTGCAGAATAACTGCATTCCTGTTTTCTCAACAAAATGTAACTCCATTAGTGAAGACTTTCTCTTGGAATTGTAGTTTGGCATGATTAAAAATGTGAATAAGCATTTCTGGTAATTTTGAATAGGGAATGGTTCTACAGAACTACACATTAATCACAATGGCATCAATACTATTTTAAGGTACTAGGTGGAACTGAATCAGCTTTGACTTTTTTTTTTCTTTTTTTCCCCTTCAACACTAGTTCTGAGGTAGAATTAACTGCAAGCCATCTCAATTATTCACGGGACATAACTGCTTTTCTGAACACTGCATATTTGATCTCTGTTCTTTGCAAGTTCTTCAATAATTATGTTTTCTTTTGCCCTTCAACACAGAATGAGCTGCACTTTCTCACCCCCTGCTTTTTTCACCTGCCTTTCATGACAAATCAATGACATAGAAGTATTTTTTACACCCTCGTTAGCATTCTGCAGGGATGCCTGACTCTGTCGCCTCCTTTGGGACTATTTTACTTGTACACGCTGAGTGTTATTTTAATGTCAGCGTGGCTCAGGCTCAGTTTGAGCACGAACAAAAGGAAAACACTCTTCTGCCAGCTACAAAAAGCAGTCGAACACAGTGATTCCAGATGAGCTGATAAAACCTCCCATTCTTTGGTACTGAGGAACACATTCGGAACTGGAGCAGCACTGACATCCAAGGAACACATTAGTCCTGCTTGCCTATCTAAAGATATCTATGCACAAATAGGGCCAAGAGAAACTTCCATTTGGGAGGAGGGTTAAACTCTTCCCCTTTGCATCACACCTTAAGCTGAAAGCAGGAGGGATGAGCACCAGCCTAAGCCTCCTCAGCACTGCTTCTGCACTACCTACAGAAGATTCCTGTTGTTTCCCCAGCACATTAGGATCACGTGCCACTCACTGCACACTCCCACTCATGTAGACATTTTAAGCAAACCAAAACACTGACGCATGATCTCCTTTACAATCTGCTATTGTGCTCACTAAAGCACCTTCTTGCAGACAGCAAAGTCAAATAACACCAAACATGGCTGCAAAGGGACACTTTACATCATCAGACTTTAAGGAAGACTCTGGGGCACACATAATGCTATCAGGGCTGCTGCATTACCAGAAGCAAAATGTTATGAGGCTCAAGGTAAATTCACAAAGGCTCCCATTGTCTCATGCACAGACAGCAAGTTCCATACTCCAACAAGCAGCTCCAGAAATGCACAGCCCTAGAAGTTATCCTTATGGCCCCATCTATGATTTTCCCCCTCCCACAGCTGTTACTTCTACCAGCAAAGGGGACAGTGATATTACATAAGGCAGAGGAGACACCAGAAATCATCTCACAGCCAGGGAAGCACAGCCGTGGTGAAGGAGCCCACTTATCTAAACAGCATTCATTTATTTATGCCAACTGCTGAAAGACTTGTAGTGTTTATGAATCTAGTTGTGACTCAGTATGTATTTATAGCATATATTTATCGACAAGCTTTAGGGGTTGATCTATTGAAAGATCTCTGCAATGTATCACATACTTACAACTGCATTCAAAGATTATGCAAATATCCCCAGCCTAGCAACAGTCTAAAGCTGCTATGTCATTTTCTAAAATCAGCTTTAAAAGGAACACTTTCTCCTTTCCTCACCCATGAAAGGCATAACAAATGCCAAAATTATTTTTGCTCATTACTAAGGAAAGGTTCCTGTCCTCACTCAGCACTAGTATTTGTGATATAAAAACCACTTTGCTTGCAGATCTCAAATCCCCCATGGCCATCCAGTGCTATAAACTGGGTAGCATTAAAACACTGCAAATCTGCATTCTCCACTTTTCCTTTTAGCAGATGCCATTGAATAACTTCAGACAACACATATAACTTTTTTAACACCTACTAAAGCTACTTTAAATTATTGGAGTATTACTGTGAATTTCTCCTCCCTTCCACTCTGCGTGAGACAAATCAGGGGAAAACACCAAAATTCACAAATTGTCAGGAGTTCTCATCTGAATACATGAAATTAGCCAGTTGTTCAAATGTGTTTAACACCTGGTAGTTCCCAATGTGAACCTGAGGACAGATTTTCAAAAAGCCTCAACATTTACACACTTCCTTACCAGAGGCTGCTGCAAGACCAGACCTCTTGTTCTGATGTTTAAATGAGACCTGACCTCTTGAAAGTTTTTCCCATTTTCAACTAGATGTTTTTTTTAAAAAAAACTATGTCAGCCTCTGTCTCTGGGGATAAACAGGTATTACACTGGGGATAACCAGGCTTACCTCAAACCAACGGAAATGCAGAATATTTCTTTAATACTGTATTATTAAAAATTGTTTAAAAAGCAGCCTAATTACAACTTGCTCCTAAGGTTTTTCTCCACATGAAAGTCAGTCTCAGTTTCTATGGTAGACACTAATTCAGACTCATCTAGAGGAGGCCACATAGAAAACATCTGTTTTTAAAACACCTCACATGAAGGAGACATGGCTTCATTTAAAGGCTCTACTTTCAGCTGTTGTACAATTCCTTCAGCTGCACCTGATTTCAATAACTAGTAACTGCATTATATATATACACAATATATATATAGTCAGAGTGGATAGATAACACGAGAACTCAAGCCCTGTGGCATGATCCATACAGAAATATCATATTACACTTCTTATTAGGTGCTACTTAGGCTTCATTACTAGGAACGTTTAACTGGCTGTTATGTTTTATGTTTGCATTCATATAATCTCATTCTACAACACCTTCAGGCAGCTTTCTTTAGTCACAGACTAAAGCCAAAATAATTTTGCCCCGCCCTCTTAGCACTCCATTTGAATGTATTCTACACAAGACCAAGAGAGCTACCACTGCTGTGGTATGAGGAACAGACCACTAAAGCATTATCATGTGGGGACAAGTAAGGAATTCAATACTGCACCTTCCTGAAGCTGTTTTTACAGGGTTTTGTAACACCAATAACCAGGGCTTGTGGACAGAGTTAAACAGAGATGGAGGGAAAATGCTTAACCTAACAAGATAAACCTCGTAACACAGATGCTAGTGCCTAATTTCAAGCAGGGCACACAGAGAGATTGGTTTAAGGAAAAGAAAAGATGCACTTCAAATATAAAAGCAGAAAGAGTAGGCCAGAGAAGGTTCCTGCCTTCAAATATCAAAATGTTTACCAGTTAAAAAAAGTATATGACTTCTTAGAAAAGTGAATTTCTAATGAGAAGTATCAGCACAAATGAGGAATTTTTGTTTGTTTGTTTATTCATAGGTCATCAGCTTCTCATTAAAGGCATTAATTATTGGATCATACAGATTTTCTGAGAATATATATTATGGTTGTATGCTCAAATCATAAGCCAAATAAAAAATAAAAATTAAATGTTAGAAAGCCACACATCTAGAGCCTTCTTGCAATCCTCAAACTCTCCCAAGCATTAGGGAATTTTACTGTGAGAAACACTCAAATTCTAGACTGATAAAAATCAAATTACAGCAGGATGCCACAGTGTCAGCTTGAGAGCCTGGACATCCTGACAAGAACAATGGTATTCCCTGCAGGGCTGAGATGGGCTTTCTTCAGTCATCATTGTATGACTGTTATAACTCTGATTTCTTCTCTTTTTACTGCACAACATCTTTATAAAATCACTGTCTCATCCAGAACATACACTGTATACACCATAAATTGTCACATTCTTTACAGCATCTATTCTTTTCTCATAATCACTGAATTGATTTCTTAAAGCAACCTGACTACAAGGTATGGGGCTGCTGGGAATCACACTCCCCAGGCCTGGCAGTACATGACCCTCTTCTCTGACTGGTAATAACCCACACAATTGACACTGTGGGCTTTTAAAGTTTCCCAAATCTCTCCAAAAGTGAGGCATCGCCATCTGAGGTTAAATCCCTAGACACATCATGAAGGTACAGCCTCTGAGAGCTCTAACACTGTAGATTGGTTCTGCAGACTCAGTGGTTACTGTTACCTCTCCAACCTTCCCAATTTACTTGAAAAGACCATTTCCCAAAGATCCGACTTCATGAGCATTAGGCCAGAAGACATTTTTTCATTCAAGGATCTCTGTCTAAATACATACCATTGATGTAGAAAACACCTTGCCCCTCCCCACATCACCTAAGGTGAGTTCTACACAGCTCTTGAGCATTTTCTAAAGCATTAATTACACATGCAATACTACAAACCACTTGTATTTTGGACCTGATTCATCTCAGTAACTAACTACTATGAAATCAAATTAATTTATTTCCTCACAGGCTGAAACTATTTTGTGCAACCAGGAAAAGTACCTCCTGGTAGTTTTCACGTGTCAGCTGATTTCTCAGGGGGCTTTTGTCACAGAGGCTCTTCATTTTCACACAGTAAGAATATTTTGATGTAGTCCAAATCTACATTTTTGTGACTGTCTGGCAGACAATGACCTTATACATTTACTAGTCTCAGAAACTCCATGGAGACCATTCTTATTTATATATATATATATTTAGACTGACAACCATTTCTCAGTTCTACAAGGGAGAAGTGATGGGTTGGTTTTTTTTACTACAATAACAGGTTTCCTTAGCTGTAGAGCCCAAGGCACAATATGTTCTCCTTGGCCACAGTACCGATGGAAGGTGTTAATAAGGCCAAGACTGAAGCAGGGTTAAAGTTTGGGGGAAGTCTGGTTCCTTCTTGTACACTTGACACAATTACATCTAGGTGTAAGGAGGGCATATATCAGATGCTCCTTCCTCACAGCACTCTCCCAGTGCAGGGTGGCTGCACATACCAGACACAGGCTGGACACCCTGGACACCAAGGCCAGCATGCACTACAGGGACAAATTGCTTGCTCTGTTCCCTGAGCTACAGCAAAGCACAGCAAGGTGTTAAAGCCAGCTGCAGGATCAGACCCTGCTGAGCAGGAACAGTCACTGCTCTGTAGATTTAGAGATCTCCATAACACAGAACCCAGACAGTTAGAGAAAAACATTTTTTCTCACTTCCACTCCAAGTCCCTCCCTCTCCAGTCTAAAGGGCATTTCTGCACAACATAACAAAAAGCAACATCTCACTTAAGACTTTGCCAATTTCCTTGGTCCTCTGTGCATGCAGGAGACTGTACTGTACACTGCTTATGTTAGGAAAAGGGGGTTCTAAATGGCAGAAGTGCCTATCATTTTTTCCCCAGTTTAATGATACATTTGATTCACTGCACTTACCACAGCTAATCAGGTAACTCACAGGACTTCAGCTGAACATCAAAACTGAACGAAAAGGGTTTTGTGAGCAATGACCAAATACATCAGCTAAACTGTCAGAAAGGCTACAAAATAGAAAGGTAGGTAATGTTCAATTTGTAGACTAATTTTAGAACACATAGAAATGCATAATGAAAAGAAAGGCAATGTTTTCTACCAGTGCTCTCAAGACACTTATCTCTGTTTTGCATTAACTGGAAGACAACTTTCACATTTTGTGAATACACCCGTTCTAATATTCAGCACAAGATGTTCAGAATCCAACAAGCTGAACTGCACCACGGCCCAGGAGCTGACACAGACTCATCATCAGGGACCTGGGTGTACACAGAGTCCCATGAGACAAGCAGCTAAAACATCTCTTTGTACCCCACAATGTGCTGATGCACTAGGAAGCAAATGTGATCCAAAAAGGGCAGGTATTTCGAAGTGACAAGTTCCTTGCCCACTGACCCTTGCTGAAGTCATTTAAATATGAAGCTCTAGAAAGCAAAAGATCAACCACAGTAAGTTTCATATGAAGAACATATGAAACTTTTTTTAAACAAAGGTTAAACAATTAAACTTTGATATTTCAATTCAGGCAATGCTGGGTTTTTTTTCTTAGTTTTACAATCTAAATGCTTGGGGGGGGGGAAGGAAACAAAACTGATTTTTTGTAATACAAAAATTGAAAACCAGTTGAAGTTCAAGCCACAAGACACTCCTCTCATCACCACCACCCATTCCTGCCTCCCCACTTCCCTCATAACAGGACTCGGGTTGAGCCCTCAGGTTCTGACCCACACCATCCCCCTGAACACACAGGTCTCAGCTGCAGTTAAATGACCAATGCCCTCACCTGACACTTCCTAAGCCCATGCGCAACTTCACCCCACAAGACAGTCACACTGCCCAAGGGTCTGAAAGCCAAAAAAATTTGGCAACTGATTAATCTCTATAAGCTCCACTTGGGGTGAGCATCAGCTGGCAACTTACTGCTTCAGTTCTTTGCTATGGAAAGTCTGAGCTCTCAAGGGCAAGTCATACAAAGCCTCCAGCACAAGGCTCTCCTGTACACCTTGGGTACATGCCAGCTGAGATGGAGACTGAATCTGTCGAACACAATCCCCAATTTCCATCACTCAGAAACCCTAACCAGGAGTGATAGACTTTCTCCTTCCCCAAGAATGCCCGTGCTTCTTTAGAGTGCAATGAGTGCCACGATAAGCACAACGCTTTATGCCACTTACACAAATCAGGAGAGACTCAGATTTTATCATAGGGTCAACTGGATTTAGCCAGGAAACTCCATTTCTGTTCTCTGCACGTTTGACAGAAGGCAAGAAGTCACATGGATAATTTATTCAGATAAATTAATGACAGCAAGGTCTAATTTCACTTCTGTAGTCATTTGCTTATTTTTTTTGTGCTCTTTCCTGAAGTACTTGCATGACACATGCAATTGCATTCTCTTGGAGTGGTTAACACAGCATGAAGAGAAATACAAACTTGCCATGTCATTTCAGGCCCTGCCCAGCAGAATCACATGGTAAATTATTTTGGGCTACTAAAATCAAAACAGGGCAGATGCTATAAAAAATAAATGACCAGAAATCTGAATTCCTATAAACTTATTTTTAATGTTAATAACTATCCTTGTATCCCTTGTGCAGTCCAGGATCAGCTCTCTCCTTTTACAAAGTACGACATAATATGGGTTTGCAGCCATCTGTCACAGTTCCACTGAAAGGATAAGGGTGAAGGTTTTTTGAGACAAAATTTTGGGACCATTTTGTGAAAACTTGTTATCCCCCAACTGATCCTCTGCCAGAGTTCAATGTTGTACTTGTGTAAGCAACACCTTCACTGAAGGTAAATACAATAATGAATCTACCATATTAGTTTGCTTGGTTTGTCTAGGTCTTTTCCATATCTGTCACTGACACCACACCAATTTCTCTAAAGCTTTTAAAATCTTTTGCAGACATACACAAAACCAAATTCCTATAAGAGAACATTCTTCAGAATATTGTTATATTCACTGGCTTTTGTGCTGAAGCATGAGGATTTAAATTCTTTATAATTTCTTAATCCTATCAAGTATACTTGTGCATTTTCTAATTATCTAATACAGTATAGAGTCTAATCCTTACCAAAAAAATGAGAAATAAGAAAATCCTACTAAGATTCTAAGCACTCAATACGTTCACTCTAAGTTCACAAAGTTCTTCCTGATTTTAAGTCTTGACACTGCCTCCTATGGAGTTGAAATGAAGTCCCTCTTGCTCTCTCTTTGCATCACCATTTCCCCTCCTCAAATTATGATTTTTTCTTTTTAAATAGCTCCAAGTCTCTGCCCTTTTCCACATCTTTAATCAACTTTCACTTCCCTGTGAATATTAAGCATGTGTCACATAGATCATCAAAAAACACAGTCATCAGAAAGGAAAAATGAAAGCCATGGCATTCCTAACACGTTCCCATTGATCTCTCTCCAGTGACACTTTGGCCCTTTCTTCCATACACCCCAACACAGCTGTGGAATTCCTTGTTTTCCCATGAGCACACCTTGGCCAGTCTCAGCAGGGGATTTCAGCTGCCATGACAGCGCCCACTGACCTACTCCTGTTGGAGTCACTGAGTTACTGCCTTCCCTGGCCTGCATGGGTATCACCCATACATAATTGTTCTTCCCAAACCCAGACTAGGGATGAGAACACTAAACACTGTTTCTAGTATAGAACTTGTACAGTTTTCCTGTGCTAACTATTTGTGTTCACCTACCTTCATAGAGCTCTTGAATTACAGCAGCTTCTCACCTCCACTCTCTCCAGAACTGCTTAGATATTCTGCTGGCTTCTGCAAGCATTTGCCAGAGCGTGATTTTTCCATATGGTAACCCATTGACCTATAATAGTTTTGTCTGAACATTCTGAAAAAAAAGTATACCTTAGAGCAAATGTCTCCATCTTTGGTGAAGATCACATTGTCTTATAACCTCATGTTTAATTGGATGTTGCTTTGGGAAATCGTGTTGCAGCTTCAGCAAAAGCCACAAGCTGTCTCATAGGATCTGAAAGGTATTGTAACTGTCCTATTCTAATGAAATTGCACTTGCAGTGTTGCAGCAAAACATCTTATACATCTCATTCCAGTCTCTTGAAGAGATAATAAACAAAACCAAAAGAACAGTGAGTTGATTATAAATCTACCCGTTTTTTTAAGATTTAGTAGTACCAAATCTTGCTTTCTCTGGCAAGACACGAAAAGCCAAACCAACACAACCTACAAATGGACTTCACATTTTGTCTACACTGCGCTGTTCACAGCTGCACGAGCTACTGGTACGAGCTAGGTCATTTTGAAGTCACACAGAAGGGTTTTCTGTGTTACAGTGCACTGAGCAGTGCAGACAAACTCACAAGTGGCACATCTCACAAATGCAAAGTAGGGCAGAAGGTCTGACGTTCTGGGTAAGTCCCACGTGTTTCTGATGCACTCAGTGCGGTTGTTACACTACAACGGTTTCCTCCAGCAAAAAAACCTTGCAAAAATATGATTGAATTCAAGACTCAACAGGGAAGCAGAACCCACCCTAGAAGCCTACACTATCTCCTGAGGAAATATCACCACAAAAAAGCAATGATTCAGTGCTGAATTGGATCTAGTTTGAGGTTACCCTTGCTCTAAAATTCACAGGCTAAACACATGGGCTAAAAAATTTCAAAATCCTCTACAAAACTTTTCAACAAGGTTTTCACCCCATTATATGGCTGAGAAGAAAGGTGATGTTTTTCACTCCAGTACAAATTTCCTTTATGCAAAACACCCAGGATTTACTACTTAGAAGTGGAAATGAAATCTCCTTCTCATGTCTGAGGTGCAAGAAATTACCACGTGCTGCTTATTGTCAGCAGCAGAATCCTTATGACTCATTCCTTTGTCCTCATAAGACATTTAAATGGAAACAAAATTTCAGGATGTATGGATAACCCTTTTAACAAGGTGAATGATTTATTACATCACCATGAACATTTACAGTGCTGTTACTGGTTTTAGAGGAAGCTTTATCTTCTATCTCACGTGGATCATGACTGTACCAAATTTTCAATTTGGAATATCTGTTGTAGTTCAGTTAAATATGTGCAGACATATACATGTCACATACCGTAGTATTCTACCCCAATACACTACTGGAGAACACTAACTGTTAAACTGCACTTTTAAGAATAAACTTCAAGAAGATTAAAAACAAAAACAAACAAACAGGGTTTTTTCTTAACCAAAGAGCAGAAAGCAGGATCATGGTCTAAGTTTTCATTTACAGCCTCCACAAGTATCAATTAAAATCACTGGGTTCACATACACCACCGGATAAAGTAACAAGCAAATAATGGATAGAGAGCCTTGCTACAGCATCAAGTGTTCCTTTGAAGAGGAGCCTCAGAGTTTGCAGTGCTGATTCTGCTCTGTTTGATCTACCACATACTAGCTTGCACAAAAGTATTCGCTTACCCCTGACAAAACACTCTTCTGTTTGCATTATCTTCGCTGGACTGTCATAATGCCCTCTCCACTTTGGAACCTCTGAGAACACAGAGCACAAATTCACACTCAATTTATCTTACAACAGTGGAGACAGGTCTTCTATTCAGGGCTGGAATAAGAGACAGCAGACTGGAATAAAAAGAGGACTTTGTATTAAAATATTTATATATGTACGTTTACAGGTACATGTACATTTTCAAGTCAACTGACTTGCATAATGCTCTTCTGTGACCCCTAATAATTGACTTATTCTTTGTGGGCTGTGCACTCAGCCACAATCCAGCTATGAACATCCAAGAGAAACAATGGCACTGTCAACAATTACAAACAAAGAAACTAAACTAATTCCAACAAACCCTGCTAATGCCTTTGACACAGAGGAAATACTGTGGCTAAATGGCTCCACTTTTGCTTTTTTAAAATTAGAAAAATAAAAACAGTATCTGCCTCTTAGGTCTTACAGGTAAAAACAAAGAGACCTGCACTACCAAAGAGCCACAATCACTGAACACAGAAATGCCTAAGCTAAAAGGGAATAAGAAACCACCTATCCCAATACTACCTTCCCTTTTCCTTTCCTTAGTGAATTAACAACATGAAGCAGAGCATGTATTGTGGGACCCTCCTGCCTGTACACTGACAGCAGTTCCAGCAGCTTAACAGAATTAACCCGAGTTAGAGCTGGCTTCCAATTCACCTTTGGGAATGGATGTAGCCTACAAAAGAATTTTTTTTGATGTAAATTTTTTAAGTCCTGTATAATTTGTTGTCCTTTGTACTGTGTAGTTGCAAGCTCTGCAATTTAATTTTGCTTTCCATGAAAAAGGACTTATTTTAAAACATCTATTTTTGTTGGACACCCCTTAGATCCCATATTACAACATGCAGATAATTCTCACTCCCCACTCTTATTTCTCTCCCATGCACATTTTTACATTCTACTATTATATGTTTTCACGCAGCAATCCTAATCTATTGTGTTTCTCCTCCTGTACAGGGAGCTCCACACCTTTAACCATCCTTCTTGTCCTTCTTCTAGATTTTATCAGTTTTACTGTGACCTTTAAGAGACAGGATCATCAGATCTGCACACAGAAACTGAGATACAGAAGTACACTTGAAAAATGAGGTTGATTTGTTCTCCATTCCTTTGCTAAAAATCCCTAAGATTTATTTGTTGTTCCTTAGTGTCACCAAGCATTCAAGTAGTGGTTTTTGAGAAATATCCACAACAGACACAAGATCTCTTTTCTGAATGGTAATAACAGTTTTCAAATTTACTGCCATGTACGTGAACACATATATATTCTGTGTGGAAATACACACGTAGCATATCACAGCAGAAAATGTTTCCTGACAGCCCCACAACACTAAGGAAACAAAATGCCCAGGAAAAAAAACCAACAAAATCTGTCATACCAGATCAAAATAATTACTGAACTGTGTGCATCTTCCCATCCCTATGTCCACTTTCCTAAAAATTATTATTTCTAAAAGCAGACAGCCTGAAAAGCAGGAGGACACACATTTGGTATTTGGCCAGTGTCCAAGCTGCAGTCAAGCACAGGTATGTCCTCACCAGCTAACAGGCAGATCATATCACCTGCTCTCCCCAACCACACAACACGTGTTGCAGGGGGTTGTCACGCAGCCAGGAACCTGTCACTGCTCAAAGAGAAACAGCCCCTCAGCTCAGAGCCAAATAAGTTGCTCTGTTGGCTGATGAAGCCTGCCCAGCACAGGGGCTGCAGGAATAATGCCCAGCCTGATCCAAGGTACCCCAAGCCTACCGGGAGTGGCTGTGTAGCAGGAGAGATTCTGCCCTTGAGGTCACTCCAGGGCATTGTGGGGAGCAGCTGGACGTGGGCTGTCACACAGACCTTGTGGCCAGAATCCTGAGGGGCCATGTGTGGGTGTGCCCACATCCACACTCCCACCTGTGTGCAGGATTCTTTTCTGCTATCTTCACATGCATCTTTAATCCATCCACCTGTAGCAGAAGAAAACTGCAGCACAGAGGACAACGGGGATGAACACCGCTAATAACAATCACTAGACAGATACACCACAGAGAGCAGGCATGAATACTGCATTTGTTAGGAAAGAAAAACATATATCCTGTAGAAAGGCAGAACAGTCAAATTCTCTCAATCTCAACTAACTGCAAATAAATATTACTGTGTTCCTTCAGAAAAGTCATTCTGCGCTACATGTAAATTCATATTTTTCAGAAAATATTGAGAACATTTTTACCTGCCTCAGTGAAATCAAAGAGCATATTTTGAAGCACCAGAAGGTATTTTCTTGCCAGCTTTTCTATTTGTGTTTTCTGACTGTCTGGGTGTTTTTTTCATTTGCACCCAACTGAGCACTGCTACATCACCAGCTCCTTTGTTCTGGCCTGCTCATCTGCTGCAATAACTTTTTTGTTTTCCAGTTGGTAATTCCATCTTCTAGCATATATCATCCTGTTTGGCTACTTTATTCAATTTTATGAAATTGCCACTGCAAATTATTTGCACAAATGGAGAGTTATTTCTTTTTACATTAGCTCTCCAATGCTCCAGACTTGCTCCAGCAATGCATTTGGTCATGCTGGAGTAAATGGTGGAAAAGAATGGCACAACCACAAACCAGAACAACTGAACTCAAGTGTTCAAGGAGAACCACCCAGTGGCAAAAGTCATATTCATTTTATAAGGCACAGGAAACCAAGATAGCTTGTATTAATTCTACTCATTTTGGAAAAGTATTTCCTTAAACTATTTTACATTTGGTACGTGCAGCATAAATCTTCCATTATCCACAGTTAATTTAAAGGAGGAGAAAGAATAATGAGGCACTTCGTGTTGTTTCAAATAAGTGAAAAATTACACTGCAGCAGCAAGTAACAACAGAGTCTGCTCTTAACATCACAAAGATGCACAATCCTAACAGGACTTGCAGAATGGGCTATATGTAATCTTGCTGTCCTCAGTTTCTGCTCATCAAATGAAGCACTCCTATTGAATGGCCTTTATATGCTCCCTAATTCAAAAAATGCCAAGAAGTTAATTTAATCCTCAAAGTAGATACTATCAGATGTGCGTCTGGTGCTGTAAACAGATAATAGAAAAGCACCTTAAATACACAAATTTCAGGGTTTTTTCATAACATTAACTTCCCACACTTGCCTACCTCTCTTTGGCACATCTTACACACTTTCCAATCAGCACAAAAATTCATACTCTAACACAACTGGAAGCTGGCAGAAAAAAAGTATCTCCAGCCAATGTTTTAACTTAACTGCATATCACCCTTGCTTGGAGGAGTTTAAAATACTTTACTTATTGAAATACTTCTTCATTTGTTTCAGAAGCCTGAATTGCTCCACATTAAAAAGTTTAGGAAAGCTAAACTCTCCCTCTGAGCACCATGATCTATATATGTCCTTGTTTTTCCCTACTGAAATAGCCTCTCCAGAGAACTTGGCTCAACCCACTTGTTGCCCATCGGGGTCAGCCTGATTTGTATCACAAACTGATGATATCCCTGCAGTTACTTCAATGCTCTTTCAAACAGGGTAAGATGGCAAGCAGAATGAAAACAGTCTTTGTCTTTCAGGTGCTTCATTTTTCAGAGATAACTTATCAACAACAGACTGAGGCTTTATTGCTCTATTGCTCACAGGAGACACTGCCCAGAGGGTTACAACAGAAGGAACTGCAGGAAAAAGCAGGACAGCAGGACCTGGAGGAGCAGGAGGTAATAGAGACAGGCTGAATTATTGCTCCTAGGCAGGGAGGAATGAAGACTGCATAGGTGATGCCCAAAGGACACAGGGGTCACAGAGATTCCAGATGCTGGGCAATAAAACACCCTCACACACAGCTGTGTGGGGCCCCGCTCAAGAAAACACACAGCTACCTTTTAACTAACTCTGTGTCTTTGGATATATGTAGCACTATGTCTCATATCAATATTTAGAAAGTTTATTCACAAAAGTCATTCATTTTTAAGTCCTGATGATGTTAACCCTAGTCAGTGGTTTTCCACCTTTGTAAGGCTTTCCAGTGGAGGGACTGGAAATACCACAGCTGGCAGCACAGCAAGGGTCACCACCACCTTTCTCCACCTTCTCTAAAAGGCTGAACAGTCCTTGAGGGCCCTGCAAGAGCCTAGGGACAGTTGACTAAAAATTCGCCATGCAAGATTTTTTTTCCTAATTCACGGAAATGGTATAGAAGTGACAGCAACAATTACAAGATGAATGCACTCTTAAGTGGTCTACAGTGAACAGGAGTGGAGTCATGGAATAAATTAGAATGATATTACAAGAAACACTTTAAAAACCAGATTAAATTAGTTTGGCTTGAAAAATCTTTCCTTTCAGTATTTGAAAGTTTTTAATATGTGGAATAAGTCTTGGATGAATAATATTAAATATATATTTAATCATTTTTATGATTACACATAATGAACAATATTTGATAATGCTTACATATTACATACTTCAAATTACTGTTTTAAAATATATATAATAAATGGGGGTGCTCGATTTTTTTCCCCCCAAGAAAATCCATCATCCTTCTGCTACTGGGACTACATAAGATAAAAAAAAACTAAAATCAGGATATAATATATCTTGAGGAATCACTTCTTGACTCTCAGTCATTCCAATTGCAAGACTCCAATGCCTACTGCAGAGCAGAAATCATCTTATGATCAAATCCACAAATGCATACCTGTGCAAATAAAAATTTAGAGCAACTTTTCCCAAAATTTGTAGCTTTAGGTGTGCAATTAGATCCACCATAAAAAGCAGGTGATGTTCAAGCAGGAGGTCATCTGCATGCTTTTAAAATGAGATTTTTGCACACAACATCTAAAAGCAACAGTCTAAGGGGCAGGTGCACTAAAAGCCTCTGGAGATATTCCCAACCCACAGATGTCCCCAGAGGGGACAGCAGCAGCTATCCCAGGGCACCACGTGCCACCCCAGGGCTGGACTGTTATCAGTGCAGGGTTGGCACAAGCACACCACTTCCTGCACTCTGGCACACTTCAGCCCACCTCTTCTCCAACCAAAAATGCAACTTTTAGCCCTGATAACAGGCACCAGTCTGAGCAGATCTGGGGAAAGGGCACATGTTGTTGTTCTCAGCCCTTAAAACATAAAACACATGGCAGAATTTTTTTTTAAATTACACTTAGGCAGGGGGCATGAATCTGTGGCTATTGTAGGCAGCTGGTCAGAGGAGATGGCCAGTGAGACACTGATGATCATGGTATGCCCTTCCAGACTTCACAATAGCAATCTTGAACTCAATAATATCTATATATGCCAAAATAAGCTACATTAAATTTACCACTGTGTCAATATGGCAGCTGTCACTGATCACTTGGAAAAACCTAATAGAGACAATAATAATATAAAAACAATGATAATAATATTTCACCCTCTAAACACCTGACATCTTCATTTCACTAGCTAGAAATTACAACAATAAATATAAAGTTTCATATTTTTAAGGCCAGTAAATTCCATTACAGCCATTAAGTCTGAGGTCTGTACCATATTGCTATGAAATTTTATCAAATGACCCTCACATCAAGTCTAGAGCTTCTTCAATTCACCACATGCTCAGCTTCAGTGATCCAATATTTTATCACCATAACTGTTTCAGAATGTGTGGTTTGTTCCAGCCTCAGTTTTCCCTACCTTCATTTTTTCTGTTTTGTAAAGATTTTTTCTACATGAGCATGCAGCAACTTACTACCAGAAATATTGTCTCAAAGTCATTACAGAAAGATTGTCAAACTTTCTTTTTCTGAACTAGGCAAAGCTTTTTTAAGTTCTTAGAGCATGAGACACAGATGTCAGATCAGCCTTGCAGCTCTCAGCACAGTGACTCTCTCATATTCTCCATAAAGCCCACACAACTGAGAAAAGCTGTATTTTAAGACTGCTTACTGTAAGAGTGGTACTACTGCTATTAATCAATATTCTGCACTCATATCTGCCACAAACCCTTAAAAGCTTGTGTTTAGAAGTCACAGAAGATAATGACTCATATTGTTTACTAAGTCAAAACACACACCTCTGTGTTAAGTATGATACACACCCTGCATTCTTAAAAACATGAGATCACAGCACTTAATATGACTATAAGACAGAAATGCTCTTTGCAATAACAGTAAATAATTAAATATCAGCTCAAATTACAAATCTTTAGTTAGCCTAGTTGTAGACGTTTCCCATGTAATTCACCCAAAAACTGACCAGTACTCCTTAATGATTCCTCCTCCTCCTCTTTACTGAGATATTAAAAATTATTCATGTTCAAAGAAACTACAGTTAGTTGATACCACCAGATGACAAAAAGCCTAAGCAGGGTGTTAGGTTCAGGTAGGCATCTGAATTATTGAAAACATAAGTCACCATTTTCCCACTCTATGCCTGCATTTATGCATATCCAGCTTTCAAATACTGACTCCCTTCATCTTACAGGAACAGCAGCATCCATCAGTTAGAGAGGGAAACCATGTGAGAGAGAGAGAAAAATGCCAAGCTCAGTTTGCCCACAGTTCAGAAGGGACATGAATAGACTCTAATCCACAGGATGATCAAAGACCTCCAAAACCTCAGAGGTGAGGTTACATGTTCCTCAAATCACTGCTCAGCAGGTCTGCCTACACTAATTAGGATACTACACCAGAAAAGGTCAACTTCATAAAATACCCAGAGAATTAATACACAGTGACCTTGCCATTTCCTTTGATGTGATTACATGCACACTGCCAGAGAAAGACTTCATGGGTTGCATTTTATTCCTACCCATTTTTGTCAAACAGCTCTTGTGAAAAAGAGCTTGAGTTATTGATTATTAACTTGAGTTATTGATAATGGGGTTTTATGATTTGTTTTATTGACAATTTTCCTGTTTCTGTTTTTTTTTTCCACTCACATGCTTTATAGTGACAAGCTGGTTAAGGGGATTTAAAAAAAGAAGTTTTTCAAATAGCATTTTAGTCTTTGAGGTCACACTTTCATGGATAGCATTGCTTTCTTCCAAACAGAAGTCTGCTAGGTGATAAATCCTGCACAAACTCTTGAGCAGACTCTCTGGAGAGTATAACTACATCCTCCCTTAAGCAGTGTATTTTAGTGATACTGGGTGTGGTTTTTGTGGAATTGATTGCCTTTTTACCTAGCAAAGAGAAGTCCCAAAGAAAACCTCTTTCAACCTTCAATTAATCTGTGTTAACTAGAAAAGGAAAAATCTATTTCCTGAGTTTCACTGTTTTCTGAATTTTGTTATGCATTATTCTTCCCTTCAGCCATGATTCAGATTATGTTTTTCAACATTCATCTTCCTATTTTTCATCCTCATTTCTAATAACTCTCAATAGTCTTTTGCATTATCTATTTTCCTCTGTATTGGAGATATTCATGGCTCAGTACCTCCACAGAATTTAGTTTATACACTTCATTTTCTGTGCTACTAACAAAGATATTAAACATTAGAACACATATAGCATGATTCCCCAGGCTTTTTCAGAGGCTTTTTCAAAGGCTCCAGCTTCATCCATTTAAGATTATTCTTCATTTACACTTGCCCTGCCAACTCTTAGATCATACGGCAGTATCTCCATCACAGTAAATTTGAATCAATATTTTCAAGGAAGATTTCATGAAGCAGATTATCATAAAGCATGATTAATGCTTTACCTAAGTCCGAATCCATTGCATTTCTTAAATTCCCTTCATTCACCAGATTTGTAACTCTATCAGAAAGGTAATCAAAAGTTTGATATGCCTTTCACACCATACTTTTAACTTTCCCATTTTCTAGCCAAAACACATTCATTACACCGTACTTGCAAAACACAGAATCACCATACATGCAAAACTGAAAATAAATAGTTTTCTGGCTTCAGAGGTAGAGCAAACTTTACCATGTGAGCAGAGGCAGAATTTGCCTAAATCTCATCTCCCATGTAAGAAAACTGACCTCTCATTATGATTCAGCACAAATACAAATCTAGGGCAATTAAGTGGCCTTTGATACAATTTGTGCAATTGTATATAACTCCAAAATTCAAATCAGAGTTGTATGCAGTCAGCATCAATACCCGCTTGGCTCTGCATCCTGTTAATTCTAGACAACAAACGTGTCCTTAAATCAATAAACACACAGAATGTAGGGGGTTTTCCTTCCAAAGCCAGGCATGATGGCTGCTTCTGAGGTCAAGCTGTGAAAACTATGGAAGCAAGACAAATTATGGATGGCTGTTCTCATCTGCTGGCTTCCCTCATTCTTGGCTCTGAAAGGCATGTTATAATGGCTAGGGAATCACCCTCATTCAGCTTGCACCTGGAGGCTCCTGTATCCATTCAAACATAGAAATATATACAATTACTTTTGAGCATATATTTTGCACTGTAAAAGCAACAGGCTACAGCAACTGGACAGAGGCACAGGCTGGCTGCTGCTCTGCAGTACTTTCATCAATATGAAACTTCCCTTCTCAATCACACCAGCAGGGACTGCCTTATTTTAAAAAATTAAAGAGTAGCTGCATAAAGAATACAAGCTAAAGATGATTGTTTCCTGAAAGCAACCAGCTTTCCATATGAGCAAACCAAACTGGGCCTCAAGTCCCACTAAGCAAAGTGCATCCCTAGATAGGTAGATCACAAGGTACACATTACTGGCTCCTTGTGTCAAGAAAAAAGTAAAATTTTCTATGAGAATACAGCAGTCTTTGTCCAGAGCATCTGGGTTCTCTGTCCCGTTCTGCCCTAGCTGCCTTCTTTTTGATCTTCATATTCAGATGCCCTTAGCGAGAGAATCATCTCAGTTCCACCCAATGGGACATCACTCCCTTGTGAGAAGTTCATGCTCAAAGAAATGCAAGCACATTGTGATGTGTCAGCTCCTCCCTGCAGCACAGTCAGATCTGCACAAAAACAAAAACAACATTCTCACTGGCCTTTAAAACAGATTCCTCCTAACCCACGGACAACAAGCCTTGCCCAGCCACAACACAGCCAAACCAAGGTAAGACCTGCTACAGGGTTTTCTTTCACCTTTCCTGCTGTGAATCCTTTAGAAATTTCTCCTGCCATGCTCCTTGGTGGGAGTCACTTGTCCTCTCTGAAAAGCCACTACTACACTGCCACAGAGAGAGGTGAGCCACTCCTTGGGGCACCCTGGACTGTGTGGCTGGGCCAGAGCCTCGTGCAAGGGCCACCACTCCACCTGAGTGAGGCCTCCTGGGCAGCACACGCCACTCACTGCAAACATTCCTGCACTCAGATCCCATCCCACTGGAGCAGAGGGGCCAGGATCCAAAGCAGGATGTTTGGCTTCCTTCATCCTCACCAGCTACAGGCCAACCTTTACATCACCACCAGCCTTTTTCTCTGACAGCTCCAACACAGCACACGAACCCTGCAACACTCACCAGGGCACAGCACAAGGCTCCTGGCATTCAGAAGGGCCTTTCATTGGGTGCTTCAAATTAAATATCCAAAGCTCTTTTCAAACTAGAAACACTCAGATCGGTCTCAAGGATGCAATTCCATTTCTCTGCTTTTAAAACACTCATCAACAATACCTTTATGTTTTCAAAGTACAGATGATTAAGGAAGAAAACAACAAAATCTATTTCATATATTTGGCATTAGCATGCAGATTGACTAGAGAGGTAGATCTAGTACCAAAAAAAATCTTTGTAAACATACTGCCAGTCATGAAAATGAAAACAGTCTAAAATGATGCACTGTATTCAGGCAGATTAGTAATATTACAGTTAAAGGACTTACTACTAATACAGTTTAAATAACAATGAGAACGCCTATTAAATGTATACTCAAAACAATTATTTTCAAAAGCTTTAGCATCAGCAGCTGCACAGGGCAATCCACATCAGCTCGCTATTGCCAAGCACTTTTGAAAGGCTCAGTACTCAACCAAGGACAAGCTGAATGTAGCTGAAGTCAGAACCATCAGTGGCTACAGAGAGAGAGAGGCTATATCCAAAATGAACTGTTGTCTAGCTAACTTATATACAAAAGCTGTATTTTAAAAAAAACAAAACAAGGAAAAACAAGGTTTATCCATTGACAAGCTCTCATTTCCTGCAGAGATACAGCACAGATAGCTAAAAAGACCAAAACAACAGGATGCTGATCAATGCTGTGGTGCCCAGCAGAGCAGAGGCAAAGTACAAACCCCCATCATTTCAGCCTTAATCACAGTTTGGTACAAGTCGAACTGAGCCAGCCTTACACCTCCTCACTGGCACACAGCCACTTCTGTGAATGGAGCTGTTGATCTCATTACAGCTCCTAGTAAATTATAGTAGACACATCAATAGCTATCAGCACTACTGTGACATTCTGAAAGGAAGTTAAGGGTTGGAAAGCTCTGGCCCCCAAGCAGCCCTCTTTCCCCCAGAAGAGTTCCCATCACATCAAAGTTGGTAAATACTGCTGGATGGGGTAATAGCAACAGACACTGACAGATTCAATTCTGTTTTGATGGCAATCCAAAATCACTATCAGGAAATTAATTCATGCTAAAGAAATAAATCTACTCTCTTTAAGAGGTCACTTTATAATTAATTATACTCCAGCTTTTAAAGCATTTTGCAGACTACAGTTCTCTCTAACATAATTATCTCACAGGCTGCATTTTATAGCAAATCTGAATTGAGAACTCTAGTCTGGAATGCCAAGAGTGAGATTACTTTAATATGAAGCTTCAGTAGGTGTTTATAACAAGTATTGGAAAAGCAGGTAATAAAATATTACACAGCCTTGAGACAAAAGTTAATGAGACAGTAAACAGCAAGAAATTAAGAAGCTGGCATGTATTCTGTTCCAGAAGCAGAAATGACACCATCAGTTGTCTCTGAACACTACCTTCCATACTGACTGTAATGTTCCAGAGCTTGTTCAGACATCTGAATTATCACACCTGGCTTCCCACAGCACAGCTCCTCAGTGCCTGTTCCATGGCCCTCTCCAGCCCAGGCACAGCCCAGCAGCACTGTGTTCTTCCACAGGCAGATCCCTGCACCCAGCACAGCCCCTCAGCCTCCAGCACCAGCCCAAAAACCCCAAGTGACACACCCACCACTGCCACTGTCTCACAGCACGGTGACACACCCGCCACTGCCACCGTCTCACAGCACGGTGACACACCCGCCACTGCCACTGTCTCACAGCCTCTGGTGACACACCCGCCACTGCCACTGTCTCACAGCCTCTGGTGACACACCCACCACTGCCACCGCCTCACAGCACGGTGACACACCCGCCACTGCCACCGCCTCACAGCCTCTGGTGACACACCCACCACGGCCACTGTCTCACAGCCTCTGGTGACACACCCACCACTGCCACCGCCTCACAGCACGGTGACACACCCACCACTGCCACTGTCTCACAGCCTCTGGTGACACACCCACCACTGCCACCGTCTCACAGCACGGTGACACACCCACCACTGTCTCTCAGCACCATGGAAGGCACTACCCATCTCCTTGGGGAATCTGGGGACATTTCTCCTCAGCTCATGCAGGTATTTATCCCCAGCTGAGCCCTGCTCAGGACTGGGCACACACCATGGGAGACTGGTACCAGCTCACCTGAGAGAAGTGGGTTAAAAATCAAGCAACAGGTTCTTCCTTCCACAGCACACTGGGCAATCCTCCCATCCATGACATTCTCACTTCATTTCCCCATCACCCTCTTTTGTCATCACCTCTGAAACCTGGGGTTTTGGTTATCTTTTTTTCACCCACTCTCTCCTTCAGTATTCGTTCCCTATCTCATTTCTCTTGGCCAGATTCTCACTTTTTCCTCTCCTCGAAAAGGTTATTTTGCTCTTCCACCTTCCCCTGGAATAATCTGAAATATTCCTTTTTCTTAGAGATGCACAGCTCAAAGCAATTAGCAATCACTCAAGACTCGAATAAGAGTTCAACTCAAATTTTTGAGAAATTCAAGACAGATTGTCTTTCACCAGAATTCCATTTCTCCTTCACATTATGTTAAAAGGTCCTCCTCTGTTTTGCAGGTACCAGGAAATTGGAAATAACAAGACAAAAAATATATTTTTCATTCTATATGAAATCCTGACATTTCAGATCATCTTTTCTTAATCAGTACAAAAGACTAAAGGTCTAAGACGGCTAAACCACATTCATTTCACAGCATTACACAATGGTAGAGTAAAATAGTAAATCAAAATCTCACACATGAAATATTAGCTACATTATTTTTCAAACACACACGTCATAATAAAAATAAGCAAAACATAGTAACATAAATCATAACGTTATTATCAGAACCAAAATTTAAAGATATTTTCATCAAAATACAAATATCTCCACTATGGATTTTTAGTAAAACCGCATTTATCTTCCAGACCAGTTTTGCAGGCCAAAAGGCACTGCACAATTTTGAGAGCTTTGTAGGTCTATCCAGATTTCAGGGTACTCTAATGCACCCTTAGCATTATAGTCACTACACATGGAAGATGAGTGCCCTTCACCCCAGCCAAATTAGACCTTTTCACCAAACACCTCACCCAGTAGGGCTCTGGATGTCCCAACACTGATTTTCTCAATTTGAATTCAACATCTATTGCAGATATGAACGGGTTGCTAGTCAGATTACAGATTTCTTAAAAGATTAAAAGAAAGTTTTGTAAGCTATCTGTATCAATAATAGAAAATTTTTCAGTGATGGCAGATCCATGTAAACAAGAACATCTTGGCAGTGCCCAGCCCACTCTCAAACATCATTTTTTAATACAGCAATTAATACTAAGTGCCATTTGTTTAGTATTAGTTGACACTGAACTACTGTCACCTGTATGGCACAATAAAGCAACCAACACACATCCTGTAAGCATACAGGCCAATCTCTGGGATGGCAAGCTGTCCTTGGCCAGATCAGAGCCCTGATTCCAGCAATGTGTCTCATGTCAGTGATGCTTCTCCACTGGAGATACAGAGAACATGTGTTGGCAGTCTACAGGATCAGACCACCCAGGACTTATTCCTGTGAGCAGTATTTAACCTGTCCTTACCTAACATTTAAATAAATATGGCATCCAGGTTTTAAATGGTGAACCACAAATACAAGACTACATTATTTTTAAAAGGCAATTTAGAACAATTTATATTATTATTAGAAATCCGACTGAGTCTGGAAAAAAAAAACAGATGCAGTATAGAATCCATGGTTTCAAAATGTAATTTCAGAAAAACACTGACTACAATCTCAATCTAATTTTATTTTCTATATTCAAATTTGGATGAATAGATGCTATGAGTATTGTCTATTAAAAAGCCCATACCACAGTTTTCTATATATCTCATTTGCAATTCTTCTCTCTCATTGAAAATTTCTAGTACTGCAGCTGCAAAGGCTCCTACATCTGCCTGGCTTTCTGACCATTTGCAGTTACATACAAAAATATGTGTGCTGCTCAATTCTTTCAGTTATATTTCTGCTACATTACAGACATTTGTGCTCAGGCCCCCACTCCCTTTCTCACTGTTGGGGCATTAGGTTATGTAATAGGCTGTGATATAACACAGTAATATTAAATACAACCAGATACAAAAGAAAAAAGAGATCTTATCAGTTTCCAGTGATGCAAAGGATATTCTCTGGATGATGTTTGTTCTGTCATTGTGTCCATAAGTTACAATAGATTTGATAAAAATACACAGAAATGTCTTAAAAGATGTCTCACTAACACAACTATAATCTCTTCTGCTCTGCTTCTTTAATCCCTGAAGATCTTTTTTAATAAGCCTCTCCCACAGAAACTGATTAAAATCCACATCTTTCATATCTTCTGAATACAAAAAATAGCACAGAGTAGTTCATATCCAGTGTTAGTAATTATGCTGAAAGTGCATTTTAAAAGACTGCTTCCTTTGATTTATTTGTTTCTGGCTGTCCATGAATGAGCATAGTAGGCCATTAAATGACAATATTTCAGCATCAACAGGAAATCACAGGTATATAATTTACTGGATGACAATTCTAGCATGGGAAAGAAATAAGAAATCAACTATATTGCTGTTATTAATTACAAAGGAAATTACTTCGGAAGAATCTGAAACTCACTTAAAAGCATGAATATTTGCTGCTTATGGTAGGTAAAGTAGTAACTCCCCCCATTTCAGGCCTTAGGTCAGGAAATTAACAATTTCATATTAAATTTAACATGAATCGTCTGTATTAAAGAGCAGAATAAGCTTCTCCATGATGGGGCATCTTCCCTTTCTGTTAAAGCATCTTCAAATTCTATTTTGGCCCTTTTGCATGAAATCAGTCATTAGAAATTAGGTATTAACTACATGCTTTGCAGTCCTTGCTTCAATTTAGCAAACTCCCACAGTGGGGCTGGCTGCAGAATGGGAACAGCAGAGGCAGCAGCACAGCAGAGGGAGTGGAAAGGGGAGGGAGTCTCTGTGCTCTGCTGAGACTATCTATGAATTAAAATGACAAGGAGTGAGCTCTTGCAACACAGAGTGATAACAAAGAAAAATCCTGCCCTTCACTGTATCTATTATTTCCCAAGGCCACCTGAAATCCCCATCTCCAAACAGAGGCTACACATACACAGAAAGGTTGCCAAAGCCCAGAGTTACAAATCCTCCTGAAGTGCAGAACTGGTGCCTTGTTGCAGAGGAAGATGAATACCCCAGCCAACACTTAGACCCAAACGTACATGCTGCCAAAGTACCAAGGAGATGTGGCAGACAACACTGAAAACATTCACTCAAAATGCATCATTTACTGTACAATTCCTCTGTATTTATAGCTGTGGAAAAACTACAAGGGAACAAGTCACCATCAGCAGCCTTGCCCTTTGTTCTGTGAGCAGGGCCAATTCAGCTTCTCCCAGCACTTCAAAGAAATGTCACCTTGAAGGGCATCTTCAGAAGGCCTTATTTCTTGTGCAGCAAAACAAGCCTCATCAAACAGGTAATTCAACAATTCAATTCTGTTTAATTCAACATTAAACTGAAAAAGACTGAAAACTAGATTCTAAGTGCATACAGAGTAAAACAAGATCATAATGCACACTAGGGACTGTTCACTCACACTTCCTTGGTTCAATAGCTCAGAAGGATGAATCTCACAATGAATCCACTGCTAATTATCTGAAACCAAACAGGAGCTTAATATGATCCAGGCTGCTCTAAGTTCCAGCATTCCATGTCTTGTTAGGATTGCATGGACTCAAGTATAAATTGCTCTAATCCAAACACTCTGCAGAACAGGGACTTCCTTCCCTTATCTGCACCCAAGGTAAGCCCTTCAACATCACTGGGTAGGCAGAAAAGAGCAGTATTAACACAATCACACAATCTAAAGTTACCTGCAAAAAACCCAAACCTTAACAAATCAATTAAAGTTTTAGATATATGTAGGTAATCTTGAGAGAAGCCCATCACACAAACACTTCACCAATAGTTACTTTCCAATCTCTGACCCTCATCACCAGCTCCCTCATCCCCAAGAGTGAATTCTGTTGCTTTCTCTGGCTTTGTACAGGTTATCTGACGACACCAAAAAAACAACTTCAAATGACATTGAATTCATCCACATGAAAATGTCTCTTCTTTCCATGGTTTACAGCTCAATTTTTGACGAAAGTATAGGATTTTGAATAATTCTAACATCTCTAAATCTATACACGAATAATTCATGGACAGGGCTGCCTGACCAGCTGTGCCTATCTCCAAAGAGCAGCTCTGCAGTACCCTGCTCAAGTATGGGTAGCCATATCTTACAGCACAACTAGCAAAAAGGGCAAAGTGACCCTGAGCTTTGTGACCTTGTCTTAAAATTGACAGATGGGTGAATTCTAACAGGTTTACGCCTGGTAAACCTTTGTAAATAAAAACACAGTAAGATTAAATTTCAGGTGGCCTGAAATTCTATGCATTTGTAAATATAATATTCTTTTCATGCTTAATCAAAACTAACAAATTTTGGGTGAATTCATTTCAATTCAGCAAACAGCTGAATTCAAAACTTCAAGTTTGTGACCTCATTCACAAGGTGAAGCGATAAATATTTATGCCTTGTTATGAATTGCTGATCTACCATACACACTATTTCCTCACGGTTATCCTCATGATTCCTCCTATTTAATACTTGACTTCTCTTCTGAGACTACCACTGAAGCTGTGAGGGTCACAAGGTTTTTACAGATGTCCTGCAAAAACTAACAAGCAGAATGAAATACCTACCACCTTTCTTACAAGCCACCTAACAGCTTTACAGGGTGGTTAAAATTTGCCTGATGTGATCAAATTGAAACCTCTGACCTAGTAGTGCAGGGGAGGTTCTCACTCTCATTAACTCATTCTCATCAGTCCCCAGGCACAGCTCCTTACTAGAAAAACAATTTGGTCAGTGCTCTGTTTCTCAAACAGTTTTGTCACTGAGTAAGGTATTTGCACCAATATGATGTGATGCTGAAATAACTCAGTGAGGGAGAAACCCAGAAGAAAACAAAGCTGGACTCAATGGGCCCTGCAAAACAGGCTGTAACTTATAAATAAAATTCTCCACTAACGAGTTTCCAAGTCTCTACAAAATCCCAATATTTGGCAAAAAGCATTCCATTTCCCATTGTAAAATCCTCTGGCATAAACTGTCATGCTTTAATTAAACACAGAATGCAAATCACATCCCCAGGACATAATGCCTCTAGCTGCTTCTCTTTAAATAAGTGTGGAAATCAACTACAGCAGTAAAGAGCACAGAGAGCAGGGCAACTGTGCAGCCCCTGGGGCTGAGCTGCCCAAATGACACTCCAAGGGGCAGCTCCTGAAGAGTTCCTGGAAACACTGCTTCCAGACAGGCTCCCTGTTGGCAAGCAGCAAGCTGTCCATCTCTGCTGCTGCCCTCCTGACTGACACGCTGCACTGCTGGCAAACACAACACTAAGCTAGGCTGATCTCACACATTTCCACTGCCTTCTGCTGCAAGGAAAGAAGCCCCTGCTCCAAGGGCTTGCCCACATTGCAGTTCCCAATGAGAAGCTCCCATCAGTGGTGGGAAATTAGGAGAGCTATCTTACACAAGGCAAAGAGCAGAAAACACTTGGTGCACCTGCCATTTAAAACCACCCTTTGGAGAGAGCACCATGCCAGAACGGCACTCCCATCAAAAACCCTTTTGTCCAGTCACTGACTACCTCTCTGTTGGGTAACTAAGAAAAATACAGACACTATGGAAACTGGAATCATAATGGCAGAGAAATATTGTGTACTTCCAAGTGCCATACCAGGACATTCCATACATGTTCATTTTCTCTCCCCCTCAACTCTATCAGCTCAGGAAAGTCAGTCATGCTTTTATAATAAATGAAACCTGGGGATGGGAACAGAACCAAATTGTGTTTAGCTTATCACACATGGAATGAACCAGAATTCTTCCAAGGCAGTTTTAAAAAACAAACAATAAATAAATACAGCTTCCACAGATACAAGAGTTGTTATGTACATCTTAGGGACATATCTAACAGCAGCTAATTCAGTTATCAGGCTGTAAGTACATAACATTATTCCCAATAATGGGAATCCACTGTTAAGGACTCCTCTTTGACTTAAAACATGATATAAAAGACTTAGGAACTCTGTACTATGGCAGGAAAAATGCTCAAGAGTCTTTCTTATGAAAAGAGTTTGTCCAAGCTGAGTGACCGAAGTGAGAAAAGTACAGCTCATCCTACAGCCCACACATCATGGGAAAGAGCCAAACACAGGCTATGCATACATTTTAAAATACACAAAGCACTGCATTCTAGAATGCATTTACTATTTGAATTTTAAAAATGAAGCAAGGGAAATCTACTCCACACCCACGTCCTTCTACACTGATTGATACTTGGAGTCAGTATCCTCTGCTGTAGAACTACAACATGCCTAACTCCCCCATCATCATCAGGGATTATTTTTAAACCAATATTCTGTCATTAGGGTCCTGCATGAAGTACCTGAACTCATAAACCCTCAGCTTTCTGCAATGTGCCTTTAGATCTCCCAGGGTGGCCAGAGCCACAAGGTAATTCAGTGTCTGACTCCCTGCAGCCACTCAGACCTAGTTAAAGCTGTTGGTTAACTTGGTCTTTGCACTGAAAGATTTCACTGATGCTGTCAGCACCACCTTGGCTGAGACAGACATGCAGTACTACAGCCAGTAAATGGAGAGTGAGGGAAAGACAAGCTCTGGAGGAAGCATCAATTTCACAGGAAATATAAACTGATTCCTCTAACAGAGATAAAAAGATGTGAAATGTTAGATGTCTCTCATCCTGAGTGGGAGAAATAAAGACATTTTCAATTAGGTATTGCACAAGGTTCAAAAGTTTAGGAAATGTCACAAATTCAATCTTTAATAAAAAAATCATGAACATTTATTATTGATGATCCTTAGTGGTAAATATCCTCATCTAAAATTCTTAACTGATAGGGACTTTTCAGAATTTTTTCACAGGGCAGCAGGAGGAATTTCACTCGGGCATCTGTGGCTGTGTGCACCTTCCTCCTCACTGGGGAAAAGATTACATAGTCAAAGTAAAATACAAAAGAAAGACTATGTTTAGACAGGCATGTCTGTGAATGCTAAATATGGGGATGCTCTGAAGCTGGTGAAGTCCTTGGAATTTCCTCACTGGCCATACAGCAGAACATCAGCCCAATATTAATGAGCCAGAAAAAGAAGACTGGAGTGCCCATGTGTCAGAGCTGTCTTTAATGACTCAGCAATAGAACTGTTCTTCAGGCCAAGATTCTTTTCGGGCTAAGAATCAGCAAAACTTGAATTTCTAAAGTTATTAAGTTCTTTGTTGTATTTGTGGTTTTTTGGTGACCCAAATGACGTACCTGTGATTGGCACATCCGGGATCTGAACTGCTGTGATTCTAAGCAAAGTATTACAGCTTAAATCACAGTGCAGTTAGCAATACTGGAAAATACATAAGTTTACCTTTCTGCATGTGATTTTTGGGAGACACTGAGCCTAAAATTCTACTGAGGATTTCAGTAAAGTTCCAGATATTTTGCTCCTCAGGGCAGGTGGATGAAAGTACAGGACACACAACAACCACCTCATCTAGAGACAATAAATTTCAGATCCTCTCCATGAATCTTTGGCCTTATATACTAAGAATGAAAAATCACTGTATGTATTTCTTAGGTTTCTTTTTCCTTTCACCTTCATAAAGGTCTTATTTCCCTGGAAAGCAAAAGAACCACCAATTACTGCAAACCAAAATATTTGCAAATGCTAACATTCAGGCCCTCCACTAGAACAAACAAGGATGTATCTTCTCCAAGAGCATCCAAAATCCCTTTTGGGTGATTAGCAACACAACTTTGCTGGAGTGAGTCATCAAAAGAGATCAGTTTAATTTGCAAAACATAAATGCTGATTCCAAACTGCCACTGGTACACATGTACCCTACTTTGGGCAAATAAAATCTATTTCAATATTTAACTGGAAAGATTATACACTTGCACTTACAGGTTTTGATCTACTTTAGAATCTTACTAGCTAAAACAAAAGCTATTTTTGAACATGTGCATGCACTTTTTACATAAATGTAATTTTTGAAAAATTTGTAATTATTATACTGTAATAAAACACCCTGAACTTATTCTCTTCAAGTATTGGACACAAATTTCAAAGAAAAGTAGAAAATTAGTTAAATGTTAAGTCAGGTCCTGGGGCTCTGTTTTATGCAATCCCCAGCTAAAATCCAAAAGAAAAACATGGCACGCTCTTTATTAAAGCCATTTACTGTTCCATTCATTTTCTCTTTATTTGTTCACATTGTGCTATCACATTATGGAGACCTTGCTAGATAATCACTTAAATTTATCTCAAAACAAAATAAAAACTCATGGTTTACTTTGTTTTTATGAATAGACACATCTCAAACCACAAAAAAACATTAAAATTGAAGGAATAAAAATATTTCTTCTCCCAAATTTGGCTTTTTTCCTACTTGCTTGCTATTGCAAAATACATAGCTTCTAATCAAAATAATGAAAGCAGGGCTTCTGTGCTCAGAGGTTTTCATTTGAATAAACAAGGCAATTTCCATTTCTAATATATGTTCTGTCATGTTTTCACGAAACAATATAGTGTCATTTCTCATTTAATGCAGATGCCAGGTTACTGAGGTTCTTACACCTCTCCAGAAAAACATAAAACCATCTCAGCTTGCCCACTGCTCGCACAGCAAGATTCTGCATCCAGCCTGAGGTTTGACTGCAAAGTTTAAATGTAAAGCCTACCCAAATCCTGGTTTCTATTCTTAAATCTGACTTGGCACAGGAATTGTCTCAAGTTGCTGCATCTCTAGTTGCTCCTGTCATTTATTCCCTCACTTACTCAGGAGTATTTATGACCTGAAGTTGGACAGAGACTTTGATATACCCAGATAAAAGATGTTGAGTACTGTTCTTAGGGAATCAAGCTATGCACCAGCCAGTGCTGTCAGTCACGAAAGGTCTTCTTCACCGTCTCATCTTGTTGGAAGGAATAATGCAGACATTAAAGTGAAACTACAGATCAAAATTTCATGCTGAAGTTGATCTTTAGGAAAAATCTCCTAAGAAAATAACTTCTTTAAACAGCAGAACCAACTTGGCAAAGAGTGATTGATAAGTCGCTTTGTTTCATGGTGTAAATCTTTAATTTCATTTGCTGCCCTTGTTACTCTGACCCCAGCAATAGTCCATAAATATTTAGGTAGCTGTCGACCAACATGCCTTCAGCTTTTGAATACTAATGCTAGCTGCAGTGAAGAAGAAAAGGAATTGCTGTAATGGACCACAGAACTAGCTGTGAATATCCAACCTGTTTGTAAGGCATTCTGTTTGCTGAAATTAAAGCAGTCATTACAGCACACAGGAGCCCTTCACATTCTTAATGAATGGTGAGGCTGTCTTGGGAAAATAACAAATATCTTTACCTGAATAAGCATTAATGTTGTAACAACCAGAAAAAAAAAATCAATAGCTGTATAAAGCCCAAGGCTAAGAACAGAAAAACAAGACCGACATGCATACAGATAACCTTACCAGGGAAGAAATCAAAGAGATTCTGGTTTACTCTGCATCTCATCATGCTGCCTGACAGATTATCAACAACTTTAAAAGTATCCTTTGATATAAGTACAGTCAAGGCCCAGGGACATGACCTTCTACCAGCCATATTCCCCCATTGCACAACACCCCAAGCTTCTTAGACTTCAAACAAAGGGTTTGACAAGACCACTGTTGGCAAAAAGTGGTGTGCAATAATGAGGTGAGCCTTCCCTCTGCTCCAGCTAGGAGAAATGCAAGACAGAGTCACAGAAATCCCCCAGTCAATGGATGCAGCACCCATGTTCAGAGGTTCTGGGGGGACAGGGTCATTCAGTCCATCAGCAGGTACTTTCCTGCCAGCTGCCCAGATCCCTCAGAGACACCAGACATAGAAGCAATCATCTGCCATTCCCAGCAAAAAAGGGGTGCTGAGCATAAGTAACCATTACAGCTGAAAGAGCAGCTGTGGGAAAGTTGCCAAAATTGATCTCTACCTTCTCCCAGCTTCTGCCAGAAGCCTCTTCTAGGCTTTAATTCCTTCTCATCTCCACTACCAAAACTACCCTAAAAATTATCTTGTTAGATTGCTATGCTTTCAGAACTGCAGAAGGGAATTGAGAACACTGCAGACCACCTCTACTTGCTCTGGAAAGCTCTTATCACTTCTTGGTAGTAAAAACTAGCTTCCTAAGTTTTAGATACCATCCTTGTATTTTTCTGTGCATGCAGACTTTGCTCCTTAAATCGTCCTTTCTTATGCTCTGCTTCTTTCTATAGGGACTATCCAGAGTGAAGCATCAAGTACCAAGGACTTGCCTGTCTTTGACAGCCACTAGAACTCAGTAATAGTGAAACCTCACCTTTTCCTTTTTCATAATCCTAAGGCTAAATGGAGCCAGGAATTGGGCTCTGCCTCACACAAAGCTGAAGGGGAGCAGAGTCCAATATTTGCCTTGAAGAGTCACTATGTCAGTGCAGGTCCTCCCAAATCCTATATTTGCTTTTTCCCGAGACTGAAAACTGGCTGCTAAAAACGTATGGGCAATGGCAAAGCAACAAGTCTAACACTAAATCAGCAAGTAAAACGAAACTATTTTCTTCACATCACATCAAGAAGTATTTACATATGTGGAAATTATTCTGCAAAAAACATTTATACTGAGCTCATGTCTGGCCTGTGGTAAAAGGCTCAAAAGTGACTTGGATTGACCAACGCACAGTCCCCTAAAAACATTCCTTTTCTCAAAAACAGAGTATCTCTTTGCAGCTTAAGAAAAGGCATAAAAATCTTCAAATCCACTTCCCAACTCCTCCTTCAAACTGAGTTAGCAGGTTTCTGCAATACAGGAGATAGGACTGTTAGGACTGATAGGATAGTTACTAGCAAGTTAATGATTCCCTGAACTCTTAGGAACTGCAGCTTTTTCTCACTTTACACAAGTGTTTCCTGTTCAGGCTGCATTGTACACAACTCTCCCAAGCCCACTAGCAGCTGCCCAGCATGCCATAGTGGGGTACCATTTTATCCTTTGAGTTCTGCTGCATGAAAGGGAGCGAAGCATTCAGCAGAGCTCACAAACGGCATAGTTCACAATAAAGAAAAGTAGGCTATCTTTACCATAAATTTCAGGCACCACTGAGATAACAAGGACCCACTGAGCAGGGCAAAGAGCACATTAGTAGGTTGGAAGTTTCATTTTCCTGTTCAAGTATAGGAGTGCTGTTATTACTGCTGCTAGTTTGCAAGTTCTCTTTTTATAGACAGTTTAACAGTAAATGTGAGCAGCTTTTATTTGCTAGAGTTGCTACTAAAAGGATTTTCATTAAAAGATTTTTTTTTTCTTGTAAAATGAAAAATCACTTAGGTACTATTTCTCAGAACACGCTGATCCAGCAAAGCACAAGTACCAAATAGACCAGAATCCTAAAACATCTTTTCAGAACATAAGCCTCTAATATTTGAGCCCAAAATCACCTTCAGTGATACATCCTTACAGTATTTACACCCAAAATCAGGGTGTGGCACCCACTGTTGTCAGAAGAAAAATTTGTTCTAATATTAACATGACACAAGACTCCAGGGTCTCTTTAAGGTGCAAATTACCAATGGAGAATGAGACTAACACGTAAATACATGCAACCACTAAAGAAATTGATAAAGTCATCAGTAACTACTGACCACAAGCCAATTTCATTAAATACCACCCATTTAACCAGTTTTCAAGGAGATTTAGTGACACACTGGGAAGTGTTAATAGTGAGAATTTTTCCACCTTGAAGAGCCTAAGAAGCCAGAAGACAATAATAGTGTCAAACCATTAATAATGTAATATTCAAAAGCACTCAGCCCAATTGTTTTCAATCTTTGCTTTCAGAAGTAACCAAGTCATTATCAGGCCCATGCAAAGTTCCCAGTAAAGCATCTATAATATAAAACATATCTTCATTCAAAGCAGTGCAACTTTACCATTTAAGGTGCTTGAACCTGCTCCACAAAGCAAATATCTAACAAGTGGGTGCACACACACACCCCACTCAGATACGGCATTTTTAAAAGCAAGGTTTGCTCATTCAATATTCAACCCTTTGTGTTCTGAACACACATCTCTGCCTTGAACTTTCTTTGTGCCAAACCAACACGGTTTAAATCCCACCAGTATGCTGTCATTTCTCTTATGTAAAGATTCTGGTGGTCTGCTGTTGCTAATGCAGACTGAACATGCTTTCAAGTGCCATATTCTGAGCACTGAGTTGGCAGAGCGAACTGTAAGCCAAGCCTGCAAGTACCATTATCCAAAAAAATGCACGTGTGATACAAAGAAGTTGATCAGAGGATGAGTGTCTTTCCAGCCAGTTGCCTTTTAACCCACAGTTCTTCAAGTTTAGGAACCCAGGAGCACCAGCAGTGTAGGTACAGAATGTATTAAGCACTTAATCAACAACATCAGCTCAGAGGAGTCAGAAGTCTGGCTGAACTAGAAGGGAATCATATGTGGAAATCCTCACAAAAACCTGCACTTAAAGTACTCCTGCTGGTGCACAACACAGCATGGGGAAGTTGCACAGCTTAGAAGTGCTGCCTTTCAGGTAAGTACTGACAGGGTCTCTTTTGCTTACCTCTGGAAACTATTAAAGAGAAATTAAGGACTCTTAATAAAAATATGTAGAGGGAGTTAATCATTATGCACTAGCCAACACAGCCTCTTTCAATGAAATGATACCATTAGCCATAGCTTTAGCTATTGCTAACCCTCTAATAGCTGCTGAGATTTGTCATGACAAGTGCAATCCTACCACTTAGCTTTTCATTTTGGACGGAGCTTTAGGACACTTTGGGGACCTCAAAAACTACCCAAGCAACGCCACCAGTGCCTCATGTAGCACTCACTAGGTTAGCACCTGTAAACTAGAAAGGGAAAATGCTGAGCCTGGCTGGTAGCTGTGATACCTGCACTCTTCACAGCTTCCCTCAATGCTGCATTCCATGAGGCAGCTCACTTTCCTCTGCTGCCCAGCACACAGCTAACACTGGCACCTGTTTTGTTTACACCTAGAAGTAAGCAAACTCACTGTGTGGGAGCTGACATTTTTTCAGAGGCTTCTGAGCAAGTCCTGTGAACATGCCAGAATTCACCCACGGTTCATGGTAAGGAACAATTAATGTATCCGGGACAGACATTGTCTTGTGGCATTCGCTCTGCCAGACTATCCTGGAGCTGGAGTTAAATTATTGATTTGCCAAAAAGTAAGCTCAAGTCCACATACTTCTCACAAAAAAAAGAGGTGTTTATGGAATTCACTCTCTTGATACAAGCCTGATCAAATGATTACATTCAGGGAGGCAATCCTCAAGGATTTTCTATATGGAAAATAAGTTGTTTCAACTTTTCCCCTTGCCAGAATGGACTTTTAATGAAAACAAATCAAATTTCCCTCAGACCCCTATATATCTGAACTGCCAACAATGGCATCAAAATGTTTAGCTCCTCAACCAATATTCTTGAAAGGAGGAACTGTTTTGCCAGCTTATCATTCCCAACCTGCACTCCACTGCCAAAACTGCCCTGGGAGAAGCAGGTTTACTTTGTCTTTATATTCATCAGCTGCAGCTCCAAGCTCTCTTTAGCTGCTCTGTTAGGCCTGCACAGCCACAGACAGCGATGTCTTCCTTCTTCACGAGCAGCCTGTGCCCCTTGCCTGCTCGGGGATTTGATCACTGGTCTGCAGACAACTATGACTCTTAAGAAGGCAAAGAGGGTTTAGATTTACAGTCTGCTAGGTACCAGCAGTTGTGACCAGATTCTGTATCAAATACGTCATTAAAAGCAAACAATACAGCGACACAGATCTGTCAGCCCAGCAGATCTGTCCACTCCTTAGATCAGGCCAGGCAGACTAACCCCAAGTGTGGGATAAGGGTCACCACCAATTCTATAAACTACTGCCTTCTCAATTCAGGGACTTAAGTTTACTCTACCATACTATTTTTCCCCCAGAAGACCTGCAAAACCTTAGACATCAAATACAGTTTTAACATCAGAAGCAAAAGTGCTGTAAAAGTCACTTGTGTCAGTAAAGTGACATTGCAATACAAAGTCAATAAAATACTTGCTAGTATGTTTTTAAACTTCTCATCTTTTTTTGCCAGAAGCTCTCTGACTCTGCACAGAAAACAACGTGACAGTCACATCAGACACACACTCAACATTCATAATAAAGGCACCTTCCAGCTACTTTACATTGATATAACACTCCTGAAATGGTGTAGTAAGTGACCTTCTCAGTTACCTTTCGGATCTGATTTTGCTCATGATTTTGTACATGCAGCTGCTCTAGTCCCTCAAAGGTGTTTTTTCCACTGTGTTTGCCCTTTGTGGTTTTGCACAGCTGCATCACATGGAACAGATACTGTGATCTGCATCTGTGCTCTGCTAGATAGGAGACAAGAGACGCCACAATTCTATTAATGTCATCTTTTATCTACAAGTTTCCAAACACATGGTGCTAGAAGATTGCATTTAAATTCAGCACTTAATTCCCTTAAGTCAGCGATTAAATTCTTTAAGGTGTGAATGAGGTGTTAACTCTATTGCTGAATTGTTCCATATGATAGAAATATATTTTTTGAAGCAATTGAATTTCATAATGGGCTAATTCTTGGGAAGTAGGAATTCAGTTCATCTGAAATATGTTTGAATTACTAGATTTCAAAGCAGCTGCAGCTAAAAGCAGGCCTCAAAGTAAAAGAAAAGTATATTATCAAGGTATTTTACTGAATAAAAGCTGCAAATTATAGATTAAGTAACTATCATAAGACTCTATAGAAACAAGTATGCAACCAAAAAGTGAACTCATATCTTTAGGATACAGAATTGTTTTCAAGCTGAAAAATAATTAAAATTGAAGAATAATTATTTTATTTGTTTTAAAAGCAGGCATGATTCAGGCTGACTTCAAAGCCTGAATTGTTATTTTTCCCTTTTGGATGATTACTCTTATTAATATTTCCCCATTATTTTTGTTGGATTTGTTCTAGTATAGACTGAATTCACCCCTGAAAAACAAGTTTAATTATTTTGTGCCCGCTTGAACCAAGTTGAAAAATCATTTCATAAGTTTAATGTAATATATTCGCACACCACATGCTTTTCCTGGGTGACTACACATGCAGAAAAAGCACCCAGCTCTAAGGGGAAACTCTGCAGGTAGGTAACTCACCTAGCCACAGAGGCAGAGAGGAGGCTGCCATCTCAAACAAAAATCAGTAACAGTCTCACAGGGGTAAAAAGGATTTAACTTGTGCTTCAAAACTCACTTCATGCGACAGCATGGTTAAACCTCACAGCTCCAAGGGCTCATGCCTTACACCCATCTGTCTTTTACTAAAGAAAGGCTTATACAAGGCTCAGTACAAGTCTTGAAGGAAAGGCCACCCTGTGGCATATCTTGATGTTGAGCATGAAACTCTCCTGTTAAAATTTCTGAATATTAAAATGAAAAATAATAATTTACTTTCCACCTTCCGGATGCTTATATTCAGCTACACAGCCTGGCTTACAGTGTCTTTATTTCTAATTTAGCTATATGAGCACAGCTTTCATGAAGTTCCTACTTAAGAATTTCTGAATAAAGAAAGAAGTTGACAGTGATGTTTTCAGATCATGAAAATATTCAAATTGACATCCAGCTACATTTTTCAAAACAGACCTGTAGCTGTACCAATGCAAATCACTTCTGAACCCAACTGGTCTATTATCATATTCATACAAGTTATTTGTTTTATAGACTTGAAATCCCTCTGTGGTGGATTTTATTATTTGTTCATTGTTACATTAGCACTGTTCTGCCCTTGGAAATACCCATGGCATTAGTTGCTGAATCTGTTTCATGTTATCTATTTCAACAAGAAAACACATTGTTTTTCCTATACCTCTTGAAAATAACAATAATACAGATACAGGAAAAAGGATTTATACAAGGCAAGCTGAAGGGGATAAGGAAAAACTGAACACTCAGAATAAGAGGTTCAGATAGACAACTGAGCTTTGCATGTTTTTATAAGCATATAATGGAAATCAGAATCCAGATTTAGATCTAGATTTAGAATGACTTTCAACTATCAACAAAGGGGTGTTGTGTTCTGCCATGAAATTTACCTCTCCCATAATTAAACCAAGATACATCTCAGTGGTTTTGTAGTGAATAGCTGATACAGAATAAACACACAGATCACCGTGATGGAGACACAGGATTTCAGTCGGGCAGTAACAAAATTTGAGACATAACTAATCCTGTTGTTTTCACATAAATACAGGGAAATTTCAGAATTTGCTACAAGCTCACAAACAAAAGGCAGTTTTTAATAATTTCGATCAGTTCCTTATGATAATAAAGGCTGTTAATCTGAAAGCATCAAAGGTCCCTTAAGGCAGTCAATGTTCAACAGCAAACCCATCTCCATTTTTAAAATTTAGTAAAGAACCTAATAATTACAGAGAAAAAAGAGTTTTAGCTATTTTTCTACAATCTTCACTTTAAAAATCTACTTGAAATCTTCACATCAAGCAGACTAATTTAAACACTTTAGAAGCATTTTCTAGAAACTTTAAACCATGCAAAAAAAGATGACTGAATTCAGCTAACTACATGGATTTTTTGTTTTCATGTACAGTTTTATTTTTTAAGTATCATGAAATGCAGCATTAAAGAAGTGATGCCATTCATTTCAGAGTTCCCTGGTACCTACTCTCAAGAACACAGACTCCCCTAATGCTAATTTAAAGCACAGAAGCAAACAACATTAGCCTCTATTAAATTCATGTTGTCAATCAAAAGACAAATTTGACTCCACAAAATTTCACGGCCACCCTAAACAGAAGGCAGATCAGTTCACCTCTTTGAACTGTGAAAGAAAGAGATTATGGGCAAAATCCAGTCCTCTCAAGTTATCCTTTAGGGCAAATTCCTGTTAATTCCACAGAACAGGCTGGAAGTCCACCCACACACACACTCAAGAGGATCAGCGACTGCAGGTTGCTCAGGACCATTAGAGTAGAAAATCTGTGAGCATCACTCCTCAGGATAAAGGACATTGTTTTTTGGGGGGAAAAACAAACAACTTAATTCTAGAGACTTTTCAGAGGAAATTCTGTACTGTGTTGCTGCTTTCATTCCCACTAAATTCTTGGACTCTCCTCGTTAGATATTATACAAAACAAACTACATTTTTATAAAAAAGCACATTTCTCAATAGCTGTTTGCTCACACAGATTGTTACACAATATATTGATAAAATCCAGAGAGATTCGGTTTTCTTAATCGTTTAACATAATTCCATTTCCAAAGCACACCAGACCCCTTTAATCCTTATGTACCTCATGTTTTACACTGTGCAGAGGTCAAAGGGTCAGCTGAAACACTATGCACTATTTTCCCTCTTGGTTGAACACACGTGGAAAGGATGGTGTTGACATTGGAAACTGAAGCACAAGCAGATGAAAATATCTCTCAGTTATCACAGACAGGATTATATCCAATGATTTTATCCATGTTCCCAAGTATCCAAATGATGTTACATAGAATTAAATGACCAACTAAACACACTAAAACAAAAGATTTAAGATGAAACTGGAAAAAAATTGTGAGGCTACTTACTGCTGTTTGGTGACTACTAACATGCAGATCTTTGTTAGTAGAGAGAATCTACTAACAGAGATTCTCTGGGCAAGATCCAATTCTTGGAAATATAGCTCAGTATTTCCCAGCAGGCATTAGCAAATTGATTTCTTTTAATAATCAGGTCCCCCAAACCAATTAAATTTAAAAATTAGAAATCCATTCACATCTTAAAAGAAAAGCAACTAGAATAGTCGAGCCAAAATCAGGAATGAGAGACATGGACAAAAAGTCAACTGCATAAATACAAGCTACAATTGAAGGTCCAGACACTTAGCTCAAAAGGATCCTGTGGCTATTTAATAGTCTAAAAGTGGCTTGAGAAGCAGCAAACCGTATGTCAGTGGACATGAGTCAGTAGAAGAGTAATTGTCTGTTAAGAGCAATAAAGACTGAGATGTTATATCCATGATTTCTCCAATACAGATTAAATGAGATAGATACTATGAACAAGAAATTGTACTTTCTGCAGCCTAAAATTCACTTACATACTTTGCTGTTACACTAACCACTACCATATCGCCATGGTTTAATCTAACCTCGATCATAAATCTTTATCTTTGACAGAATTTAAAACTGCTGATTAGACTTAATATGCATACCCTTAGCTAGGATACAACGAGATTTTTTCAAGGACATTTCCCAAAATGAATCATCTTCAGAGAGGAGAAGCTCCTTTCACTTACTGCACTAGTAAAGATATTTGGAATTTAAACATACTGCCATTTAGAAGATTTTTGTTAGATAATGGATTGAGATAGTGCTAATCACCACTCTAAGTAACGTGGGTTGAGCTAATGAAATCTCTGCATGTACATTTTACACCCTGCTGAACCAAATTTTAAAAAATTTCATAACACATTGAGTGGATCTACCTTCTTATTTGCAGAGATGTTCCTCATCCAGTTCAAGAACATATTTAAGTTTCTAGATTTCAGAGGAATGGCAGTGCTGAAATTGCAAGTTTGATTCCTTGGACAAAAGCTTGAATTTGTTCCATAATGTTCATCTCATTGATTCAGTTCAACTTTAAAACTATATTTCTAAAATGGCTCCTGTATGATATTCACAGAAAGTGTTCTGAACTCTTTTGCATCTCCTAACCCAGTCCACACATACATTTCACCAATTACAGAGTACATTTAGAAGAATCCAATTTTAAATACACGTTTTATGGCAACAAATGACTTTCACAGTACAGGTCCCAAGTTACTGCTATTACATGTGGTGATTTCAAAATATCACGACAGGCTCCTCTGTGGTACAGGTCTTGATCCTATTACTGTTTCTAGGGTAACCTACATTCTGCTCAAGACCATACAGTGCAGCTACTGTTGTGAGAGACCTCATGCCTGTACCTCAAACAGATGAGTATTTAATGTGCTAAAGACTAGCTCCAATTCACTGTTTGTGGAGTTTTCCCAAAACCTAAACACAACAAAAAACACCAACCTCCACAACCTGTAGGATTCATGTCAGAATTTCACAAGAAAAGAAAAGAGCAATCTCTGCCCTTACCTTATTTTCCTCTTCACCCTCCACAAAAAAAAAAAAAAAAAAAAACCTAAAATTAATAAATGAAAGAAAAAAAAAAAAGGTGCATGCATGTTTACCTTGGTCAGATATCTGGATGTTGCTCCTCACCAGGAGAGAAGGACATGAGTTTCAACACAAATAAACAAAGGTAAAAAATCAGTTTATAAGCTTGGACTTATCTGTGCCTCATCTCAGTTAGTTGCTGTGAGCACAGGCAACACATACTTCAGAAGTCTGGTCCTAAATGGTTCATAGCCTGTTTAACACAAGCAACAGCCCTCAGACAAAAAAAAAAAAACCAACCCAAAATGCAAACAACAACCAAAAAAAAAAAAAACAACAACAAAAAAAAACCACCAAAAAAGCCCCTACAAGTCAGAGATCACTTGGTTGTCAGCTCTTTGAAGCACCAAGCTGCATTACCTTCTACAGAAAACAAACCCGTTTGATCTCCCAACAAACAAGATGAAACTGAGCTCAGCCAGAAGCACAAAGACTTCATATGTCATTATTCAACCCAAATGCAGTGCTCTGCAAGACCACGTTCAAGGCATGGCCACTTCACTAGATCCCTTCAGACTGTGCAAGCCAACATTTTGAGAAGCAAGTTCACCTCACAGCTAGAAGTAGCATGAAAAGCTAGCAAATTCTTCATAAGAGAATGGGGTTAAAAACAGAATGTGCTCATGAAACAGCATTTCTGGGCAATAAAACAAAGGAGAAGCAGGCCAATTCCCCCATAAGCAGATTTTGTAAAAGACTTCAAGTGTCCTCCAAAATGCCCCTGAAGCAAACATGAGGTCACTCTGCAGGAGAAGAGTTCAGAGAAAGGAGCAGCAACTCAAAAAGTGAATGAAGATGCTGAAAGCCTTAGTCTGCAGCTGGCTCCTCTGCTCATTGTTCACCCAGGTTACATAGCCTGCAGGGCAGCAAATCCTCCAAACCAAATTAGAACATTTGCTTTGCACAATACTGCAGGCAAAAAGAATAAAAAAAAGATGAGATGCAATACCACTGATCTACTGAGAGCAAGGCACTGTCCAAGCGCTGCTGATGGAGTACAAGGAACAGCCAAGGCAGGGCATTTTGCTCTGCTGTTTCAAAGAGCTGCTTATTAAACACAAATCTAATGTCTTTCAAGAAATTGCTTTGGCTTTGTAGAAAAAGCTTGGTTTTTTCCTGAGGTCTGGCTTTTCATGATAGCTGTAGCACTAAGATAGCCTTTATTAAAACTGTTCAGCACTGTTCTTTCATTTGTGAGAATACAGCAGCCATGGACACCTAGAAATCAGAAATCACTTCTGCAAGAATTAGGATCCTCTGTGGTGAGTTCTTTGGCTTATCATCCAAATGCAGTGTGCTAACACATATGTATATACCATTCTTTTATTTTAAACTATAGCCAAGGCTAGACGTAGTTAGAAGAAAAAAAAAAACACAAATCTGTTGGTAATTATTTAGCAGAGGCTTAGTTACTATGGTGATGAGTTTCCTATAAGTACCACAGTCAGAGACAGCACCAAACATTTTTGACACTGTATCTTTATTTTTCCATTATGTTTAGAAATATCTTTGTCCTGCCCTAATGCTTTTATAACTGACCAAAGTATAAAAAGCACTTTAGAAGACAGATTTGACAGGTGGGAGGTGCTGAGTAGAAACGGGTTCTGAAGAAAAAAGATTTTTGATTATTCTAATGTTTTAACAAGTGAATATTAAGCAAATACACTACTGAATTAAGCATCAACCCTGATCTACTTATTAGAAGTAAATATCAACTGAAATGAAACATAGGCAAGAGAGAGTAGATTTTAATAATGACCAAAATGAGCACTCATGCTCTTTACAATCTCATGCTCTAAATTTTATTACCAATATTTATTATGACATAGGTGCAATTGTGGTTTTAAGTTCAATTCCAACAGGCAAGCCTGCACTGAAGAGGAGTTTTGGACTAGATTAGTGCTCAAAATCTCTAAAGGTTAGGGAAGTTTGGAATTTTATTTGCAACTGGTGGTTTGAAAGAAATACGTGACACCATGGGGAGATATTTCCAGCTGGCCCAAAGGTGGCAGCATGAGCTCTGAACAGCTCTCCTGTCAGTCCTACCCAGTTTACCATTTCGAAGTCAGTAAAGTGCTCTGAGCTGGGTTTTCCTGAAGTTTTAGGTGGGATAGAGATATCTGACTGCCAGTTATGCAAGCAAACTCCCTTCCTAAAACAAAGCAAGATAGAGCCGAAGAAGTAACACTTCTCACGTACCCAACATTTCAATACTGCTACTTCCTTGTACAACTTCATCTTCAGAAGTCCTTAACCTCGATATTCAAATTCAGACATGGCCAGATAAGTCTGGAGGGCTGGGGATGGGATTTTCTTTGTTTTTTAATGGTATTAGCTTCATCACTTGCAAACTTCCTTTCCACATCGGATTACACTGGATAGGGTTGTCTGTCAAGCTAGAAGTGCATTAATTGAGATAAACAAAACCTCAACACAGTACTTGTCCATATATTGCAATTGTATTTTGTGAGGGGATTAGCTGCTCTTTATTCATACTTCCTAGTAAAAGCAATAAAAGAATGAGAAGCAGGGAGAGCTGTTTGCAGAGGGCACAGAGGTCCTGAGCAGCCCGAGCTGCAGTTGCCGTGGCTGGGCGGGCAGGATCTGGCTCTACATTCTAATATTAGAATGGATTATACTCGCTGCACCGACACTCTGCTTTACTCATCTCATTGAGACAGACACTTGGCATCAGCAGCAACATACTAGCTCAAGCATGTGCACATCACCATAACAAACTGGCATATGGCTATTTTCAGCAAATCTGCATTTGGCACACAAGGCGAATAATGTTTCTGGATTCTAGCATGTGACCTTTCTGACACTGGAACGAGGGAACTTTGTCCTAGTCCTCCTACTGAGGACTGACTGTAAGCACCCGGGAACAGCTAAAGGTTGCAAATCCTGTAGCAAATGAGGTTGATTCCCTCCCACTCTCCCTCAGTATTTTGCTAAATTCAAAAGCAATGTTAAAAAAACACATGGTCCTGTTCTTGCTGCCTGCAATGAGCTGTTCCATCCTCCTTAGAAAGGTGAGGAACCCTTACATACATATTTTTCTAAAGAAAGTTAAATAATTATTTACTGCTTCAAATTGTTCATGCGTGTACATTTTGATATCCTTTTAATGTGAGACTATTTTGTTACAATGTAAAAGGCAAAGCTACACATAAAGGAAACAAAGCAGTGGCCACAGCAGTTTTTGCATTCTCTTCCCATCTCCCAGCTGTGTGAGGTGAAAGCACCAAATGCAACTGACCCATTTACCATCACCTACTTACAACCTCTGTCCTCTGACCCTCACTTACCTAAATCCTCAATGACAAGATGGCGTTACTGTTACTGACCAGTATCATCACTGCAGTTTTACTGAAGATTCTCAAATGTCAGCCTGCTGATATGCTACTAATTAATGCTCTTTGCAGATCATTTTAGAAAAGCCAAGCACTCAGCTCATCCAGCTTAGCTCCGATTAGAGCTGGCTTTTCCAGGCAAGCTTGACATCGCCTGGTGTTGGAACCTTTAAACCATTTCTGGCTGCTTGGTACATGGCGGAGTATTTGCCAGGACTCATTTCACCGTTAATTAGAGAACATGATATCTTTTTCTGCATACTCATGTAACTCAGAGCAGGAAAGGAAGATTTTAAATCCAAGCTATGAAAATATCAAACACGACCAAGGCGCTGGGAGCATTACACTTCCTCTTTCCCCAAACCACAGTCACACTGGGTTTGATGCTAGCAAAGGAGGAATTTTAGCTGGAATTTACTCTTCTCAAGCTGAGAAGGCAAAACAGGTCCTGTCACTGAAGGGGGGCTTCTCAGGTTAGCAGCCAGCTCAGTGAGCTGTACTACTGAGCACTGGAAGTGGGACCATCCAGACATGAACCTGGAGTGAGGGAGAGTGGAACAGCTCATCTTTTTCCCATCTAATTAAGTACAGGAAGCATAGCTCCCAGGAGAAGGGCCAGCAATAACAGGGAGCACAGCTTGGTGAAAGCATTACTGAGCAGCCAACTCAGGAAATGGCTATGATTTGGAAGCCAGTCTTACTCAGCTGGACCAAACTGCCTCCACGACACAGACCAACATGTATTCCAATCAAAGAAATGCATGAACTGGTTTCATATCAAGACATAATTTGTCTTTTATCATCAATTATCATAGTTTTTCTTTTTGTAATAAGCAACAGAATTTTCCAGATACTCTACGTCCAGGTTATTTGGCCTGTCCCATGTTTTGCATTTCAAATCAATTCTTAACACTATACTGGTTACTGGTCACAGAAAAAGCTATCATCCCTCCTAAAACCATACCCTCAGTGTACACTGGCATTTTTTAACTCATTTCCTTACTTTTCAAATGCCTCTCTACCAACTCTTCTAAAGTATTTCCTAATCACTGGTTGTCATTTGTCATTCCTACAGCACAAAAATGACACCCTCATATAAAACAGTCTTTTGCCTGTCTCAGAAATCTGAAAGAACTTTACCCAAGATTTATCCTTTTATTTGATGCACTGAAACAAATTTATTTCAAGGGTTGTTTGTCAGTTGAAAGGTTATTTTGTAGAAGTAAAATCACATCATGTAATTGCAATCTAGCTACATTGCTCTTATCCGTCTTAAAGAAGGTTCTACTGATTCAACTTTATAAAAAACACAACAGAAAAAGCAAAAGAAAAAAAAACACACAAAAGAAAAGCCCAGATTTTTTCAGGCTACATAGAAGTATCTTTCAGTTCTAAAAAAAAATGAAGAGAAAAACATTCCACTGTAACCACCCAGTTCTTGGCTGCTGCAACATTGCCGGGCAATGCTACACCAGGGCTTGGGAATGGCCCTGGCTCTGCCATTGTTTGTTGGCTGCACAATCAACACAGATCAATTTCAGGGATCTCCAGCACTCTAACTTCCAGAAGAGTGCTAATTATTAGCAGTAAGTGAGGAACAAAATGGCACAGATAAGGAAAGAAACCCAGAAGACATAAGAGAGAAGCATGAAAAGCACCCATGCAGGAAATGCATGGCTGGCAAAGTTAAAGCACAGAGGGTATGAAAACAAATGTCTGGCCCAGCTTTTTTGAAACAGAATTCAAATTGGAAAAGGTGTTATGTTTAGCTCTGGAAGACATCTCTGCTTCTCTAGTGCTGATAAAACCTCCACTACTTAATCTGATTACCACATCCATCTAATACAAAATTATGTGAGCACAATATTGGCTCCCACAGGAGCCAAGAGAAAAAGTCATTCTAATTTTTTGTACCACTGTAATTTTGTCTTTAATTTGCCGTTTATATTCTTCTTTATTGGCGTTGCCAAAGAGCAATAAGAATTGAGAAAAAGACAACTGAAAGTGCTCACCTGATCCATCTGAAATCACTGAAGCAGCTGTCACAAAACATTGAAATATGCTTTTCTTTCACTCATCTACAACTAACAATGCAACAGGAGAACTGCACAGGACAACCAGTGGAGTTTAAAACAGCAGCCCAGGTGATACCCAAAGATTTTACAACCTGGTTTTGAGTGGTATTGTTAACGACACTAAATTTCGTGCAAGCTTTAAAAAGACTTCTTCCATTTACAGCTCTTAAGCTGTACTCACTTCTCTTCCTGCACTGTGTCTTAATATTGAAATGGAAAATTTGAACTGGCTTTTAAAGTGATTTATTGGGAAGAAACAAGCACAAGTTAGCAACCATAAGATTAACTACATGAATATAAGACAAATTCAACTTCTCTCTCTTCTCACATTTTACTTAGAAGAACTGTCATTAAAACAATGCGAAAGAGGCAAATAGTATAGTTTAAGTATTCAACAAAACCTGAAGAGATGACAGATCTTCATCAACATGTAAAGGCAATATTGAGTCTCCTGATGAACTTAATTAAATAACCTCCTAAGCACACAATAGATATCCAAATATTTTTAGCTTTGTGTTCTGCATTTCTAAGTGTTTCCTAAACAACCTACATTGCAATCAACAATAAAACCACAGCAAGTACAGTGCTGCATCCTGTGGAATACAGATGTGTCACATACACAAATCACTACTGCTACCAAGTGAAATAAATGCATGATTTATTTCACATATATAATACAGCTGAGTGAACTGCAGCAAGATACTGGAGCCCACTCAGTTTTGTCTCCCTTTTTCACTTCCAGAAGGCCTTCAGTGCCCCAAACACCAAGTGCCTACAGCAAGAGTTAATAATTCTGGCCAGCCCTGAAGAATAACTTAATCTCACAGCCACATCCCCTTCCCTGCTCACCCCAGCAAACAGGGAGGGAGCCATGCACTGGGGAGCAGCAGGAAAAAGGCTGAGCATGGGGCACGAGGCTCATCACAGACCATATTCCTCTAGAGTGCAGCAGCCAGGTCTCTTGTCCATGCCCTGCATCCATACAGAACGTATAAATTCCCATCTTCCTCTGCACACATGCAGGCAAGTCTGTTTTCCTGTCAAATCATTTTTTAAATTGTGCACTCGCTAAGCAAACCTGTGTAAACAATCAAATCCCTAAGTGCCAGAAGAGGAAACACCACCCATGTACCAAATGGAGGGAACTGGGATCCTGCCTGGAATAAGCCCAAACCTCCTTCTTCCTTTTCTATATTTATAATGGGTGCTATGTGTAAGAAAAGGAATTAACAATCTGTCAACTTGCTTCTACGCCTTTTGATGCTCAAAGAACTGCAAACAAAACTCAAGCAACCACTGCCCATTGATTACTTCCACCTTTTAATTTTCTTGGCTTTCCCCACCATGAATGAGATGGTCATGGACCAGCTCTTATTTATGCTAGGACAAACCAAAAAGTCAGCATCAGGAACTTTCCTGGCATAGCTGCTCCCATGTTAGCTGGCTGTCAGCTATAGAAAAGAAGTAAATTGACAGGGAACTGCTAAGCCATATTCATTGGTAACTCCATCACGAGAGTCTGGAGGAACCACTGTCAGGTTCTGCATGTCATGCTCCTGTTACAATGTCTGGGATGTGGGTGTTGTGAATATTGGCCACAATACAATTCAGTACATGGTGAGGAAAGCTGGCCGTGGTCAGTCCATGCAATTCACTGACACTGTCCCCTCCACTCATTTTAAATAGACTGTGCTCCATACTGCCCCAGTTAGGCTCATTCACTTCACACACCATGTTTCCAAATCTGTCAAATGACAACCAGAACAAAACCAGCAAATATCTGACAAGTATAAATACTAACATGGACAAAGATGGTAACAGACTAAAATTTCAACTACCAAGCTAATAAACTTGTGTCTTTGTAAGCGGTTTAATTCACAAGAGAAAGTCAGTCTTCAATCAACTCACCAGAACCAGAAAATGCATTTGACACAGTCACCAATGATAGGTCTATGCTAGACTAAAACCCATTTTCTTTTGATTTACTGTATGAAGAACCAAACAGATATACACATCCAAAAACACATGCACATCTAGTCACATATAAAGGGGACTTTTTAATATATATGTGTACACATATAAAGCAAATACTTGGAGATGCATTTCATGCACACAAAAACCAAGTTCACTAAGATCAGCTGGTTCTTCTGGAGGGACAAAGTGGCACTCTGCATAAACTTTTTACTGTCTCTTCTTCTCTCTGAGCATTTGGTGTTCTAGAAAACTTTCTACAGATTAGCAATAAGTTTTCATTGCTTTCCGTATCTATTCAAATTGGAAATTATATACAGTGTATAATCAAAGACAAGAAGTTTAGGACAAATGAAAAGGGCATCCTTAAGCAGGCCAGTTCTGATTCTAGTGTTTGCTTCAGTCCAAGAAATTGAAATGTTAATTTACCCATTATTTTGAAATATCTGACATGGTGATAATTTGAGCCTGTGTGTAGTCATGAAGGGCAGAAGTTACTTTCTTGATTTTAGTGCAGTCAAAATATACCAGAGGTCTTTTGAGCAAACAACCCTGGTTGTACAATTTTCTAGGCTAATTTTCACTTTTCTATGAAAAATTCAGTTATTTATGTTCTGCTATCTTCCTCAGTTCAGAAAAAAACTCCTTCATGCATATCCCTTTAAATGCATCATATTCCACAACTGAAAAGTTTGCTCGGCCTGAATTGTGCTTTACATTTTATCACTTTTCATCAAGAACCTTTCCTAAAAGAGAAAAGTCTCCTTCCTCCCACAGAAAAATTACGAGGCAGTAGCTGAAAACCCAGCTGTAATGGACAAAAGAGAAATAAACACATTTTACCCGTTTTCTTTATTGTTGTTTTAGAAATTACATGGTCTAGCTCAACCCTGCATGGCAAGTCGGTATTTGCATAGTTTGTAATCCCAGAGATAATGTTATGGTCTCTGGGGTGTCTGTGGTTTAATGCAAGTTATTGGAGAATGGTATGAATTATCTCTGCAGTGATTTCACACTGAATTTGCAGTGGTATGTAGCAAGCAGAAAAAAAATGGACAGACACACACAATATTTTATCTTCCTTCCAGAAAATAAATGGCAACAACATTTGTAATATGCTCACAGACAGAACCCTAGGCTTAGAAGAGAAATCTTACAACGAAGTACTTAACTAAGATGGAAAACATTATAACTTGCGGTGAAATCAAAATTAGTATTTTGTCCCAGAGAGCCAAAAAAAAAAAGCGATTAGTTACTTAAAATTACAATGAAATGTGGAAATTATATTCTTTAGTAATTATATTTACCTTAGCTATAGAAAACAACCAACATCAAGTTCTTTGTATCTGACGATTCTGTGCAGATACAAAGTACTATTGTGTTTAGCCAATATAGGAAAGAGTGATATTCAGTGTTTTAGAAACCTGTTTGTGTCTCATTTATAATCAATTTTTCTCTGAAATAAAAGAAACATACGAATTTGTTTTATGCTTCTTCTCCTACTATTGTTTCACTCCCCTTTCTTTTTACACTTTTTTATTTAATCCTTTGTTTGGGATGTTTGCTTTATGAGGCAGAATAGGTGACAAGGGAAAAAGACACATACAATGCAATGAGCTGTTGCATTGTTTTCACTATTTCATGTGTAACACTCAGTGCCCTCCAAAATTATTTGTAAAATAAACCAGTTTTGACAACAACCTAAGCTGAGGGAGGAGAAAACAAAGAGAGTCGTGTAATTAATTTTTAAAAATCAATTAAAGTTAGCCTAGGATGAGAGATACAGTAATACCATTATACCTACCACAGAATTCCAGGAGTTCAGACTGAGAATCAACCGAGTACAAATTCGCTTTTCTAAGTGAGCATCTTTGGAACATCTTGAGTATCTTTAGAGCATAGCCTTATCCATTCTGCCTTTGGTTATTTTCCACTTACACTGCTTCCCTTAAACTCTAGTAACCCAAAACCAGGCCTTGATTCTAGCTGAAGATATTTTTATCTGGATATGACAGAAATACAGAAGTTAGTTGGTGTATCTTGCTACCATGTGCATAATAACTCAGAGACAAGAATTTCTAAGGACTTAGTAACAGTTTCTCCTTATTGCATGATATTAACACAAATTTAGCTTACAGCCTTGGTTAATGATGCAAAACTGTTAACAACCCTCTTTAGATGTTCTTCTCCACAATATGAAGTAATACATGTCTGAGCAAGTAGAGATGCCCAAAAGAATCTATACTTGGAGCTTGTTGGAGTTGTCAAGATAACCAACTTACAAGGATCATGTTCTCCTAAAATATTAGTGTTTCAACATTTCACGTCAAGCTTCCAACTAAGAAATTGTATTTTGCAAATTAACAAGTAGGGCTTAGGGAGAAAAAAATTACCTAATCCATCATGTATTTCTCAGAAAACCACAGAAAATTCACTGATATCAGCTTTGAATCAAATTTGTCAGATTAAGGCTCTCAGAGAGAGTATCTTTAATTCACAGAGGAGACAGAGTCTCTTGTGGGAATGCACTATCCAAACACACTCTCTGCTGTCTGCAAAGGCCCTTGCTCCGCACAGTAGTTCAGTTCTGATGATCTGTTTTCCACACAGTAACACCCATCAAAACTGGGCTAGTTCAGGAAAATACAGGATGAACAAGACAGTTGGCTGCAGGAGGAAAATAGAGATGATGACATAATGCAAGAGAGGAGTATGTTCTCCTTGAGCTTTCCCAACTCCAGCAAGCAGGAGGAGTACCACAACAACAATTTCCAGATACTAAAACAGAGGATCTTTGTTACAAGTATTACAAAAAATCTAAATGTAAAAAGCATGGACACTTGGAGTATTCTGAGAAATAAGCACCCCACTATATCATTTAACTGTGATTTGAAACACCAGTAAAGCCCTTTGCTGATGCCAGTAAAGAGCTTTAGGCACAGCAGAGCCCAGCACTCCACTTTCCTGTCCATGAGTGTATGTCCTACTTTAGTGCTGCTCAGGTAAAATTTTGGCAAATCCTGGTATTTCTACAAGGAGTTGGCTTTGATAATTCAGAAAAAAAAATTAAATCTTCCAGTTTCTGATTTTAATGTTTATCTAGTACATGTAACCAAAATTACCCAAGATCTTCTAAGCAGCTCATGTAGACACAATCTCTTAACTTCCAACTCATTAAGTTTGTCATATGTTTATTTCTTACCATATTTCTGTAAAGCACAGAAGAAATTTAGAACCTGAAGAAATGGCCATCTGTAGCAGGTAAACTTCTATTATCAGCCTACACCTAAAAGAAATCTCTATTCTAAAATGAAGATTCCTGTCCATTAGACTTAGTTAATTATTACTTCAGTCAGGCAAGTACTTGTGAAGAAAAATCTTGTTTTTCTCTTGAAGCAGTAAGGCTGAGATGTTCTGAGAAGTAACAAATCAAGTTCTGTAATGCCCAAATTCACATTATGCCTTTTTTTTAATGCACAAAAGTTTGGAAAACAGCTACTATCACAGAACCAACACAACCTTACATTGCTTTGTGGTTTTGTTGGGTATTTCTTTCCTCTAATTAAATTATATTTGGATTGTTGACTACGGAAGCAAATCAAGACAAACAACTACACAAATCTTCCATTCAGCTAGGAAGGGCAGGAAAAATCCTCAGGAGCCAGAAACTTCCTTGTTAATGAAGTACACACATGCAATTCACAGAAGTGCACAATGACAATAAAAATACATGTATAACCTGGAATACTGCTTGGAAAAATTACATTTTTTTTTTTAAACAAACACACTCCTACCTGCAGCACAAAATATCACAGGAAAAAAATGAAAAAAAGAAGCAAAGAAGTGTTATTAAAAAGGCTTATTGTTATTAAAAACACTCTGAGGCCATTCCTGATGGTTACATAAGTACTGTAAAAGCAAGATGTTCTTGGCAATCAGCAGAGCTTCACTGTGCTTGCTACACTGGTTTCATTAACTATTACATCATGCTTAATTTCCATAATTGGCTTCAACTTCACTTTATAAGCTAGTCTAATTTAGTTTTTATGCATATTTTAATTTAATACAGTTTGTTCTTCACTGTAAACCCTTCATGGGCCACATATTCATCCTGTACTACCTCATTTAGAGCTTTCCCTAAGAGCAAAACTAAAAGGACAAAGACCACAGTGTCTAGGAAGTGACCTTTTCTTTCAGCTTTGACAGTTGCAACTCTCATCCAGGCCACCATCACACAGATATTTGACTAGCAAAACCTTCTCAATTTGTGCACACAAGACGGAAGGACATGCTCCCCCTCAAAAAAGTCCAAATTTTTAAAAAATACAACTACTAAGAGTTGCATTACTTATATTACTCTGTTCTTCCACAAATCTAGGTCTGTACTAATTCTCTTTTCCTCGCACGAGACAGTTTGGCTTTTTAGCCTTAACCTTCTTGACTTCACTGTGTATTTCAGTACATTTTCACTCTTTCATCCAGATCCATAGTTAAACATGATCAAATATTCCAGGACTTGGGATTTGGCACATCAGACTCCACAGAGCACCCGCTTCTCCCATAAAAATCCCTCCACTTCTTGTCCTCAGTTTCACTCTTCAGTTACCCTCAGCATACCCATCTGCTCTACTCTCCTGATTCACATCTCCTCCAGATCTGCTTTTATGCTGACAGCTGTAATGATGAGCTAACAAAGGTCATTCATTCTTTTATATACTTCTCCTTCTAGGAGCTCCACTTAAACTGAGTAAATTCAGAATGTTTACTGATCTAATACATCCACTTCTCACCTTCTTTCCCCATCTCCACTGCTGTTATACCCTGTTTTCAAATGTCTAAAATTAGAGTGATATCTCCTGAGGGAAGAGTACACACTTTGGTAGCACAGCTTTTGCAGATAGAACATCATCCACAACACTAACACACAGAGTAAGTGAAAACGTGACACTAACGTAATACAGAGCCCCACAGACACTTCACAGCCACTGCCTCTCAGAACAAAAGTGCACACTGAAGAAAGCACTGACCTAGAAAGGGAGGAATTACTTGGATGGCTTTGTTATCCACGATGTAACAAACCTTACTCACTTAAAAGACACAGATGCAGTCCATGCTGGGGAAATGTTTAGTCCTCTAACATGACTAAGCTCAGGAGTTCCTCAGAGGTAAATTCTCAGCATTACTAGGCCCCTAGCTGCTACTTGCATTAAAATAATGGGCACTTGCCCCCTTCTGCAGTAGCCTAATGAAAACACAGTGGAAGAAACTGCCAGGTTAAGAAGCAATTCCTATGCACCTCTCCATTTGAGTGATGCACAATCTGATAATGCTCACCAGATCGGGAACAAAAGTCTTGGTCTTTAGTAGGAATTAGACTTTCATGAACCCTTGGACCTTTGAATTGGAGGCTGAAATTGTCAGTAGCTTCTACAAAGAAGCCAAATATTAAAAAAAAGTAATAAAAAAAAAGAAGCTTCTGATGACTAAGAATAAAATTACATTATGGATCAACTTTCAGAAAAAGAATCTTTATTCTTAGACTGAATGTGATCCAGCCACAACAATTTAATATTCCCCCATAATCCTCTAAATCTTAGATTTGTACATCACGCAACCCACAGCACTTCCCAAATCATTCTGCAAATAAATAGGTCAGGAGTCATATTTATCTGTTAATATGATATGATAAGGCTCAGATTAGGACAGGGACACTGGGAAACTGGCCACAGAGTCACTCTTTGCCATAAGCCAATAACCCATCAGCAATGACACGCACAGCTGACTGAGCTGGCTTCGGGAGCCCAGGAGCAGAGTTGTGGCAGGTCTCAGAGCACTCAGTGACCATCCTGGTCAGCAGAATCCCACAATGATGGGAGATGCAGGGATGTTTTACACACTGTCCCATTGGCCAACTGTTTTTTGGAAGCAAGAGGGAAACTTAATATAAAGTTTGGTAACTGAGTTCCCAGATAAGATTTGTACTTTACCAATTTTACTTCTGATAAAAAATGCAAGTAGTTTTAAAGGGGTAATTTTGAGCAGGTATGAACCACACAGTATGGGTCTAGACTTGAAAAAACTTTACTTGCATAAACTTTGTCTATACTCCCCTGAAATAATTAGAGTAAATTTACTCACTAGCTTTAGTGGCTTTAGGATCAGGTAATTTTACTGATTTACAGGTGGTCAAGAGAACACAGAGCTACTGAGCTTTTATAGCAATCCTAAATTATTGCCCATTACAAGCTAATTTCTTCTTCCCTGTCTCCTCCCCTCCCTCAAGTACTTATTAACCAAAGGTTTAAAGCTGAAGATAATCCATCAAGTAACAGAACCTTAAAGCAGTTTTTTTATGCCAGTTTTTTCTCACTAAACTTTCATAGTGCCTAAAGCCCTTCACTAGTCAGTACTATTCTATTGCATTTGTCTCAGATGTATGAGTCCCTAGAGGTAATGACAGAAAACTCTGGAGCAAAAAAGACATTAAATCACAACAAAAAAATCATCAGAGTAGGGTAGACTGAGACTTGCAGGCTATTTCTGTAGCATCAGAGAAGCACATCCTATTCCCAATACCAAAGCCCATACCAAAGGGGTTTTCCCCCCTCAGAAATTTAAAAGCCTTTAAGTAATTTATAATTACAAAGACTTTTGCCTGGATGCAGTTCAGCAGAGCGGTAATTCCTCAATCTGAGTTAAGTGGGTTCCTTTCTCATCACCAGCAACAGACTCTGCTCATTGTGGCTTCTGCACAGCAGGAGTTTCCTGTCCTAGATCTTGGCACGGGGAGCTGCATTCTGACAGGATTTATGCCACTTTTGTAGAAGTTGACTTTCAGCCATTGCAGATACCAAAAAGAGCCCTTTAGACAAGAAACTTAGAAGCTCCAAAGTCTCATTTGTGCCATGGAGTCAGATACTTCATTCTAGTGCATGTTTTACTTTCTTTCTAAATCACAACTATCCTTTTGGGAACACAGGACACTTTATCCAGCATCAGTTTTTCAGTGCTTCCAAAACCAGAGATACACTTTATGAGCCAGTTATTTCCTGGGCACAGTACATAACTCGTTAGAGCATACAGAACCTTGGGAGACCAGGAGCTACAGGATTTTCTGATCTGCAGAAGGAGATGGTCAAGTGACAGCTCCAAACCCCAAGCAAGCAGCAGGGTGCTGCATGCCAAGCTCCTGGACAGGCCCTAAGCTGCCTTCCCCATGCCTCAGGTCAGCCCTAACCTGTTTATCCCTCTGTTAGCTCACTCTCAGCCTCTCCAAACCTGAGGCGGCCAAACAGGATCGAGCTGTGAAGTAGGGTAAGGCACAACCTGGAAACAACTTCCACCCAGAGAAATCAAGCACAAGCAGCTAAAGGGGAAAGGCTGCTGTGCACACTTACGTAGCTGCCAAGGGCCTATCAACCCTCAGACTGTTTTATCAAAGGCAAAAGTACATTCTCCAAAACTTTTATGACTCAGAACAGCTTTTTTTTTTTTTTCCCCTCCACAATAGCAGCCTACTTCAACAGGCTACGAAGTTGAGGCTGGGTGAGATCTTTCAGTTCAGGCCTTCCTCTCAATTCAGAAAACTAAAAGGATGTAGGCGTGACAGAAGGATTTGGTAACATGGTGATAAATTAAGTTTTTAATATTTGCCTTCATAAAATCAAACTGTCTGCACATTTTTTAAGGCAAAGTATTGCTGATGCTTCCAGCAAAGCATTTCAATTTTTAATTGCTTTTTAGTCCTTTACATTGATTTTTTTAACCCTTTTATCAGTTTGAAGCCCTACATTTCACTGATTTTAAAGCAATAAAAGTTCTATTTACAATGCATTACATCTGTGGTCATAGATTTAATACATCAATATCATGAAACTATTACTTGGGCCAAGCAAATATTTCACTCAACCCTAAAACTTTTTTCTGCTGTTTAAAATCGTTAATAAAACATTTCATGTTTTGTCAATGCATGTTTTCTTCCTCCATTTTAAGAATTGCTGAATTTAGCTAATAATTTTGGAAGAAGTGCAACATTACTATATTCTGTATACCAATATACTTTTGAAAAGGAGAGACTTTTGCATAAACTTACTTACCAGCTTTCTAAAGCAATGTGTGTTTGGAGTTTTTTGTTTGTACATAAAGATCTCCAGTCTTTAACTGTGCTTGAGAGAAACCAGAATCACACATGACAAAACAAGCTGGAAAGTGGATTCATTTACATACTGGGATATCCCTACAGGTCTGTGACCCCCCTATCCTGCTTTTTATCATCAATGACATCAGGAAAACAAACTTTAACTTCTACAACAAAGCGTTTTGAGCTTAACATTTTATTAAATAATATAACATTTAAAAGTATACAAAGTATTACATAGCTTGTATAGTTTAATATTATATATTTAAATATGTGCACTAAGTTAACTGTAAAATATATTATAGAAAATTATATAATACAGCACTCAAACCACATTACCTAGAAATTACAGGGAAAGCTCTTGCAAAGATCATGGCCTAAAACAGCAGAAGACCACTTAGTAACTACTTGGAATTACTGCCTTGGGAGTTATGGCTATAAATCAAGAATTGAGGGAATTTCTCCACGTAGTGGCTTACCTTGTGTCACTAAATGCCCTTTGGAATGAATGTGCAATTGACTCCTAGTTATTGAACAACATTCACTTGTAAAATCACCACATGGTTTAATTAATGTTTATAAGCTACCCACTGTTTTTGCTTTGCACACATCTCCACTAACATCCCTGCAAAAAAAGTTACTTACACAGCACAGATTGCCTAAACCATGTTTGGTTCAGTCTTGTTTGCATTGCTATATAATTGTTAATTCCATGATCCCACTTCCCCGCCAAAAACCTTCCCGTGCCATCCAAGGCACTGAGGAGAAAAGGAACTCACTAAGACTGAATAACAAAGAAAAATATTTTCTATGTTGATCTCTTCTTCTCCAGTTTTACTTTCCAAAACAGATGTTTGCCAGGATTTTTCTAAGCTGTTGCAGTTTTTAGTGTTTGGGTGCTTAATAAAATTATGTCACTCATTGCACCAGTTCTGCACATGGGATGGTGAGCATACAAACATACAAAACATTGAAAAAACATTCAAAACTGAGGATCCATATCTGGGGTGATTTGTTATTACCTGTGGCATAGCCTAGCTCAGCTCCCAGCCATATTTCTCACATCTCTTGATGATCATGAGTTCTGCAAAGCAAACTAAGGCATCATGACAAGTTGAAATTACCAACTTGTAGAAAGTTTGGCTGAGGGAATTTGCTTCACATTTTCCTGGAGTTTTCCTACAAATGCACCAAGAAGACTTCACAAACAGTTTTGTCCTTTTGAAACTTCAAGACAAATTATTCCTCCCTTCAAACTCAAGGGCTCCTCAGAGATTCTTGTCGTTCAGTGTTCAGGGTTGGGTTTTACTAGTTTGCTTGTTTGAGGGAGTTTTTTTAGTTCGTTTTCGGGTTGTCACTTTGTTAATGTTTTTCTCTCTTCCCTTTCTGGGTTTTTTCCTCTTTGGAAGGGAAGAGCTGATTTTGCTGGGTTTTTTTTCCTCCATTCTGAAGCAGCTGAGAGCTCTTTTAAGCTTTAAAAGAGCAACAAAATTGAGATCTCTTATCTTGGATCTAAGTCAAAAAGCTCGTAGATGCCGGGAGAGTGATAGCGTCTGGGGTTATCAGCCAGAGCAACCATGCCTTGGCAGCCACCACAGAGCTTGCACTGAATCCACAGAATCCAGCCCCTACCTGATTATTACAATTTCGGGCAACTCATTTTGGTTGCTGGCATAATAAGGTCACCAGAAGGTGACTCCTGCTCTGGTGGTCTCCCACTCCGCAGGTCCGCCAGCCACATTCAGCGTGCTGGCACATCACACCAGCTGCCAGCACACAGCTGATGCTCTTTTCGATAAGCAGTCCGAATCTCCCTGCAACACATTCCCCTTCACACATGCCTCACAGAAGGAGATAGAGATACACAGGCAGAAGCCAATTACTTCGGATCAAAAAGAGAGATTAACAAAAGAACAAACGGCAGTTAAGATGCTCAAAGGCAGTGAGAACCGGGCACCTAATTCCCATTTGGCACCTCCCAGTCACAGTTTAATCACTTGCCAAAAGTTTTCTTCAGAAAATATCTGTATTCTGATGCTGACATTCCACAGTTTCAACTTAGAAAGAGGAAAAAAAAAGGTCATGAGAAGAAACGTTGTTACAGGATTTTTTCACCAAAACAAAAACAAACAAAAAAACCCCTTCCTGAACAAGCCTACCAGTCAAACGTCATTGATATTCACCAAATATGCCGCTTATGTACAAGACTTCCTTCAAAGCAGGAAATTACTTTCCATCTGAGAGAACAGACTAACTGTAAAAATCCATTTTTACTGGGTTTTATTTGATGTTTGTTTCTGAAATTTAAACCAAACACTTTAGATACGCCCAACAACTTTCATAACTGGCTCCTCTTAGAACTAATTCATTGGCATTCATTCAAATGTGCCTAATACTATAGACACACATTTTTAAGTGATTACACTTTATGGTGCTTTAGTCTTTGAGGATTGCTAATGGGATACAAACTTTTCCACTCCATTTGTGTAATTATAAACCACTTTTCCTTATGTCCAGGCTGAGGCAATGTTCAAATCCTATCAGCTTCCTCTCAAATAACAAATGAACAGCGCAGGATAAAAGGACCATGTAGAATAAAAGGAATTTATCTTCACTTTAAAGAGGGGAAAGCATGCAGCAAGGTCATTTCCCACAGATAAATTGGAAATCATCACCCTTTCAGTTGGTACTATTTTTCCTTGACAAGTGAGTAAAGTCTTAAATGTTTTCAAGTTGACACTGTATATTTTTTCAAAAAGCTAGCAGGGGACTGCAGTTCCACATTACAGTTTCTTAGTTTTCTGAGCATCAGTTTTCTTCTTGCTTCAGAAAAATCTCATTACCTACCATCGACATCTTCATCTCATTAAAAGGCATACATAATTACTCAGGCTCCCTGGATTATTCAAAGCACTCACATAAGCTTGCTTTCTGCTTACTCTGCTCCTTCCATGCCCCCACCCCTCTGTCCATAGCTCTGGCCAACGAGATATTTGGCCATACGAAAAGGGGCACTTGTCATCTGCAACATAAACAGGCCAGATTCATGAAGCCTTGCCAAAGCAGGCTCGCTCAGAAACTGCTGTAAGAAAAAAATCTTGCTTTCCTAAGTCACTGCAAGGCCTGACTGAGGGAAAAAAAAGCCCATGGTTTTCTATTCTTAATAAAAAAAAAAAAAAAAAAGTCCTTCAGGAAGACTTTTACACCAACTCATTAGCCACCAAAATTGACCTCTGCTTTAAAACCACATATCTCCCTTCCAAATGGCATTTTCATTAAGATGAAATGCCTCTTGAAGCCTTTGGAGAATTTGCATTTGGTAGACACAGCACACTGTCATCAAATTGTACACAATTAACCTGAAATTAGAATGAACTACAGAAAAGCAATTAAAGTAAACCATCAAAGAAATGAAAAAAAAAATTGGTAACTGTTCAGTGGACATTTTTTGGAACAAACACAGATGGGCTTGCAACAGATCTATTCAAGAGAGGTCCAAGACACACCACTGTAAATCTGTCATTCTAAAAGCTTGCCAGGTAAGTATGTACTGCCGTGCCAGATGTTGTTCAAGTTTTTCTCTGATGTTCTCTTCAGCATCTATCATCAACACTTGAACTGGATGAAACTGCATTCTTCTTGCCTATGGACCCTCACTGCCTAATGTAAGAACAGACATAACCAGACAATGGATTCTCTGGGGTTTGCTTGGCAAGGTGTTTTTTATCATCGTTTTGGTTTTTAAAGAAGGCAGAAAGCAATTAAGGAGCCAAGACAGGAACAAGTCACGGTGCACTGTGTGGGGGAAGGACTGTCAGTACCAAACTTACAGGCTCCTCAGCTCAACAGCTAGATGAAAAGTCTGGATGAGCCACTGGGGTCTTTGCATTTACCTCACTGTGTTTTGGATCAACTCCTACAGAGCAGCAGAACTCAAAGACCAGACTCATATCTGAGTCCTGCTTCTCATTCCATACATACAAAGCACTCGATAATGTTCTCAGTGAGTCACGGCCCTAAAGCAGCAAACGATTGTTCTCTGTACCAAACAAGAAACACACATGGTCTTCTTCAGGCAAACTTCCTCCCCAGAGCTGATCTTCAATTTGCCATTAGTAAAGGCACTGGCGTCATACCGTTGTTGAAGAGCGTGACAAAGGCAGAAAAGACACGATGATGCCAGTGACTCTTTCTTCCATCACAATGACTCTTTCCTTTCTGTGTCTTAATTGCAAGAGCCAAATAAGCTTCCACTTAACCGTGCGGACTTCTATTACAACACCAAGTCCCTTCTCTGCATTCTAAGGACTTTCCTATTGCCACAGCAGCACTTCACCTTAGTTCTTCAGCCTGAAGCAATAGTCCCCAGCCATAACGGATAAGCACTGGGGATGGAGGGAAGGAATAGAAAAGCTCCCTCTCAGAACAACTGGATTGCAGCTGAATTCTGAGGACAGCAAGCACAAAAGGAACCAAGACCTGTTGCTTTGCAAGAGTAGCTCAGTCCTAAATTCCACACACCTCAGGGTACAGAGAAAACTGAGCACGACAATCTCTATGGTAACCAAACTGCTTTTTCACTCTTTTTTTTACCCAGGAGACTTCCTTTTAAAATATAGATGCTTAAAGCACATTTCACAGTCTGGTTTGGAAAATGTGGATGGAAATAGAAGAGCTTTACTCAGTACTACTTAAATAACAACAAAAAAAATCCTTACAGCATGAGCATGACGACATGTCTCTTGCCCATTCTCCAAAAATAGCCCAACAATCAAATGTCAACAAGTCACAACAGTCTGAAAAACTAACCCAAAGTTATGTATTTTACAGCAATCCTAGGGGAATATTATGCCTGGAAGGGTACCCTCTTGAGTAATTCTGTAGCTTTTATAAATAATCCTGAAATTCAGACCTCAAAGAAATACTGAGTACTGTTCTTGAGCTTCTCATTATCAGGACAAAAATTGGTTTCTTCTCTCTAACCTTTAGGTTAGCTTCAGAGAACACAACTGAAATACTAACAGAAATTTTAAGAGTGGCAGGTAGTATTTTCAGGCTGCCATTATCACAAACAAATACAAGTTCCACAGTTTGAGGAAATACGTAGTTCATTGAATATTGTCACGGCACTGCCTTCCTGCAGGTCATCTCCACACTGCAGCTGTACCCCTTGGAAAATGACATAACCTTCAACCACTTTCAAGTGAACATTGTCCCACGTCCTGCCCTACTACAACAATCTCACCAACCCATCAACATTTCTTGAGAGATTTGGAAAGCACAGACCATAACAGTCCTACTCCAGCCTCTCCTAATTTCATCTGAATCCAAAAGTTTTGAGATATTTTCTGGGTTTTGCATATTTTCTCTACTTGAATTATAATGGATCTGCTACCTTGCTGTGCTTAGAGTAATACCATGGAAGTTTTCAAATTCATTAATGTAGCACCTGATCGTGTACATACATCAGCAATGCTGTCTTGTACTACATTATTCCATAAAACAAGAAGTGCAGTTAAAACAAGCTACAAGTGCCACCTTTTTTTTTCTTTTGTCTCTGCAAAAATTTCTAACTCAGCCTGTGGTTTTTTAAATGGTTTGAATTTTCTAATTTCTACTATATATGTTGGAAACTTCAAGCCCACATATTTTAATCAAGACCCAAAATTGGAAAAAAAAGGACCAAAAAACCCAGAACAATTTTCACAAGATACTGTTTTAATTATTTTCACCCCATAATCAGAATGACTGGGGAACACCTACAACATAGAGATTTTAATTTCAAATCATTCTAATCTAAACAGTTGGAAAAGTTTACCTCCTCACACCACCTGCTTAACACAAGTCTCCTTTTCTACCCCAGAGTTGTATCCTGCTTTGGGGCCACATAGCTACTGGAAGTGTTACATTCTGGACTCATACACAGGATCTTAAGATTTCTAACTGTTGACTTTCCAGTGTTTTTTAAAAAGCCTTTAAAATAATAACCACTGTAACAGATGCTGGGTAGAATTATGTAATGCCCAAAAGGTTTATAATGCCATATACAAACCAGAATGACAACCACAGTGCAGCATTTGTATTTGATTTTTCTTTTAGGTACTTTGAGGTAGCAGTTTCCAAATTAAAGGATTCAACCCATTCTGACACCAACTAGTTCATGTGACCTCTACTGCCAGATGGAGCTAAATTACTTCCAAGTCAAACCTTGGGGGGTTGGCTTGTCGTTTAGAGTAGGGGAGAAGGAGGGAAGATGTCAGGCGGGTGCTTGGCTTTTTTAATTGTACACAGGGCTATTTTTGCTGCACCTGTAGGCAAGGCATTCTGCTGGGCTCAATTATGTTTTTGTTGCAGGTATAGTGGAGCATAGCAACAGTAATGGAAAAACATCGCATGAGCTCTACAGATCACTGAAGGCTGCTCCCAATTTTCCAAGGGACAGTCTGTTCACACTTTATGATCCAGGTATCCAGAACACAGTTATTCCACCACTCTGCCTCCTAGAGCAAAGACCCAAAGACCACCTCATCCACACAACTCAACAAGGATGCTGCAGCTGGAAATTAAAAGGGAGGAGGAATGAATGAGCAGTGTTTGAAAGGTTTGAGCCACTACATTCTCCTGCTCCCATGGCCACAAAAGCAGAAGGTATAGGTTGAAACAATAAATGAGGCTTCAAAAATATCCACCTCTTTCTATATAAAATAACATGTTTTTTAAGGACTTGGCTTACTACTTCAACACCCTCTCCCACAGTACTTTTATTTAATTCTGGTTGGCTTATCCAGTCACTTGGTAACCTAATACTACTATTTATGTTGTATCACCTCATTGATTTTATTTAATATCTATGCCTGTAATTTGGTATTAGTTTTTATATTTTGATTATAAATTCATGATAGAAGAGGCAGAACTGACCACTGCAATTCACAGACTAGTAATAAACCAGTAAATTAACCCATGTAAACACTGAATTTTTGCCAAAAGCTCTCAACCTCTCAAATTATTAAGTGTGAATTACAATAACAAATAGATGAGGCAGGAAGGAAATAATTTTAATAATTACTGAATTATGCATATTAAGATAAGACTTAGACTCTTAATTAAACCCTGGCCTTTGCTTAAGCACTGTATAGGCAAGTAAGCAAAAACACTAGTCACCATAGGCAAAATAAAATGGTTGAGTATTGATAACTGCAGGCAGTTCTTAAACAGACTACTTCCCTGGACTATGCATAAACCAAAAAAAAATAATTGAAATGTTGTATGTGAAAGATAGTACTAGTACTTTGATACAATAAAGAACAGCATTATATATTTTCAAAGTTTCCATGCATCTCATAATTATGCAGTAATGCTTGTTTATATGCAGCACCCTGCTTGGCAGGGCATACAAATACAACAAGGAACAATTTTTCTTTCGTAGTTAGCTATCCCTAATTCTTCCTCATACAAGCAACTGTGTGAGGCACGGAATTTCATTTCCAAAGCGCTTTCTATGCCGCAGTTGTTCTGCATGCAGTGCCACAGGTGCCCTTGGTGCTCTGCAGACAGAGCAGCGACTCTATAGAATGCAGACACTGGGAAAGTACCTGCTGCCTTGTTCCAGGAGTCTGGAAACGCACCTGCAAGTCTGGCTTCTGTGATCTACAGCAAATAAAAACTGCACAATTTACTTCTGCCCGCAGAGCAGCTCAAAACCAGCAGTGTTTATCCCCAACACCGGCTCACAAACCTGGACAAAAGTTACACACAGAAAAAGGCACGGATGTCAGGTATCAAGGGATCAGAAACAAAATGCCTTCTTACAGGGTACTGCTGGGACTGCTGATAATCAGGGGAAGCCTTCACTGCTCCTGATTCCCCCAGTGAGGATACAAAACTCTGCTGTGTCTACCCAGGATTGAAGGAAACACCCAACCACACTTACAGCAACTCAATGCTGTTTGATCCAGTGAGGCTGGGCAAGAGTCTTTCCCTAAGTTTAGTGCTTATAAATCCAGTAAGACAATCCTTTGGGCTGAAAATATTAATTCTATTCTTTCATTCTCTGTTTCACCTACAACTTTGAAAAATAGTCCTATTTTACATTGCCAGCTATAAGTTTTCCTTTAAATTAATGTTCTGGAGTTGGTCACAAAACCCACAGACAAAAAACACATAAAATAAAAATAAGCACCTAACCAGATCAAATCTAATGGGCACCAGTATAAATCACACAGACAGCAGAGCATCAGCCAACCTTCACGTGCATTTGCAAACATATTTAAGGATTTTCATTTTAGTCATTACTCACTGGCATCAAACCACAGGTAAACTGCTTCTGGGAACAAAAAAAAAAAATAAAGGTTGGAGGTAGGCTAGGGGGTGGACACAGAAGGGAAGAAGGGAGGAGGAGGGAATAGATGATGGAAACAGGTACAGAAAGCATTTTTCCCTTCTTTTATAGGCTACTTCTTGCATAAAGCAACAGCTACCACAGTTTCAACTTCTTGAGCTAGGAGGACTTTGCTATTCCTTCTTTAATGGAGCTCAAAACCACAGGACAGACCTGGGTATGATAAATAAATAAAGCCACATCCCAAATATACCACAGACCAGCTCAGTAACTGAGTAGAACTCTTGAAACATTACCCCTTTCCCAAATGTATAGCTGTTCAGGCTTTCTGCACAAAAAAAAGAGGAAGGTGAGACAGAACAGCATTTGATCTTTTTTCTACTTCCAAGTATATTTCTGTGCAGACACTACCAAGAAAAAGAATTAGTCTTTGTGTACATACTGCATCCTGCATGCAGGAATTTTATTACACATCCCCACTGGCAGACTAAGTCCACCTGAACAGTAAATGAGCATGTTTCACACTCTCACCTGCTGCTCATACAGTACATTTTTTTCTGCTCCTTACCAGCACAGGAAAGAAGAAAAAGCTATGGAATTTTTATCTGTAAACAGATAAAAATCTTCAACCTGTCACCTGCAGTTTCTACATTACAGCATACATGATTCAAGCAATATACACACATTAGATTCTGCTCTAGTAAGCTCTACCACACAAGATGGGGTCCTGAACCACTTGGGGCTAGGTTGATGTTTGAGGGCATTGTAGGGCATTGAGGGCTGCTAAAACTCAAGGGAATTGGCATTAAAGCAAGAATTCTTATATTATTACAATTCCATTCCAGCATCATTCAAAGTAACTTCACACAGAGGGATTTCCATCGTCATGACTAGACCTTACTTTGAAAAGTAATGGAGCATTTGTTTGTTGTAAAGGAAGTTATTTTATTGTGGAAATAAGGATAAAAATGGTATAAGCTGTTTGTACACACTGAAAAATAGGACAGTTACAGTGCAATTCCTACCATGAAAACATCTTTAAAATCATTAAAATCATTTCAATTTTGGAATTCCACTGCTCAGCCACCATGTGAGTTGTAAATCCTCTCTCACAAAGAGCTGAATTCTCTTCTTAAAGTATTGTTACGAAATAAACATATTGATCTCTGCGACCTTTCAAAGCTGAGAACCAACTCCAGGAAAGGAAACTCAGAGCTATGCTGGTATGCAATAATACATTATTCCCCCAGTTTTTCCATCAAGTATGCAAGCAGAGGGGAGATTGCATCAGAGAAAGCTGGAGAATGCACACCTCTAGACATCTGAACTGCCTTTGCTCTAATGTGAACATTCTATGGCCGGGGAATCAACTCTACCACAGTAGAGCAACCAGCTGAACCCGGAGAAAAAGAATTACTCACAGAATGTAGATTTATACATGTAGCTTTCCTGGGATGGAAATTCTTATAGACCCTGATTTCAAATCATAAACCAAGAAGCAAGATGAAGAGATAGATGCTTGTTCATAAGTCCTTCCACTACTGCCCACATCTCTCCCCTTACTTTTAATACATGAGGGATGAAAACAGGCTATTTCACAGAATCACAGAGGCAATTAGAGGTTGGAAAAGACCTCTGATATCAAGTCCGACCTATGACCAAACACCACCATGTCAACTAGACCACAGCATTAAGTACCACATCCAGTCTTCCTTCAAACAGCTCCAGGGATGGTGACTCCATCGTCTCTGGGCAGCCCATTCCATCTGTTATTAAAATTGTAGTTTCTAATTTTTCTATTAAACAAGAAATTTAAAATCCTATTTATAAGATCACTGTTAGCTACAGCTTCCCTCCCCCCTGTAATATCACACAGAGCAGAGTATGTCTTTATAGGGGAAAATAAGCACAAAAAGCATACGGAGAGTTTTAATGGGAAAAAAAAATAAAGCAAGAAGAAAGGTGGGGGAATGGAAATTTAAGAAACCACAGGTGCAAATATATGAAATAGCAGGATACTTGTTCCATAACATAACATTTTGCACTAAGAGCCTGAAAATTTGTAAATATGAATGCTGGTGCATGTTCTATGTCTTGGACTCTTCAAAGTATTTATGAGGAGCACTTACATGTACATATGATGAGAGCTGATTTACCTTTAAAATAAGCAAATCCATCTTGCCCTAGCAGGTTAGAGAGAGAAAATGTGTCCAATGCATAATAAAACCCCAGTTTTCATCCGAGATGATTTAGAGGAAGAAAGCACATGATGTCAGCAGATCATCCAAATGTGGAACAGACTGCCTGCTAAATAAAATCTGTTGGGGCTGCTGAACAAAACTAAGTTAATTTGGCAGGTGGACTCCTAACCCAAGTTGCTCTTAATTCACAGACACTGTTTGCCAGACAAGGGAGTCTTGCTTACAAGGCATTCGCAGGGTACTAGGATGGAATGCAAATTCAAATATGTTTCATTGTTCCTCAGGAAAATTCCCCAAAGGGTGCACTGCACTGGAAAATAACAGAGCATCATGCCATCTGGAAGTTCACAGTAGCATAGACTCAAATAATTAGAGTTCAGAGCTGCAAAGAGAATCCTTCCCCTTTCTCCCACCAGATCTCCACAATTTCATTTCTTCTAATTCAGCCAGACACCCAAAAACTTGTGAACAAATGCAACAAGCAAGGTCACCCCTGACAACAAACAGTCCAAGGCTTTTGGGGCATTTTTGCCCTTAGAGCTTCCAGCTCAGGCACACCATTAGGAGCACACAGCCCATCTTCCTTGAGCACAGAGCTCACAACACTGTACTGAGTGACTTCTTGTCTGCTCATCAGCATGGACAGAAGGTACAGGAAACCAAATTCACCATCAAAAGCAGCCATGTACCTTGCAGAGCTCTCCCAGATGAGGATGGAGGCTCAGGTCTTGGTCAGTGTACTTGGAAGTGTACAGTATGTACAGACGTGGCAAGAGGGTCTCCAGCAGGAGTACAGCATTGCTTATATATCCTTATGCACATTTTTAACCTATACAGTGCCACTGAAGAGTTTCACATCAATGTTTATATCTAAGGATTTTCATTCTGACTCCATTAAAGTAGAATTTGGAAAAAAAAAACAACACACAAAGTGACCTCATGGCGACTTTAGTGTTCACTTTCAGACCTTCAGCATACAGAGATGTTAGTGATTAGCATGGTCCCAAGGGCTGCACACATGCATATTTGAGCAGTCTGTTTGGTTCACAGTTCCTTAATGACAATGCCCATGTCTCTGCTGTAGCAGTTATGCAATCATTCCTTTAGCCTATGACCCGATGACAAGCTAAGATGATGTGAATGAATGTGACAGAGTCCATCCAACTCTTTTCTTAATTCTTCTAAGATTACTGAGTGCAGGCTGGCAGGATTTCAAAGTAGTAGAACGTAACAATTCAATCCTGGTTTTTCAGATTAAAAATCTTAGTGAGTGGTAGGGAAGCCAGAAGAGTGATGCATCAACAGAGCTGAGTTAGAAGCAGCTCCAATGAAAAGCCAAACAATTTCCCTGAGTCTTACTTTCAACCAACGTTTGAAATGCCCAGGAAAATAATTCGGGCATCATTACACTGAAAAATGTGTAAATCATGTTCCTAGTGTGCATGACTGTATATTTAATTAAAACTGGATACAACAGTTATTATGTGTTAAATAGAAATCTAAAAAGCACTGAAGTTGAAGACCATTACAATAAATAAGTACTGACTTTTGCATGCAAACTCATGCACGATTGTAACAGGCTGAAAATGAAAATGTGTCCATTTTCAGCCTCAGAGGCCTTTAATAAACTATCATTCCTCTTTTATTCATTTGCAAGATCTGAAGGAGCTCCTTCATACATTTGACTAGCAGTCTCCTTTACCAGTGAGGCTGATCCCAAATCACATTAGTGCTCTTGCCACTCCTTTTTCCTACTTTGTACAGAAATCTTTCACCACTCCTCCCCACCAGTTTCATTACATCCATTCTAAATCCCGTCCAGTAAAGACCAGCCCTGTACTTCAACCATCAAAGGTCTGCAGGCAAAAGGGTATGAAAAGTCCCACTTTTCAAATCTTAACTTCTACTGCAAAATGAGATCAAGTTAAAAAATTCAGGTTTCTTCACAGCTATGAATCAAATTCAGGCCCAGGGAAATTACCTGGTTGGAATGGGAAAGTAATCAAAAAAGTGCTAACAATTGCAGTCTCTCTTTTTCTTTTTTTATAAAACAACAGAAAGGCCCATTAAACCACAACTTGAAGAGGGGAAAAACAGCATCTCCTTGTATGAGACATACAAACAGATCTTGAAACAGTTAAAAACAGTATTAACAACCCTGTTCTGAAGAAGAAGAGACTTAACAATGACAAAGTAAACTGGACATTTCATGCCCCAAAGAGTGAAAGACGCAGAGACAAAGTCGAAGAAATTTCCCAAGCCCATGACGAGCATTCCACTTGCTAAACTACCCAACCACTTCTCACTACCACAATATTGTAACTCTGAGAAATGGTATTTATTAATGGAAGGCCTCAACAGATTAAACTTTCAGAGTGCAACAACAAAGAACAAATACATATGAAATGAAATCCTATAGATGACAGCCTCTTTTCCAGCTCTCCTGTTGCATGATATTCTGCATCACAGCATGACACAAATGAATGCTTCCAAAAGCAAGGCAAGAAGCAAAGGCAGAAAAAAATGCATTCAGAAATAATTCCACATTTTTGCAGGTCATCTTGAAAATAAATATCCTTTTAGACTATATATCTCTCATAACAACCTTTCCACAGCCCCTAACCTACCAGCATGCTGCTTATTTGAGTACTACTGAAAACCACCTGCGCTCAATGCAGCCATTCTAGCACCACATCCTTCCTCCAGGATAAACATGACAAAGCCTACACAGCATAACCTCATCTCATGAGGTGAGAGTAGCCATAAGGTAATGTTTCTCAGTTTTGGAGATACAGCCTTCCATCTTACCCAAAGAAGAATAAGCCAAGTTTTCCAGGTACTTGCATGTTAGCAATTCAGCATTCCCTCACCTGAAATCACTTCTGCCCTGTACAAAAGTAAACAACACAATGTAAATTGTCAGATTTAGGAACAGGTCTATCAATCCAGGGAATGGAATATCATTTACAGCTTCACAGAATTTCATCATATTGTTTGACCAAAACCACTTTCTCTGAGTAACCAGCTAGTTGGAGAGTTCCCTTCAATTAATTTAAGATAAACAGTGAGCTACTTTGAGAGAACTGCTTAGAATTCCCATTAAGGACAATGTAGCTGCATCAAAAATACATTTTACTATTTGGCTTCTCTTCCTTTTTTCTTTTCAACTTCACACCACTGGCACGGCACTGTGAAGTATTGTTACAACTATGCTTTTCAGGACATGGATATGCCCTAAAGGGCCTATCACTGATTGCTCTGAATAATACTACTTAAATGCAAAGGAAAAGATGTAACAGGAATGAAGAGGTCAGCTATTAAAAAAAAAAAAAAAAAAAAAAAAAAGTATTCTTAAAATATTTTAAAATTGGATTATTTTATGATGAAGATCACAGAGACATCCCTTTCCATGAGTTGTGAGGTCCTCCTGGTAAAGTATTTACCTTTATTTTGCCTTTATTTACCAGACAACATTTCTAATAATTAAACTTCCTGGACTTCTCATTCTACATTCTGCACAGTGACTTCATGCTGACATCATTTCAACATAAATTTTCTGATATATTACTGATTCTTTTCCAGCTAAGAGGCAATGTTCTGACAGTGAAACTGAATATTGAGGAACACTGACACCATTCTGCAGCATGGGATTTGTTTTAGAAAGAAGACAAGAAATTTAAAAAGAAAAAATATGAAAGCTTTTCTTACATTAGTTTTAATAAGTTTTTTGTTTCTGGTGTAGCAGACATGGAAAAACCAGTTAACTGTGACTGCAGAAGTCAGGAAGAACTGCTGTTAGACAATTTCATTCTCCACACAGGTTCTCAAAGAATGTATTTTCATACGACAGAAAACGCAATAGAGGGCAATAAGCATAAAAGAAAAAAACCCATACAAACGTGTCTTACTTTAGATTGAAGGGCACCACAGGAGAGACTCACTAAGATTTATCGTGTTTTCATGGAGCTATGAAGATAAATAGTGAAAAAACACGCCGAGCTCCATCACCTGCTCCACACAGCTGGGGAGAGTCAGAGCTTGCAGCGACAAAACCACTGCGATGCAAATCATTGAACAGCAGAGAAGCTGAGAAGCACAGACAATGTGCTCAGGGAAGTGACTCAGCTCCCTGGGGTTGGGTCTCTATTTGAAAGACTTCCTACTGAATACAACTTGCAGGGAATGAAATGACTCTATTTTGAAGAAAGGTAGAGACCATGGTTCTCTTTAAGCATAACCCACAGTCTTCCTGGTGGAAGAACTTTCATGCTAAGTTCATGACAAGTTTTATCTTGCTTTAAACAAACCCTCAAAAAGGCTTCTGAAAGCAAAATGGCTTTCTATTCTTTTTGGTGTTCTTCCTCACTACAGAACTCTTCACACTTTTGTCAAGAACAGAGAGACATACCACAGCCATTCTTTTGGGTAGAAACAAAAATATGGAAGATTAATTGGCCACCTTCAGGCACTGAAAGAGATGAGCATTTGAAATAAACTTAAGGGTAAGAAAATGAGAAGTAATTAACCTTTTTGGCTCATCTGTCTCCCTGTGCCTGCAACCTGGCATGCAGTTTTGTCACATCAATGAGCAAATATCTGATACAGGTACTGGTACTTTCATCAGCCCAGCACTCTTCAGTGCTCTCTGTGAAATGAAAATAAAGCATATTCCTCCTTCTGAACAATCACCAGTATGGAAGTGAGAATAGAGACTATTTCCAAAAGGCAAAAACCATTTAAAAATGAATTTTTCATTAAAGGAAAAGCTTTTTTGTCACATTTAAGTAACTGGTGCAGGTGTGTGTCATTGAAAAGTCTTCTGCAATAGCCATTTTTGAACCAATACCCTCTATATGAGATAACATCTGGCAATGGGGAGCTCAGCTTTTTATCCCACCAATCACCTTATTTTTAATTCTAAATCTGTCATAACTGGCTGATTCACTGCAGGAGTAGATTAGATCACCAAAAGAGAGTTTTGGGTGGAAATGTGATGAAGACTTATTCAGGAACAGGCTTGCAATGACAACTAGGTTTTCACCATTGTTTAAACCATAGAAGGAGGAAAAAAAACCCAAAATAACAAACCCACAAGAAAATTCTGCATTTTTCTGAGCATAATAAAAGATGCAGTCCTACTGTATAATCGTCTGGTTTACTAACCTTGCATTTTGTTTTTCCATGGTGTCAACAGAAGACTCAGTTCAATAGAAACTACTTACATATGATCAATGCTTGTTCTAACTAAAAATACAAGAAAGAAAGAAAAGCAACAAACTTGTCATGCCACATTGCTGTACTGAGAGTACAATCCACTGCATAAACCCTGCCCCACACAAACAGCACAAGAATTTCTCAGCCTGTTACTGTTATCTTCTGTACATGGGCTGAGGAGGCACAATCACCACTGGACAAGGGTCCTCTTGGACATTCAGCCAAAGGAATAGGACAGCAGAGTTGGTTGGGATAATTAGCAGTTGTAGGTTAAGATCAAGAACTTCCTAGCACAAAAGCAGTTTTCTTGGAAAAGAAAGTCAAAGAGACACCTGTGAATAGCTCTCCAGTCCCCTAACAAGCAAGGACTAAAAATTTTCTAACAACTGAACTGAAACTCGCTTGTCTAAATTATTTTAAACTCTACTCCTATTGTACTAAGAGGGAAGTAGAACCTCCTATGGGTGTTTTCAGAGTTCACAACAGAGAAGAATCCTTTTTCTTTAGTATCCTTTTTATCTTAGATAACAATGACATTGTGAAGTGCATGCAGTGATGAAGACCATAGAATTTCACATACATCCAGACTCCTTCCTCTTTTACTCCCACCCACTTCCCCCACCACACCCCAGAGTGACAATCTTTTTCAATTTGTCATATGAAAGCCTGTCAAATGAAAATTTATTCTCCATCACCATATAATCTCCAGTGATGAATGATCAGGAATCTCTACCAATTTACACAGATAAAGACTTCAGAAAAATACGAGAGCTTTTCAAACTAACAAAGACTTGACTGATTTGAGTTGCACATAATCTCTAGTCATCTCGAGCTTTAGTTCTCCTGTACAAAACGAGACAGTGATGCTCTCCTGGAGAGCACAGCCTCTCATCTTGCACAACTTGTTCCCTTCCTGCATCACACACACAAGGGGAAGATCAGTGCTGTGCCCACAGTGCAAAAACAACTAGTGACAGCAAGACTGCCAAGCTTTAAAGAGAACCTTGGCAGTACAAATTCTACTAAAAAAGGGCACCTTTTGGGTTGGTTTTTGCTGTAGGTCAGTAGTTTGAATTCTGTCCAAGTCAACACTGCACAAAGGTTGTTATCTGATGCCTGATCTTGAGGTGCTAAATGATCTCAACTCTGACAGCAGAATCTCACCAACTTTGCTCTCTGGGGGCTGCTCTGACATATCTGGAAGGGGTGACTGCATTTAGCTGCTCCGAGCACAAGCCCACAGAAAAACACCCTCATTAGAACTGTCACCTTTATACCCAGCTCTCCACAGAAAAACTAAAGATTCCAGCAAGCAAGTGACCTCATCTCTCCTGCAGCCATTCCCCAAGGATTGAGGCAGCTCACCGAGGAAACTTGGAGATTACAACCTGTATCTGGATTCACAGGTTACAATTTTCCCTTTGGTTAATCAAGACCCTTTTACACAAGGCAATAAAAACTAACAAAGCAAAAAATTAACAAGCAACACCTTCTAAGTAAAAGGAATTAGGGCTAGTGGACCTAATAACCATGAAGAACACATCAGATTTGTTGTTGCAAGTGACAACGAAAGTTTCTATTAAACCAACAGAAATATGCAAAAGGCAAGAATCCCAAGTCTGATGGAGTTGAAACATTTTATCTTCTGTTAATATGCTGCTAATATTTTTGAATGTATGACATCCAACAGAGGCAATATTCATCCTAACATTTCTAACAACCCTAATCCCTGAAAGAGTCATAGATTTCTACAAGGTCTGTTTACCCCAAAGTTTCAATCCAGTTCACTTCTCCAACCTCTGATTTTAAAAAACATACTCTTCTCAGCTCCAAGAAAAAAAAAATCTACTACAAACCATGTTCAGTATTGTTCCATTTACAGGTTACAGCTTTGGCATCCTAAAGCCCCATGCAATTAGAGATGGGAACTGCCCAATAAGCAGCAGTGCTTGCATCTCACTCTGGAAGGTCCCCAGACAGATGATTTACAATCTGTAACATTTTTATAGATCATAAGGCTGGTTTACATCACTTTTATGAGATGTTTTAAAATTTATAAGTTTTCATTTTCCCCTCCCTTGGAGTCCAGTTATTAGTGAAGAGAGGCTTTATAGGTAGCAGGGAAGAAGGAAATGATCAGATTAAAACACAAACAGAAAAAAATATGTAGAATATTTCTACTCCATTCTATAAAAGAATGGGGAACAAACCAGTTTGGTAGGACAGTGCTTAATATTTTAAGATACATTTGGACACTCCCAAATCCATTTATAACCTATGTTGCAAAATATGACAACATTATAATTTAGTCTAAGTATTTAGTTCAAAAAGAGCAACTTTAGAACAAACATTTTATTTTAAAAATAGGTTTTAATTGGTAAGCAAAAATTTGCAGAGTATTAGAAATTTCACAACAAAGTCAAACCTAGAGTATCATAAATTTCAATGCAGTAAATTACTACTCACTTTTGCTATCATGCAGAAGAAAATTCTGACAGCAGTAAAAACCCCACACACAAACCTAGAATATTTTTGTTCCCATATTTAGAATGGTTTCTCTCTAATTCTCCTCTTTTGTATTTAAAATACTTGAACTAAGTGGCTAATGTTATTTACAGGGAAGAGAGGAAAATACAAATTAAGAACTGCAAATAAATATAGTTTATACTGCTTCATGAGAATCAAGTGCAACTACAGAGATTCAGCTCTGATCAAGTCAGCTCTAAGCTACACAGATACAATAGGATCTATCATTTAATCATGCATTTTCCTGAGAGGGCTTCAGAATTTTTTTAATAAATATTTTACTATTAATAACATGTAGTCTTTTTAAGATCATTTTAAGATACTTATCTTGAAGATTGAATCTTTGTAGTTGAAAGTTATGTTTTTATCATATTAACTTCCTTGGTTTTTAAAAACCTATCTACCTTTTTTCACCAAGGTATTCACTATTATCTTTTTAAAAAAGCTGTAGTATTATATTTATCTTTCAAGAAAAAAGAACCATTTTTCAGCAAGATGCAGACAATTGTCAGAAGGTGTATATTCAAATTAAATGGAATAGCTTAACCCCTGTCACACAACCCCAATCAAACACGGTAGCTCTAAAGGATAGGTTTTCCCAACAAAAGAAAATACTCAGCATTTGAAAAAAATCCTATACTACCTATAAATGTCATTGTATTCTTAATTTCAAAGATAAGCCATTAACATTCAGGTAAATGGAGTTTTGTGCCAAAAGCAAGAGCACCAAGTGTTGCTAGAAGAGCAGACACTTCCTATAACACATTGAAGAAAATGTTCTCAATTTAGAATGATATTTTTAAGCTAAAAAAAAAAAAGAACAGAAGCCAAATGTCTGATAAATATACGTAACAATCACTTTTAAAAAAACAAAAAAACACGCACACAAAGCATACAAAGGTCCTGACAAATCCATGTAAGCAATAAGTATGCTGAAAAGAATAATCAGTAAAGCACAGCTGTCAAACACAGCTTTCCACTCACACAGAAATTGACAGTGACAATTTTATTTAGAAATTCAAGGGTTGTTTTCCAAACAAGTCTGTGTCTCAGTTTCATTAATCCATAGGTCAACCAAAGTAGCCTGGCAAAGGTACCTCAAGCCAGTCTCCACAACTTTTGGCTCAAAAAAAAGAAGAGCTACCTCTTCCCTCTTCATATTACCAGCAGAATTAAGAGAGAAAAGGGGGGAAAGACAGAGATAACTTTTAAGTTGAGTTTGGGGCAAAACTCAAAATTTCATTTTTGGCTGCAAAAGCCCTGTAGCACTTGCCCATTTCCCCACCGTCCTTTACCACCCTTCTTTCTACCTGTCTCTCCTTTTCTCAGGAAGCTTCACAAGGATTCTTAGACAAAGAGACAAACATTAAGCTGAGAGACATGTGGCTCCTCTTGATGTCACACAAGGTCACAACTTGCATGCCTGCTCAGCAGCCAGATAAATACCACATGGACTATCCTGGAAGGCACTGTGCATGAGGATTTCCATCTACCAAAACATGTCTCATTCAGTTTAAAGTGAAGTTGGTTTTAAGCACATAAACCTGTAAAATCATTGCCAAAAGGCCCAATTTCTATTGTTTACATTCCTTGACCAAAGAAGACAATCACATTTCACAGGTTATTCACTGCCTTCTCAAAAGTCATTGATACAATTGTAATAATCACACAGTCAGATATCAGCATGTTCTGATTAGATCATGGTAAACATCTTTCAGAACTTTAGCCTAAGTGCATAACTTTTGCAAAGCCAGGGTCTTCCACCACAACTGCTGAGGGACCACAAACAAACATAATTCTGGACCAGATCAACCAGCAAACTTCAGTACTGAGTTGGTGTCCTTGTACAATTCCTGCCAGAGGTGTCAGCTGAAAATCTGTAAATATTATTTCCTCAGTACTCACTCCCCAAGAGCACAGGAGTTATGCAGTGCACTACAACTCAGCTTCCAACACGCTATCCAAAACTGAAAGCATTGCCCATAAAGCACCAACTCTAAGGACAGTTGCAAGCACTTTGAGCACATCAGTTCACAGCATGGAACAGCTGGGTGTTTTACATTCAGCACATGAGTACTTTATCAAACAATCCACATCCAAGATTCCAGCCCTCCAAAACATTTGTAATCTGCCTCATGTATTGTTCCACAAAACAATAAAGAGCTCAATATCTCTCCCACTGCTTTATGAGGTTAGCCTTTCTCTCCCTTGAATAATACATCACTAGTACTGAAATGCATGTTCCTCGAATTGCTTCCAAAAAAGTTAAAAACCTCCCTCTCCTCAAATGCAGTCCACTACAAAATAAGTAGTAAATCATCTTTATTATAAATGCAGACTGTTTTTCCAGGTACATTTCCCTTCCAAAGAACAAAATTGTTTTACTCGTGGTTTTACTAATATCACAAAACCACAGAATTCTACACCTCCCTGGGCAGCTGTTCCAGTGCTCTGCCATGCCACCCTTAGCATAAAGTTCTTCCTCATGTCATTCAACATCAAATGCCACAAAAGGATTCTCCTGATTGGATCTCCCCAAAACAGGCCCCTCTTCTTTGCTTTTGCTCTCCTGTTAAATTCAGCTGAAATTAAACTACAGACTGCAAGAGAAGAGGAAATACAAATGTAAGCACAAACAAATTTCCCTCAGAAAACAAGATACAATTGTAAAAGTAATATGAGAATTTTTTGTTAGCTAGAATCAGCATAAATCACAGTATTTCTGTTTTATACTTACGCTATGTTGTGTATCCTACAAGTTCTCAAAGTTGTCTTAAGCTTCATATTTTTATAAATAAATGTGTATGTATGCTTAAACATAAAGATCCCTGATTATATATATGCATATATGAAAACCAGAGTGAGTTATACTATTCCTCCTTCTTGGCTACTCAGCATTATTGAACCTCCGAAAAAATATAAGCCTGAAAACACTCCGAGTTATCCAGTTGTCTCCTTAAAGAAAAAGTTTTCATCACAAAAAAAAAGAAAAATCAGAAATAACCCTTTTAAAGAAAGTAATTCAGATTGAATAAATGCGCCAAAGAATCACTACTCTCTGGTTTACTTCCTTAATAAATGCTAGCATCCTATGGTATGAGACAAAAAAAATTACTTCTGCATAAAAAATGCATCTTTATAACAAGACTTCATTGTAACTTCTGGTGAGGATACATAGCTTTATATTTCAATTGAGAGTACTTTCATCAAGTGCTCCTTCCAGTTTTCAGGCTGTTTCAAGAGACAAAAGACTTATAAAAACCGTTAATACCATGGGTATATGTGATTTTTCCAGTATGTTGGATTCCTGTTTCCCCTACAGCAAATAGCTCTTCATCACTGCAAAAGGTGTAGTCCAGCCCCACAGCAAAAGGACACCAGGCATGTCCAACCCTAAAAAGCTTTGGCATGCTCTCAAACTAGAAACAGCACCAAAAAATCACAATTCATCTTTTTGAATAAATAGTGGCAGGAAAGGAGAAATGGCACACTATCCCCCATAGTCCCAATGGCACAACAAGCTCTCAGGAAAAGAATATATCGCCCAGGAGACAGATTAAAAAGAATCCATAAAATGTGATGAAGAGTAAAATTGGAACAGTAGAAGGGAAGATGGAAGCAATACATTCACATAACCTTAATTACTGAGTTTGGGGCTTGCCTCACCCCCATCCGCATTTGCTTCATCTTGTGGAATTCAAACTATCACTTTCTTTAAACGTTCTTTTAAACACAGTCCTGGAAGTGGCACTCAGATTAGTTGTCATTATTAAAAACATGACATGTGCAATGCAAATTGTTAAAGCTGCCCCATTTTGCACCAGAAGACTGGAGTACAGATTGGGACCTGGGGGCTGATTATCAGAGGGCAGAGTCATTCTCCTTCACTTTCTTTGTCTACAAAACATACAAATGTTTGTATACAAAGTGGAAGCCCTCTGTGGGAAATGCCAAAGGCAAAATAACTACCACCACCCATCATCACTTACACAGCTGGCATTTACCCTGTTCCTGAATGAGTTGAGAGATGTTTAAGTTTTATCAAAGAAGAGACTAAAAGATGTTTCTCCCTTCTCAGGGAAATGCCCTACATGTTTCATTGACTACTGTCTGATGGAGTAGTGCTGTCATAAACATCCCTTATCCTTTGTGAACAGTGAGAACAGCAAGATTTTCATCTATCCTTAATAAAATAATAAAAATCCAAGTATAAATAGTTTTATTCCAGTGAGAAGCATTTCTAATCCTCTAAATTCATCTCAATAGATACTTCACACCATCCCTCAACTGCAGTCCTAAAAAACACCCTCCTTTAAAAAAAAAGATTAATTAATTCCCATGTTTTATCTCTACTATCAAGTAATTTAAGGCAACGTGAGGAGATCCTGCACTCTGAGCAGTGAAGCAGCTGGTGCTGATCACCAAGTGCTCCCAGAATAGGATTACAGGGCTTTACTTGGGACTAGCACTGATCCAGTGCTGTGGGCTAACTGCCCCTTATCAGCTTTGGGAGAGCTCCTGGAGAGCATCTTCCTGTTGAATTTAATTTGAAAAAGCCTGGTTTGTGAAGTCTGAAATTGCCTTATGACACAAACCAAAAGGTACTAACTGTAGCAGAGACTGATTTCAAAATTAACCCAGTGATTTAAATTCACATCTACACACACACACTTAAGTCCCTGTTGTGATATCAATTTTTTTTGGTGAAGGTCCCCTGAGAAAACGTGCAGAGTATCTCCACCTGCATTAGTACAAGAAATACAATCTCACAGCTTTCACTTGTGCTGACAAGTACGAAGAAGAGGCTGGCCCAAAGGCAGGTGCTGCTTTCACAGCCCCTCACACACTTCACCTGGCTCTCCACTGCATCATCCATTCCTCACCTTCCAAAGCATAAAACCAGTCCAAGATGAACTTGAAAAAAGCCATAATGTCAAGTGTTCAAACTTCTTTAGAGGTATATTGCTATCAGTCTTTGCATCATAAAAATCAGCTTCCATGTAGGCCTCAGCTTTTAAGATCTCTACAAAAAGTCATAACCAATCTCAACCTGATTTGAGAAAAAAACTTTTTTTTTTCTAGAAGGCTAAAACAATAAGCTTACACCTTCAGCTTAAGACTAAAACCACAAAATATACCCAGTCTTAAAAGTACTAAGACTGTGATGGGTAAACCTTAAAATAATTTAGCAAGAGCTTCTCTATCAACATAGATTTATGGCTGGCTCATTAAGTGTAGGAAGAAAAAGTCTGATGAATTTTATTTAAAAATAGGATTTAACTTTTAATTTTAATTAAAATTTATTATTTTTAAAATTACTTGGCACAGCACATAGGAAAAACAAAATACTTGTTTATTCAAGTGTGTTATGCCTCAGCTTCTGGACAAGACACAGCTTCTGGTAGCTCAAACCTCTGGTGCTGAAATATACCCAAAAATCCATTGCTAATATACTGCCCTATACTGTAGAATGCCTGGGTAACACCTGATGCCTGAATTTTAGCATAAATCCACCAGGGAAGGTGTTAAGTCATAGAAATCAAAAGTAGAGAAGTGAAGAGAGAAAGCAGAGATCTCTAACACACCTTATAATGTTTGAACAATTGCATCCTCCCCACATCCTTACTTGAGGTCAGTTAGAAGAAATCTCTGCCTCAGACTGGATTTCAACTAGCTGAGTTTGTTTCTCCTTATTTTAGGGCTAGAGGAAATATCTCAATTTCTGCTCTGGGTGTGAAGTGGAAATGGATTTTTTATTGGGAGCTGAAGGCTTGGCTAGAGTTCCCAAGGGCAGCCTGCAGACCACTCACCATTGATTTAATTATTCTCCTTTTTCCCTTCCCAGAGCTACTTAAGGTTGGATTTCAATGGCAGTAAATTTGTCTAATAGAAAAAAAATACTTCCTAAAAGACAGCTACAGTAACCCCCCCTGAGAGCTGCACACATCACTCCTTCCACCCTTCAGGAGAGATGTGTTTTTTGGAGGTAAAGCAACTCATTCTACCACACCAGAGACAGGTAACAGCAGTATAAACTCTCATTATGAGTGGCACTCCAGATAACAGCTTTCAGAGATGACAGTGATGAAAGTTCATGGTTGATAAATCAATACTGTATATGAATAGTACGAAATAAAGTAATCAATGGATTACAATTATGTATGTACCCCATCAAGACAGGAATCAGTCATTCAAAGTGGGAGCTGAAATAAAAATCTCTCTCTAGATGAGCTAGTGGGATCAACAGTAATCCTTCACAGCTGGAAATGTGCACCCTACAGCACTTCACAAAGCTCAAAAAATACAATCTAAGAGTTCATTTACACACTGCTAGTTTAGGAACATTGAGCTGCCTTTCAGCTGATAGATATCTCACAGTTTTTGCAGCATCTGAAATAAATCCTTGTAATTCAAAGTGGGCCATTAGCATTCACAAAAGGTGACACAGTCGCCCTAAACAAAAGCAGACTACAGCCCTGAACAGTCATTCAGAAGCCTCTGCTACAGGTTAATGCAAAGAAACTCCTGTTTACTAACAGCTAGCAATTAAAGCCCCAGAGCATGCACCTTGTTTCATTTCAAATCTTTGTAATTTATATGAAAGAAGTCTGTAGAAGAGACAGAATAAAAATGAAGTGTCTGTTAAATTGAGAGAGAGCTGTACCTAATTATAAACCACAATAAGATTCAGCTGGTGCTTTAACAATATTTGGTCTTAGTTTCCTAATACTAAACTTAGCAGTTGCCCAGCCAAGCTCTTCTAACCAACCTCCTAACTATAAATCCTCTAGTTTTCCAAAAGGGAATATTGCTACTGGAAGAAAACCATGAACATCAATGTACTGTCTTCCAATTTGTATTTGTTTCTTACATTCACAGCACAATTAAGAGTTAGATTTTGCTCCCTACCTTTTACACCCTTTTTTCCACAGGTACAGAGGGTTTAACAAGCAGGAGAGAATGAATCCATAGAGTACTGGGTGTAGTATCTGCCACCCAGCATAAAAACAGATAAATCCTAGTAATTCATGGATTCAAATCCTGGATTCAAAGTGTGGGCAAAAAGAATTTAACCCTGGGCTTGACCCGGCCGCTGTTACAGTCGGTGGTAACTCTCCTGGTTGATTTCAGTGCAACAAGGTCAATTTTCCTGCTGGGGAGCTGCAATATTCCACGGTGTTCACAAAGGAGACTGTCAGGAGAAAATAGGCAGGTTTCTGTCCTACGGTGATGGGAGCAATCAGTCTTTCCACTACCAGACAGACAGTTAAAGCAGAACTGCTGTCAATGCAAAAATCTCTCAACAGAAAAAAAGACATTTCTTTAGCCCAAAGAGCTGAGTATCCGCATGTTTAAAAGAGGCAGAACTGCAGAAGTTTTGCTACTCACCTTGCTTAAGCTTGATCAAAGCTATTTTTTCCTTCAAGAAGTCATATTCTCCTTAGTCACTGAATCAAAATAATGTACAGAAACACAATAACCACTTTATCACAGTCTTATAAAATTTCTGAACAATATTTCTGGTGGTTTTCCTAAACATCATTTTTTTCTCAATACTAGGTTTTAAAGATTCAATGGAACTTTCACAAAGGGATGGAAACTCAACCTATTTTTACCTGGACAAGAGGAAAATCTTGATAAATCGATGATGCCAAACAAACATGGGCAATTTTTTGCCCTCCACATCTGAAAGCTCAGATTCTCGAGTTTGTCTTATTCAATAAACATGATCCATTAGATGATGGAGAAAATGAATCCCACTACATCAAGTAATATTAAAAATTTATTTGAGATGATGGATTTAATCTCGAAAACATGGCCCTTTTCCAGTAGGAAGTAGTAAAAATTAGAACTATTTGCTTTAGCACAATAGATACTTCATCTGGGTATGCTGTTTGAGATACATAGATAGATTTTATTCTAACTCTGAAAATTGAAACCTGTACTGTTCTGTCTTCTTATCAGCACAAACTAACACACCCGTAAGCATACATAATTTAGTAATTGTGTCAAGAGATTCTGAAAATAATAAGAAAAAATAATAAATGTTTTATTTAATAAATAATAAATATAGGGGTAAAAGTTTGCTTCATGCAGAGTGAGCTTGAGAAAGAAATGATGCAGTGGCTGCTTCCATCAGCAGTCTAGGGAGACATTAGAAGTTCAAGGTATGAAGGGAGTGTAATTTCTTCTTCACTGTGTAGATATGTAACTAAAGTCAAAGTTTTCTGACTCAAGAAGTTCTGCATCTTTGAACCAGACAACACTACTAAACTCCTTGAGAGTTATATAAGCACTGCTCTCCCCATTTCATAGGGAAAGGAAAATTGTATTAAGAAAAAAAAATTAAAAAACCAAAACATGGCTTCAAAAGGGCCTAATTCCATAAAATGGGCTAAAGAGGAGTAAAGAGGGGTAGAGTGAGGAAAGGTTAGTCAGGGCAGAGAAGAATGAAACCTGGTTCCCAGCTGTGACGTCACTCTAAGCAACTGGACTGACTTCTTTTAAAACTTCTGTTGGGGGTTCCTTATCTGTAGGAAAATTATCCACTCTCTGAAGGTACAAGAAGGTCAATTCATTTACATTTTAAATGTAAAATGTAAGTTTAAATGTATAATTTACATTATAAATGTGCTGGGGTATTTGTATTGCAGTGCCACAAAGTAAGAAGTTTATAAGAAACTTCCACTGACCTTTCTCTTTACTTCACCTGAACTTCAGCAGAATCAATATCTTGTAAAATCAGAGCCAGTTTTCATAACCACAGATTTCATTGCTCAGACAGAAGTAATATCTTAACATAAATCATTCTAATTGTTCACCATTATAAATACTTAAAATGAATTCCTCACAGACACTCTTACTTTTTAAGAACAATTTATATAAATCATATACAACGGCAAAGAAAAATATATTTAAGACTTGAAATTGTACTGCTTGCATATCAGGCATCTGGACCCTAGCAACTGGAATATTGTCTGCTCTGCCTGATAATTCATCAGTATCTGTGTTCCACAGAGATCCAAGACAGCAAATACACTCCCTAGATTTGAGGCAGTAAGATGAAGGAAGGAGGTAGAAAGGAGAACTATACTTGAAACTGTATGGGTCATATCACTGCATCAAATGCCCTTTACCCTCCCCCCACAATGTTCCCTTCTATACCTGAACAACCTCTTCCTCCTCTCCCAAGGAGTGTGCACAGGAACACTCATTAGCTCCTGTCATCATCTCCAGGTGACATGGAGAGTGCCCATCATTATCCATCTGAAACACTGTATACAAGTGGTTTATTTAACACACCTGGTATGAAACATCCTGAATAGCAAAGTTTGTATTTTAAAGACTGTCTTCTAATAAGCAGGAGAACCTCAGGTAATTCAAGTTTACTTTGGCACCCACTACATAGATAGTGTAGTGTGCCCTTAGGGGTCTAAGAACTAAGAATGCAAGATTAAACACAAGCTGTAAGAGCCTGGTTACCATGAATGCCATCAAAACCTCTAAATTTGCAGACTGTTTTAAAATGCACCCTCCCTTCTAGCTGCAAATAGCAAAGCCCTGATGTGGTTGCCAAGAAACCAGTACTTGCAATTCACAGAGTTCATGTTTGAGAGATATTTGCACTCACAAACATTTACAAAAGCAAAACTGAAGCAAACCAGAAAATGTGTATCAATTCCTCTTATGATTTCTCAGTATCACCATAAAACAAAGCACACATCCCAACCCTCCCATCTTCAGATTACTATGCCTTCAAAGAAATGGACTTTGTTCCAACTGCTTCCCTGAAACATGGAATTGCCTCCCCACGTACTCTGCCACACCTGGCCTTGATGGGTTTCACTGACATCTCCTCATGAATTATGGCACGGCCGCTGGGGTCCTCACCAACATCAAGCTCTTCTAACTCACTGTCCCACTTTGTGGATTACTGCACTAGTTCACTGATTAAATCCAGAGTTAATCATGATTATTGTGCTGTAAAGCATCTTGGGAGACATGACATGAAAAGTACTAAAAAATGCAGTTGAATTTGATTGTGCTGTATCTTCTCAAACCCATTTATATGTTAAAGACTATCTTTTATTACATTCACTGTTATGTTCCATACAAACTCCAGTCTCAATCCCATTCTCCTGTGCCATTTTTAATTATTAATATTGTTATTTGCAACCAGAGATTTGACAAGGTTAGGCCCTATTTGTGCTAGGCCCTGTAAAGACATAAAACAAATTCACAAAGTGTAACAGCCAATAAAATACAAGAAAGACAAGATGAAACAACTGCTTGAGACAAACAAACAGGAAGCTGGAAGGAAACCCATGGCTAAATGACAAACTATCCATGTTACTATTTTAAACAAAATTGTTCACTGCTTTTTAAATTCCCCAAAATACATGTATTCACTAACCTCAGTCATGGAATGCTAGTTTATTTTACATATTAATTCATTTTAGGGAATTAAGAATTAATAGAAATGTGTAGTCAGAAAAGTTACAGGTAGTTCTGAAAATCTAAATCTAAAGATTTAAGGTTTCTGCAGTTCACCAGGACACTGCTACGTTTATAGTAGTGCAATGAGTAGAATCTCATTGGAAAAGAATATACTTCATTGCAACAGAATACATTTTATACCCTGTGATAGTTTTCTGTTGTTGGGATTCCACAGATAAATGCTTCACAAAAGGACATCCCAGGATGCTCCTTGACAGTTCAACTGTTCTGAAGGTACTCTGTAGTTTACTAGGTGATCCTTTGCTGTACTTACTCAAACAGATGTGCTTCATCACTTCACCTTCTCTTTTTTATATTTTTTTCTAATTTTTCATTTCTTTTCAATTTTGTCCAGTAGTGGTGTCATTGTAGAGGTATGAAAATGAAGAAAACAGTTATTAACCAGCAAGGTAAATGTCTGTGAAGCACAAATGGCAAAACTGTGAAAATTGTTTCAGGAGTGAACAGCAATTCAGAAAGGCTACAAGGCCTCAGAAATGGAGTGATATACCCAAGGAGCTTTTCAACACAGTCTCAAAAGGATGGGATCAGATGACCTTCTTCCCTATAAACAAAAAGCTTCAGGAGGAGCAGATATCAAAAAAGACTGCTGCATATCCAACATCAGATGATGAAACTTCCTTTCCAATACCCATTTGCAAAGAAAGAAAGAAAGACCAAGACTTCGTATAGCAAGTAAGCAAACCAAGTAATCTAGTGAGAGATTTAGAAACATATCCAAGTATAAATTTACATTTTGCCTTTAGGAAATATTACTTTGTTTAATAGAGAAGAAAAAAAGGACTAGGAAAAAGTCAAGATCATGGCACAACTTTGGCCTTCTTCAGTTGCATTGACTCTACCAGTTCTTATATCCTGAATCCATGCATAACAAACAATTCTTATCTAATAAAACCCCCATTTTTAATAAAAAAGAAGTCCTTCTTCCATTTACATTTGTTTGTCACCAGCAGCACACTTCCTTTACAAAAAAAAATCTAACTATAACCACACTAAGTTGATAGTAGCATTTACCTGCAGTGAAAAAAAAAGAAAAAAAAAAGGCAGAATAGTAGGTGGTAATTTATTTTAAAAGCAGAAAACCCCATTCTTTCTTATCTGATTATTCCTGCCCATCTTCATGTATTAAGGTTGTATACTCACAGCATTATCCTATTTGTAATCTTCAAACATACAAGGCTTTAAGACCAGCCCCTCTAGATATCAGTGACAGGCAAGATTCTATCCTGCTAAGGAAGGATTACTGCCTTCCTGTTTCAGAAAGCAAGTGAGGGGGAATTATGAAATAAATTAATGCTGCCTGTCTCTACAAGTCACTGTGACTCCCTTTGTTTTAATTTCTGTTGTTATTAAGGCTTTCATTTAAAACCTATCAGCAGAAACAGCGGAATAGAAATATAAACTGTTGCTGGAACAGGCTGATGCTAGTGATGACTGATGACTTGGATTCATCACTTTTTAGTCACTAGACAAAGAAAGGAGGAGGAATGGGGGGAAATGGTACTGTAGTAATTAGAGATCCAGGTTTATTAGTAAAGGCTGGTTTTATGCAGTCTAAAAGAGCACTCCGTACCACAAATCAAGAAAATATGCACACATGCAAAACAAGCAAGAAATTTTTCCATAACTTTTTATATTAATATATGAAGTACAGTAATAAACCAAGGAGAGATAATTGTATAACTGATTTAACTACTCAGTAGCTATGCCAAGAATGAAGTCAGTTTATTAGGTAACTTCTCACACCGGAGTAGCATCCAAATGTCTTTTGTATCATAGAATTTGTTCTTTTAAATGATCAAGGTCACTCTTTAAACAGACTTTTTTTTCCCCTCTGGTTGTGCCTGTATCAGACTTCAAAGAATATAAAAGGAAATGTGATTTTATTCAGGAGTTCCTTAAGTACTGTCAAATTTGTCACTGTTCACCATAAACCAGACATTTGTCAAAGTGAATCAGCAACTGGCCACTTGCTGGCTAAAGAAAGCTGAGTCACTGCTTCAGATCCAACAGCAATGTCCTACATCACATCCAGAATACACATCAGTGTGTTGTTTACCAACCTAAAAGGAAAATAAGTTATTGCTGTGAGTCACAGAGGGAAAGGAAAAAACACAGAAATGAAGATGAATGTCTGGAGCCCAGCACAACCGGAAACGATAAACAAAGCCCTGACACACAGAGAAGGCAGGAATCGAGTGCCAGGAAAAGACAAATACTGCTACAGATTCAGATGTCTTCCTCTGATAACAACCACAAAGATTAGTGTTTGCTGCCAGCTAGATAACAAAGAAAAATCTTCTACTGTCCTGTACTTCAGCCTGGATTATTAGATTGTATTGAACTGTATAATTAGGTTACCACCAAATTAAATACAGCAAAAGTTCAACTGCACTTCATACAAATATAAATATGCTAAATTAACGGGTTTTCTCACTGAAAATCAATAGCGATATAATCATGCATCTCTTTAACATTGAAGATGACACGTTTCCTTTCCATTAAAAAAATGTAGATTTGCCATTATTAAAGAATCAAATAAAAAAATATGAGCATTTCAGAGCCAGGGAAGAAGGAGCAGCTCAGCTCTGGTTCTAGCAGGCAGAAACTCATCACCAAGAAAATGAACCGAGGAAGGAGGGCGATTCCAGCATACCAACTAAAAAATATAATCAGGAAGAGGATTAAAAGCATGCTTGTTCTGAATGATTCATGAAACATAATTTCTGCTCTTGCCTGGGCAATTAGAAGGCTTTCAACTCTAGTTCAGAGACCTGGGTTGGGACATTTTTTATTCTCAAAACTCTTCAGCCAGAAGAGTTTTTCTTCCTTTCAAACGTTGACATCAAGGCAAGAGATGTAGAAATGTAAAATATGCTTTTTATCAGGTACTAAGAGTCCAAGATTTTAAGTTCCCCAATACCAGTCAAGGGACAAGAAAAACCCAGATCACTTCAGGGTAAGTTTCTGAGGAAGCATCCTAAACTACAACTCCATGGTACTCTTGGTTGGGAAGGAAACATATGAAAAAGGCAAACAATATGTAATTTTAAAGAACAGCTACAGGGCAAAGCATATCACATTCACTCATAAGCTTTTTTTTCAGTCTGACTTTAGTTAGTAAAAAACAAAAAAAGCAAACAAAGCATGATCAAAACTTTACTGCTGACTCTGCTTAATTACACAGCTACTTGAAAATTCATGGCAACTCTCAGCACAGAAGTCTAATCTGAGTGCCTATGCTTGCAGACTTACAAACATCAGGCTTATGAGACAGATCTGTTATTTTTGTGCTCTGTGATGGGCTAATTTATTAATTTGCATGTTGCATTATGTGTTAATGAATGTCTTACATAGGATAATGCACAAAAATTCTAATATAGGATGAGGAGCTTTCAGATATAACATTGTCACTGGAGCTCAGAAAAACAGAGAGCTGATAACAAAATGAATGTCACAGATCTGTTGATGAAGCATGAAAAAGCTTCCTGAATAAACTAACTCAGTCTCTTGGGAGAGCAAGAAAATTCTTCATACAACATCAGAAGGCCTGTCTTATCTTTAACTCTTCTCCAAGTTCTTTATTTTATTAAGTTTTTGTTGCTCGAGATTGTTGTAAGTATTTTTTTCATAAGGTATCCACTAGCGGTTCCCTTCCAATTTCAGACTAATATTTTTTAATTCTGTAAGTCTGGCTTTAAGAAGTTCTCTCATTTATTGCTGTTACAAAAAATAAGTATTTGTATTGCTAAATAGCTCTGAAACATAAGTAAATTTTTCACAAAGGTTTCATGTTTTGTAAAACATGCACTGCTTTATTTTGCACAGACTGCTGAGCAACAGTCACAGCTTAACCCTTTTACATGGTCTGAATAAAAAAATGACAGCAACATGAAGTATCTTATATTCTCATCAATAATTTCAGCCATACAGTCACAGATCATTTTTCCATCACTTCTGTAGGGTTTTGGACTCCAGAAAGATTATCCATAACAACAGGCAAGGGGAAGAAAATTGTCCATTCTCTAATCCTTTAAAATAATTGTTTACTCTATTCTAAAACAAGGTGGTCTGCAAATCCTGTTTCTGGAGCCTTTAGCAAATTGAGGTAAGGAGAGAGGGGTTCAAAATAACTTCCAATTTTAAGTTATTTCAAGTCAGAGAGGCACTAGTTATTGCATAACTTTAATTCCTGTCTCCAGGAACCCTTTTTCAACACTCTCCTCCTTGGAATTTGTGTATCTGTTTGTGTGTCTCTGTGTGTCTGAGTGCACACAGAGTCTTCCCGCCAGCCCACATTCACCTGGGTTACATGACGGTGATTAATGACACTCTCTCAAAATTTTTATGGTTTCTGCTATGGTGGCAGAAGAAACAGATAATTTTAGGCAACAAAGTACAACAATAAAGATTTAATGAAAGGCAGAAAACTCATCAATATGGTTATTTGACAACACTACTCTTGACCTCAGCAAAATCACATCAGTGACAGGCATAATGCACACTTTCTCTAGAAATCAGTAATTGAGATTGCTTTTAAAGTAATAATGACAAACTTATTTTTCTGTTTCATAACAATAAACAAGGGAAGTATCAAGCTTTCATCCTTCCCTGCTCGCTCCCAGAGCTGCATTTCTAGATATGAAAGGATCATATTCATTACAATATTCATTCCCTGTTTAACAGCAATAAAGCAGTTGGAGCTGCTTCAAGGCTGCAAAGCCTTAATGGTCATGGGTACTTCAAGGTGTATTTTTCTGACTGTCTTCCCCCTGGCTCTGGGCATTGAACAGATATGAATTGTGGTGCTGTCCAAGGCCAGCAAACATTGCCTTCAGTTTGCAGCAGGACAACTGCAGGGCCCAGAGAATAAGTATCCTGACCAATGTTACACATCCAGGTATCTGTGGCAGAACTGGGAAATTCTGGTTGAACCATCAAGTTCATGTACTTAATAAATTAAGGAGACAGAATGCAGAAGCATGTTTTCTGACTCCACAAAATGTGGTGGGTTTACACACTAGGGGATGTTCATACAACACACTGCAGTGCAGTGGGTAACCCTGAAACTACCCTTCCATTAGTTAGACTGGGAATATGAAACCAACTTCCCATAAAGCTCAGTACTCTTGGATATAACCTACAGAGATGAGAGGCACAGCAGTCTGGACTGCACTGAAATTCATTCTGCCATAGAAATTGCTCTCAGTGTCTCAGACATACAATTTGTTTAAACCCAACCAAGCAGGTTCTACTGCAATCACAAATAAACTTGGTGGTAGCATTCCAGCCCTGGACACGGCAAACCAAGTTGCTGCATTCTGCTCTGTATCACACATCTTCCTGCTTGGGAAAGCCAGAGTCTACCTTGTATTTCAGTTCCTTAGCTTTAAAATAAGGACACTTTTTTGCTAAGGATAGGACTTTTCTGCCTCAGAGACAAATTGAAACACATCATAAAAATTCAGGGAACACAGCGAGCATCCCAGAGAAATACTACTTTGTTTTTTCCACAAATTTCTCCAATTCCAACATTATCTTCAGCAAAAGACAACTTACTGCTGCGCATTAAATTCTTTACATTTACTGTTACTAATCTTTTGCATTCTATATGTAAATATATTCAATTAAACTTATGTTGGATCTCTCTTTGCGAATAATCTCTCATTTATTTTTCATATAAACAAACTTGAAATTCTTCTTTCCCTCAAGTTACTTACTTGTAGGCTACATTGGCATACGATAATACTTCCTAGTTACAAAGATTAGCCACGCTGACAAAATTGCCAGCAACATTCTGTGTAAAACAAATCCCAAAAAGCAAACCAAGTGAAACTGTATGTTCTTCTGTATGTTTTACAGAAAAAAAAAATTAAAAAGGATAGAACATGTCTAATAAGTACAACAATTCTAATTCATAGTTGCACAGAAGTGATACCCTTGATAAATGACATGGGATCCCTCAGCCTGTGACCTTCCTCGAGTAAGGTCTCGACATTTACTTGCCCTCTCTGATGTGACAGAGCACTGATTAGCTCTCTTTGCTTCCTATGAACTACAGGGGAATGTGCCACCCTTCTTTTCCAAAGACTTCCTTTGAATTACTCTCTGCAGACTCATTTCTCTCCCCCAGTACTAGCAGGAATGCCTATGCTATTCCTTTCTGCTCAAAAAATTATCACCTCCACTGATGTGTCTCTTCCACTGTGTCACTCTGTTCATTATGGAGCACATCTCCAAATTCCACAACACTGGTCAATTGCTGAGGTCAGTTCCAGGATGCTGATCCAGACAACTTTTGGAAAACAGACTGTCTCTTCTAGCCCTTACAATAAAGCCATCAAGGAGGAGAAAGAGACAGATATTGGAAAACAAATCCTGAAAGGCGCCTCTGTTATCACAGCCAGTGAAATATATATAGGGCACAATTAATAAATCAATCAATAAATGAACAAGTAAATAGAGAGTAGCTCAGAAACTCAATATGGAAGACAAGAACCAAAGAATGTCCTTTTCAAATTTGTACCCCCTGGACTTTATCAGGTTCCAAGGGGATAAAAGCCTTAATATTTATAAATATTCATAAAGCCTTTGTGGTACTTCCTTAGAAATGCTCTTCATTTAAGCATTAAATTATAAGAAAGGCACAAGCAGGAAGAATTTGATTCTGGTATATTTAAATGAATCCACGATTCCTGATTGTATAAAAACTGTGAGGAGTGAAGATTCTGTCATTTTTCATTATTTAATTTCATATATTCTTTCATTCTTTATTATTGCATTGAGGTGACTATTTCCCTTTCTGCAGTAAATCCTTCCCCTTGGGATTACACATTTGCACAATAAATATAGGATTATCTTCACCTACAGGAAATGAGGAGATAATCTTTGTGCTGCATACTCCACAAGTGACATTTTATTGTTAAAACAGTCTTTTTTTCCCACTGAAGCATGAAGAAAACAACAGCAATTACTGTCCTTTCTGAATTATTTTTTCTAGTTATGCTCAATTTTTGGAAAAAACAAATGAAGTTGCAGCCTAACCTGGTGGAAAGACCTTTGCAGCCAGAAGAGCTGTGTAAGAGCTCTCATGCTTGTACTGGGAGAACTTCAAACTCCTAGCAGGAATTATTTTTGAAGTTGATGAGCACAGCAACCAAATAACCAGATCAGGTTTGCCTGGCTGAGTCAGTCCACATGCATTGACTACCAGTGATTGCACTATACTGAACCCACACAGCATCTTTGGGGGGATTCCTACTCCTCAGAGAAGACAAACAGCATGGGAGGACCATTTGAACAATGGCCAGACAATACTGATTTAACCAATGAACACCTGCAATTTGAACTTCTCTGTTTCCATAGAGATGGGTTGTATTATTTATTGACCTAGGCAACACCTAACCAAAGCAAACCAAAATGCACTCCTGTCCTAAAACCCTGTGGGGAAGGCAAATATAAAGAGTGATTCAACTCTGTGATTCAAAACTCTCCTCCCTCTGATCTATGTTGAAAAACGAGCACCTCACCCTCTAAAACTGACACAGATTGTGAAATCTGCAGCCTTCAAAATACTCAAAATTTAATTTGACAAGGTCTTGAGCAACCTTATCTTCACTGGCCCTGCTCTGAGTAAGGGAATTGACAACAGAATCTCCAGAAATTCCTTCAAGAAAATTATCTTCTGATTCCTTTTACGCCTCTTAGAATTAACTCTTCACTTGGTTGTCTCATTTTAACCAAAGCATTTCACTTTAAGTTACCACTTGAAAATGCAACCACAGGCCTTATTATTCAAGGTTTCTTTTTTTACATCTCTATTTCCATTTCTTTTAAAATAACAAAGTGACCAGGGCTGAAGTGTTTTAAATTACCACTACTCACTAATACCAAGAGAAAGCAATTTCTTAGGGCTAATTTAATGCACTTCTGAATCCTGTAATTTATTTTGATTCTGTGTTCTCTCTTCCTTTCCAGGCTCTCTGCCAAGGAAGTTAAAGAGGGTCTTTCTGGCTAGATTTCCAGTATTCTTCACAGTTTTTTGTTTTGTTTGGGGTTTTTTGGGGCGGTGGGGGGAGGGTTGAAGTCTACAAACATAGGTGGATTGATGGCACAGGCCCAAGCTGCAGTCATTAGTGAGAATTAAGCCATGTGAAGCTGGTATTAAGAAGAGAAAGCAGAGAAAATAAACACCTCTTACTGTGGGAAAGTATACTTTGAGAACAAGGATGTAGACATCTTCTAGGGCAGATATAGGGAACAATATTTCCTAAGAAAGAAATATTTGTTTCTTTAAGAGTGATCTTGTAGAGAGAGATCTTCAAATGCTCAGGAGGAGACAAGATGCAAGGTATAAATTTTAGGCCATTGTTAAAGAATGGGCAGAATGGGATCTCAGTCCAAAACCAGAAGCAATATGAATTAAAGTAACTTCTTTATCATCATCATCTGTAGAGCAATGAACACTGCAGCCTGGTCCCCGGGGCTCTGTGGGGAGCATGTGGGCTCTGGAGGCAAGGCTGCCTGTCCCCAGAGGGTCCCTGCAAGGGCATTATGGGCTGGGCAGCAGCAGCTGCCTGCCCCCTCTGTTGAGTGCCAGGCAGGCACAGACAGACACAGACAGACACACAGACACGGCAAGGGCACTGCTCAAACCTCATTTTCCATGTCTGAGGTTGTCCTGGAGCACACAACATCTACAGCTGAGCAGTGATCCATAAAGGGAGGGCAAGACCAAACACTACAGCTACTCTGTAGGAGTGCCAGCTAGGGAGGGATGTAAACCTCCATGCAGAAAGACAAATGCTTTCACTTTGAGCATCAAGAAGACATCTGATATTCTGTGTCTATAACTGCATGTCTTTTGGGCTGTTTGCTGGCCAGAGAAACTCTTCAGAGACAGTTACTGTCTGCCACAGAAAGCATATTAACCTACAAAATTCTATTACATGCCACTGGCTCACAGAAAATTTGCAGGTGCTCCATTCAACCTCCACAGGAGGAGCTACAGAAACAGTGTGATCAGCATTTTTTAAATTGGGTTCAAGTATTCTTTCCTAATACTGGATTAAAAAAGGCAGTTTTCCAGTAAAAAAAAGTAGAAAAAGAAGACACAAAACAACAGAGAATTTCAACACTAATTATCTGACCTCACTTGTCACAGTATCAGATATGGGATAGTGAGCTCTCTGAAAATGCTGATTCTCAGTAACGTGCCTTAAAGGAGAAATTGAGCTGTCACGAATCCTCATCTTTGTGTACTGAAAGCAAGAGACCAAATTTACAACTAGAACATGTCTAAGAAGGTGGATTGTCACCTGCCTAAATCTCCTGATCCAACCAAGGCTACTCCTATTATCGCCTTGCTGCTGAAAACAGAAGAGATAAATGGGAAGGACAGATCTCTCAAGCTCACATTTAGCTCAGAATACATTAAAAAAGGAATGAAGGTGGTTACTTTTATGTTGTTTTTTCCAGAGATGGAGATGTCTACTGATTCTATGCCTGAATGAGCACTAAATGCTCTTCATAGGGTAAAACACTATCTTAGGCAGAAAATACTCCTGATGATATCTGCACTCCTTTGGTTTTGAAGTTGTCCTAACCATCCAAAGTAAATTGTTTTAATACTAATGCATTCTCTACATCCCATGTACTAATGAATATAAACAGAGAAAAAACTTGGTGCAGAAAGGAAAATACAGCATAAAGAAGAAGAGTTGTTAGAATAAGGGCACTTATGACTGCTCTCTAAATGAACAACTTACATGATGAACTTTTTCCTTTTGCTCTGTCTAGCCTGAAAAGATGATAAAACACCTTTATTTTTTTGAGGAGGAGTAGAAGACAGTTAAAGGACGGTTCAATGACATCTCCTTTTCAAAGACATAAATAGTAATACAGTGCTCTATAAGACTTGAACATTAAAAAAATGTTTAGAATAGTTAATTGTAAGCTGCAGTTAAAAAAGAATGATCACTTTAAAAAGTGAACTCTCAGTAGCATCCTGTATTTGTCAAACACTGTTCTTTCAGTCCTTGATATTGATTAGTATTCCACTTGAAGGAGGAGATAATGAAGTAGATTATTTTTTCTGCAGTGCACCTGACACTATCAGAAGAGCTGACACAGAGTATTTTCCTGCTTTCCAATTTGTCTGCCCCACCTATTTTCTTTTCTTTGAAGGCCACGGGGGAGAACGAATGGAAATTAAATTAAGACATTCCAGAAAATAACTGAGAATGAGGTGTATTTAAATTCTACACAAGACACAGGAGGGATGATTGGTATAGAGTCATAAAATTCAGATGTCATACCCTTTGCTAACTATGAAAATACAGAGTTAAAGTTAGTTACATGGTTTTCTGAGGTTTACTAGTCAGCGTAAATGCTAATATAGTTTGGCAGATGTTCCACCAAAATAACATCTTTCTCACTTTAGAGGTATTTTTCTTCTGACTACATATGCACACACAAAATCTCAGCCTGTTCATGTATCAAAGATGCCAGAATAAGCATGTAAGTAACTGTGATTGTTAATTTATTCACAGAACAAAACGCAGACAACAACCATATGCACTTCTTCAGCTGGAAAGCACCTGGGGCTTGCTGACAAGGAGAACCCTTGGTGAGCTGCAGGACCACACAGCTTTGAAGAGACTCAGCCTATGAATCCTTCTTTTATGCTCCTATTTATGTAGCTGCTGTCCAGCCAAGTGCTATTACATGGTCACGCACTCCTGGCTTCCCAAAACACTTGTGTATTTGGCCAGCTGCAGAGTAAAATAAGCAGCTTTGGCACCTGTAAAAAGAGCCCACCATATTCCCAGCCCATTCTCCCTTGCACCAGGGCAACAGGAGTGAGATGAGCACAGCAGGACCCTTGCAGGGGCACAGGTGCACTCAGAGAAACAAACAAAAGAACACACTGGTGTGGAGAGCAGAAACCAGGAATGTGGCAGACAGAAAATGCAAAGGATTAAAATGCACCCTAGTCAGCAAAAGAGTCAGGGGAACATTTCACTTCTTTGTATCTTTAAGCTTTCCTAATGAGCCGAACTCTGGGCTTTGTTGACCTCAGCCCTGTAGCAGAGGAGAAATGTGTTTGCTAGTGACTGCAGCTGCTTGACTGCCAAACAGAAGTAAGACAGGACTCCTTGGGAAAGGGAGCAGAATCCCTGCTTCCCAGCACGCATTTAGGGGAACACAAACCAGAAATATACTTGCATTTATTTCGTGACCAGTTTACATGTCTTTTGATGAGCTTGCAGAGCCACTATAATCCTGTGTTAGGTCAGGAACCCAGCATTTTTGATCTGTGTGAGAAACAAATTACTAAATACTAATTAGCTGGTCATGGGCTTTGAGTCAGCCACGGTGAGAACAGCCCTCCCATCACAGGCCTTGCTTTGCTATATTAGGACAAGTACCTGCTGTGTGCTCTTCATTTTTAAATTTCTGCAGTTCTGAGGATTACCCAATGTTCTCCCACACTTGGGATGTTTGAGTTTCAAATAGAGAAGATAACCTTTCCTTAGAATTCCCTTGAGCATTTAAAAGCACTCTCCTGGCATTATTACAAGGTAAGTCTTATTGATGTGTATTTTTAGGCTGCTAGATGTACAAAAGACACCTTTACTTGGTAGGTATTCTGCTTCTAAACACACTGTTTGATGCACACTGTGACATACCAGCTTTTCAAACCTGCACATGACACTTGTGTTTACCAGTATTTGAAGATGCAATCCATGAGAACAAAAGCCTGCCCTGAGAGGAGCTGCTTTCTCGTACTAGGAAAAGACTGAGAAGAATATTTGCCTGTCAAGGTTTAGGATAAAAACAGTTCTCCAGCCTGAACTAAAGCATACAGTGTTAATCCCATATTAAGTGTGGTGCTCAGCCCTGATGCTTTTCTTTCCACAACAGCCTCACACAGAGTCCACTAAATCAGCAGTGCTGCAAGGAGCTGGGCAGCTCCTTCCAGGCAAGGCTTGCAGACCTTGAGAAAGCCTTCCAGAGGCCTTTCTAAGTCTCATCCATGATACATAACGACTGTGAGGTAAAAGTAAAGAATATCCAATCCAAGCAGGGTTTCTGCCATGTCCAAGAACCATCCATGATTCCTCTCCCCAGCCTCTGCTCACAACACAGCTTTTCTCCTGGGCTGCTCTACATTCGTCTCTTTGGGGGATATTGAATCTCAGAAGATTTTTTTTTTTTTTTAGGTTTGGGAATTTTTAAAGTGAACTTTAATATTGTTGAGAATTGCTATAATAATCCCTTTGACCAAAGACTGACCAATTAACAATAGCTAACAAGACATTGTATTCTGAAGATGGATTCCTTCTTCTCCCTGTGTAAAACTCAAATATATTATTTTACCTTTTTTACCAAATAGTTCTCAAAATCATGTACTAAATCCCATGGACAGGGTAAAGGCATAAATGGGTTTCTATTTACCTGATATTCCAAATAAATCTCAACATACTGGAGCTGCTTAGCTATAAATAACCAACTCCCGCAAACCTTTTTTTCTTTTGTTATCTTCAAAGAATGCCCAACTGTCTTTTCCAAACTAAAGAAATTTATCACCTTTTTTTTTCAGTTTTGCCACCAATTCTTTCATTACCTTTGCTCACAGTACCCACTGCATAGTCTGCAAGTATGTGAGGTACACTTTACTAAGCATTGAACAGCCAGTGTTTGCTCCAGAGTAAGTCCAATCACATCCCTTTCAGGTCACTTTACTTGTCAATTATCTTGCAAAATTGCACTTGCATTTTTATTCCTTCTAAAAAGCATTCACATGGTGAAGTACTACATTAATTACACATCAGGCTGTGTTGAATTACTCATGTGGCTGGAACCACGTTTGTGTTGCTTTATAATATTTCAAAAGTGATCATGCTGTGTTAAACTGTACTCTAAAAAAAGTGACATTTCTGAGAAATACAAAATATTTTTTAATAAAAAGTATTTTCTTAGAAATTTGACTATGTTCTAGATTAACTTTTAGGTACATTAGAAAGCTCAAAGGAAAAGCATGGAAAATAAAAAGATATGGAATTAAAATATTCCCTCTTTTTAAAAATTCATTTTGTAAGTTAAAAGAATATTTCACACTTTACATTTTAAATGCCTACTAAAACATTCCACTATGGATATAGTATTGCTTCTACAAGATACAGGCTTTAAAATAAATAGCTAACATATAGCTTAAAAAAAAAAAAAAAGAAAAGAAAAAAAAGGAGGGCTTTAAATTCTTCTAAACTGACAATCAGGACATATAAGCCAAGCAAAAATCTTTTTCCTATTCCCCTTACCATGCCTCTGCCTTTGGTGTGTCACCGACAGGTCCAAAAGTGAGAGATGCCAGATCATCATGAAGACACAGCCGTAGGCCTTTAGCCTTTCACACATTAATAAGTTAGGATAAGTGACCTATACCCTCAACCCAAGCACTTCTAGAATATTCTTTAGGAGGAATGCCTTCACCAACCACAAGCCAGAGAGAGGCATGCAGAGATCAGCCAGTAGCCTGCTGACCACAGGATTCCAATCCTACCTACATATTAGCTTTATTTTGATCAATTTAGAATGCCAGGGTCTCCTACCCCAGCAAATGCCCTGCCCAAAGGACAGTTAAATATGCAACCTTAAACAGCCTGACCTCAAATCCCACATTCTGTAAAACAGTAAAGCAATCCTAAGTGCCATTGGTGATTAGACTAAACTAGCAGGCTAAATATCAGAATTAGTCTCCTTCTAAAGAAATTCTGTTATGGGCCTGGGTATCTATTTCTGATGGTACCATTTCAACAAATTGGCTTTTTCAGATCAAAAGTAATTATTTTACTCATGTTATTAAGAGGCTATAGAAACACTTGAGCTGCTTGAACAGAAAACATACATTTCCCTGCTCCCCAGCAAAGTGTGAACTTCTGTAGGAAGCCACCTCTTCTGCTTTTTCACAAAAATAAGAGTAATAAGAATATTTTTAAAAGGAATAAAGCATCTTTGGAAACAGGAACACAGGTCAGTACTTAACAGTATTTGACAGTAACAAAAACAGAAGGTCAAACCCACCTTTTTGTACTGAAGCATCAGTGGTAAGGGGCATGAATGATCTGTTTTCAGAGTAGTGAATACTTAATACCTGAGCTTATTCAGATACTACCTTTCCTAATTTGGCTTGGGTCAATACCACCCTTCAATAAAGACATAAAAACTGACATGAAGGAGGCTGCACATTGCTACCATTATTACTAAAAATCTACTAATCTATTAACCTAATCTATTAAAAGCAGAACAGTACCAGTCCCACTAGCTTAAAGCAGCAGCCAGTCCAACAGATCACATCTCAGAATCACACTGTCCCACATGACAAATTCTGTATTCCTTCACTTTTGGCAGAAGTTGGTTTCACAACATCCCTATTTCTCTTGAGGTATATTGGGAGCTTGAAAGGAAAGCCAGAAATAGTGGTGTTCCTCCTTGGCAGTTAGCCTCATCCAAAAAAAGTAGTAAACTACATTTAAATCAGCAAGATATTTCTCACATATCACAGTATAGAGTTTTTAAACCAGATATCCTGTTGTATCAAGGGTGAACCAAGCCTTCCTACCAGGATGGAGAAATCTTCCCCCAGGGACACAGCCAGTGTCAAACTTGTCCCTTCACCAACGCAGAGCCGCATGGGCAAGACTCCTCAGACTGGGCAAGAGGAGCTCGAGTACCCACAAATACAAATCATGAGAGCCATGAGGCTTCTAGAGAGTCCAGGTACAAACTGAGTCTACAAAGCATCTCAACTGGGTCACACAGAAGAGAAGAAAGGAGGCCAGAAATGTCCCCTGGTAACTGAAGGGATCAGTGATCACAAGAGGCCTCAGGAAGTGAGGACCGACCCCGAGCTCAGCAGTCTGACCCAAAGCAGGCAGAAGAACTAGCATTTGACCAGGCTTCCATCATCTCAGTGTTGACAAACACTGGCAGAAATCTGGACTGAGAGGAACTTTGTATACAAAAACTTCACCCCTCCATGGAGTTAGAAACCGTTTCAGTAGAGGTCATGAGAATCTTCTTGTTACCTAAATATTTAACTCAATTCTTGTGCTCAGTACTCAAAATGGTGGCAAAGGAGTTTTCCTCAATCTTAAGTCAAGGTTTCAGGCACAGCCTTTATGTTCTGTGAACACCTTTACCAGCCTCTAGACCGCTGCATTCGAATAACCTTCATCATGATGTGTCTTGTGCACCAGGCACAATCATCTGTAATTTAAATCTCTGATTGACATTAATTTTAACATTGCTAAAAGAAAGAGGAAACTTACTAAAGGACTTGATAATATTTAATTTGCAAAGAATTAACTTGATTCATCTTGAGGAATATTTCGTGCTGCTTTTTATACTAAGTATTGTGGTTTTCTTCTTTTGGGGACAGAGAGGAAGGGGAAAGCTACAAGAATAAAAAGAATCTTCATGATCATAAGTATGTCAAGCATTCCCCATGAAATAATAACATCTGGGGATTTCCAGCTGGAAAACAATTGTGGTGTTTGTTCATAGAGGATACAATAGCTGAGTTAAGAATTAAATACAGGAAGGAGTTATGTTATACTGTTTCCTTAAACAGAACCCAAAATAATAGTAACAAAAACTGACAAGAAGAAGAAAATTATTTTACTTTTCATAGAAAAAGGATGATATGTAAATTCACTAATTGGAGAATTCATTTCACGTGGTTTAGCTCTACAGGACATTCCTGTCTGAAATAACAAATGTTCAAGCACCTAATTACAAATGTTGCTATAAATAAAGTACTTTGGGCAACTATTTTAGTCATTATGCTAAATAACTACAGTAATCATTATACTTCAAACATGCTGAAATGTGGCAAGTGTTCAGATTTGGTACCCCTGCATTTTTATTCTGCATGTGAAATGAAGTGCTAACAGATATTGAACTTAGTGAATCGGATTCAGTTCTAATTTTTTTTTCTTCCACTGACATTCATCTCCAATTCCTGATCCATTTCAAGTCATACTTACTCCACACCAAGGTTCCAACAATAATATCATTATACTGACAGCTCCTATCAATTATTTCTTTTTAGAGCTGTTAATTTTTGTGCTGTAAACATCATCAACAATCACAAAGGAAAAGAATTATGAAAAAATGATAACCATTATCTCTCCCTTCTGTTTTCTTCTTTCCACCACAATCGCTACACCGACGATAAATTCAGAATAAAGTACAAGCAATGTTTGAAGTGAAGCCCTGCCGCCTCTGCAATTCACATTAAATTTCTGTAGTTGCTTCATCCTTCCCCACCCTCAGAAATTCTCATTTCTGTGCTGAATCCCACTTTGACTTCTAGATAAGGTTAGCAACTAAACTGTAACAAAAATAACAAAAGCACGTGTCCTGTCACTGGTATAGGCATTAATCAGGAAATCCATGACTGATTGACAGCTGTATTTCAGACAGCTCCTGTGTCTCTGCACTTGATCTGGGGCAGGCTGCTCTGGGGCCATGAGCCCCTCTGGACCTTCTAACTCCATTTTTGCACACATTTCATGCCTTGGAATAGAATTAGAATTTGAGTTTCTGTGTGGAAACACAAAGGATTAGAGGATGTTGAAGATACAGAGGTGTGGCTTTCTCTCTGAAAAGCCACAGGGGAGGGCACCAAGTGCTGCAGCAGCAAGTGGAACTACACACATGGCAGAGCAAGAGCAACAACCCCAGCACTGCCTGAACACTGAGACTGACACAGCACCGTGCCAGGGGCAGAGAAGGTCTGCACTTTCCACTCTTGCAGAATATCTTGCAACAGGTGTCTGCATGAAAACAAAGAAAGGTATGAAGGCCCAGGTCTGCTGGAACGAGCTCACCAAGAGGATGGCAGAACACAGGAAGATGGCTGTAAGGAGACTGGCTGCTCCACAACTGCAACAAAATTAGAGTGCAGCATCCTGTGACCATCTGGTGCAATACATTACTTTAAAATTAGCACTCTTGGGGAAAAATAAAGGAAAAGTTGTTTGGGGTGTTTTCTGAACAGCTAAGACAGAGGAAGCACAATGGTTTCAAAAAAAGATACTGAATTGTGAAGCCTATCCTGGGATCAGTCTGGTACACACTCAGGGATCCCCTGGGCATTGCTGTTTCATCCAAATCAAGTCACAAAATAACACCTTCTTTTTTATCTTCTTGACTTTCAGTAAGTTACTTCCCACTTGGCTCTTATGGGACTCTGGAGCATGAGGAGAGCCCACTTGAGACTCAGATAAAACCAAATACTCCTTGAAAATGAGGTTTCAGAATAGCAAAAAATATCCCTCAATACTGTTTCTTCTAGATAAGATTTACTCTGGCACTTGGTTCATTTCTGTAGCTTTGTTAGGCTATCAAAGTGACACTGATTTTATATAAATACCTATATACCACATTCACCTTTAAAAAAAATCCTAGAAGCTCTGGAATTCCATATTCCACATCTTTCTTACCTACAAGAGCCTGTCTGCCAAACAGCTACTATTAAAACAAAAAGCACCAATTTTACACGATTTTAATATTATCTAAATAATTTGCTGGTGTTACATTATCTCCCCTTATTTGGTTTTGCATGCTTTTAAAGGAATCCATAACAAGTTTTGCTCCACTTAGCTTGTTTTGCTCACTGTTAAAAGAAGTTAGAGAGATTCACCTTAGCAATAATGATCTCAGATGACAAAAACAAGGGTAAATAAGAATAATCACCTCCTGATACTTACTTTGCTGCCCAAGTGGCCTATCTGCTGCGTAGTATTTGATGAGTCTACTACCACAGTCAATACCAGGCAGCCCTTTAACATGGCGTTTGAATGTCAGAGACTATTTAGAACATGGAAAAGCAGGGATGGTTCCAGCTTGTTTCTTTTTGGTTTGCTATGCAGCATGCAGTCTCCACTGACTAAGGTGATAAAACTATAAAACATCGTGACAAATTGACTGAATTTTACAAGCTTTCCCAAAGTGCATTTTCATATTGTTTAAAGCTTTCCAGGGAAAACATGTTGGCAGTATTAGCTGGGCAAGGTACTGACATGCACAGCATTAAAAGGGAGATAATACAGTGCTCTCTGTGCTAAAAAAAAGTGTTATTCTCCCAGCCTGTAAGCAATCTGCTTCTCTGTGTGTCTTGGATGGCTCAAACGGAGGAGAGTAGCTGCAAGCAGCTCTAAATAGGAGCAAGCAGAAGCATGTGTGATAAACAGCTACTCCTCAAAGCTTTTTTCCCTCTGGTATTTCAATTCTTTCACAACCTCCCAGGAGACAAGCACTTTGACAGGGTCCTATTCAGGGCATGTTTGGTTTATATTCCTTCTTCAGGCTCTGCACAGCGCAGTGTGGTGTTCCATTACCTTCTGTACCAACAAGTGAATTTCTTGCAGCAAAGCCTTTCCTCGTTCTTTCTTGAGCATGGTAGAGCCCTCCAGACGTCTGTTAAGGTTCCTTAAGTCACAGAGGGAAGGACAGCTTAAAAAAATATGTGAATGGGATAACACATTTCTGCAAATTTGGTGACATCAGAAGCAGCTGTATGGGTGGCAGGCTCAGGACATCATTCCAAGAGGCTGCAATGCTACAGCTGAGTGAAACACAAGTGTAAATTTTCTGCTTGCATTCGTGTTCTCCTTCACATTGAGAGAATGCTTGAAACCAAGATATAAAATAAAAATAGACAGAACTATGTTCTTTACTGCACTCTTCCTAAACATTGCTATATATTTCAGCTGTTGAAATACATGCTTGGGAGTCCAAATGATGAGCCAAATATGCATCCTCACTCATACTCCAACACTCAAGCCATTCTAAAGCTCTTCTCTGAGCCACTCTCACCAACACCACTAAACCAAAATCCTCCTCCAGTCTGACAATACTTTGTCCTATACAGTTTAGAACACCATTTGCTTCGTGGTAATCTTCAGCTAATTCAACCTAACATTGCTTTTTCCCACTACAACAGTTATAGAAGGTAGCAAAGCATTAAGTAACTGCTTGGCAAAAGCATGCTTTGTATCTTGGATGAATAAAAATGTGAGTATATTATGCCCAAGAGCTGCAGAACTAAAAAAAAAATTAAGAGATTACAAGTTACAGACAACTGATTTTTTTTTTGTTTTTACTTCACTATTATCTAAGAAGTGCTTTAATTTCTTGACTTGCTAAAGTTTATAAATATCTTCCAAATCATGAGGGCAATAAATCTGCTTTTTTTAATCACCAGTTTGTTCATGAACAAGCTGATCATTCTTCCAGGTGGAAATTATTTTCTGCTACTCATACTCCTATTATCTCACCTGTCTGCTTGTCTCCACACCAGGGATCATGAAAGGATTCCTACAGAAGACAGTAAGAACAGGGTGAACTTGTTACCTGCTTCAACCTAATACTCTTGGCTCAGGAAGCCAACAGTTTTCAGACTAGGACCTGGATATGGTTTCTATGCATTTAATTCCTCTCAGTACTTCTCTCTCTCATTAACTTTTCAAGACATCCCTGTATCGATGTAAAACCTTACCTCTGCAGCAATCTGGAGTGAGAACAGCCACATTCTCTCATGTTTCAAATTTATCGCCTGCTACTTTCCCCTGCTGAATGTGCCTGCATTAGAAGAACCAGTGAACAACAGATAATCCCTCTCCATCTCAGTCCAGGTTTTAGAGACTTCTATCATATTATTCTACAACTGTCTCTTTTCTGAAGAAACTTCTTCAGATTATTTGTAATTGGATTAAAAAAGTGCTGATGTCATGGAGAGAAGACAACATGCCATTTTATTTCACCATCCAAAAACACAAACTGAAAAAAATTGAAACCTTTCTAGATAAGCACAACTATCCCCTAGATAAATTGGCACACTGAAGTGGGAAAACAAATTTTGTTTACTTCCTGACTAGAACCAGGTTTGCATTAGGCAAATTAGGCATTTTATCTAAATAACCTGCTTGATGACCTGTTTCCAGTGAGCATTGTGGTGCCCACTTTGGCTGGAAGATTCTCAAAGAGGACTCCCAAATGCCAGAGAACAAATAAAGCTTTCAGCCAGTGATCAGGCAACAGGAAGCAGAGAGAAAATTTGGCTAGACTAACATGGTGATACAGAACACTTTGAAATTTCTGGAAAGACAAGCCTAGGTCAGCTCTTAAGAGTTCATGTATGCCTTCCTTCTTTATGCACCCTAATAAAAACAAGGTATAGATGTGTGCATCCATATGGCTACACAAAAACAAATACATCTTCCTGCAGAAAGCAATTCCTGGTGAAAGGTTGATCCAAGTATCTCATTTCTGTTTTGAATTTGTTATTTACATCTTTAAACTGACTTCACCATAGAGCTAGAGGTTCTTTGCTTCCTTTCCCCATCACCAAAACAGAAAAATATTTGCAAGAAATCAAGAATGTAAGTGCCTTTAGAAAACATAAATACACTGTAAGTGGAGTCATCTACTAGCAGGAAATTACATGTCTGAGAGGGAAAACAACCACCTAATGCAAAACATAATAAATGTTTGTCTAGAAAAAGCATATGAATATTTGATGCTTGAATCTATTTCTTTTTAAATTATCTCCAACACACAATGGGCACGCTAAAATTTCTCTGAGATCCTTTTTCAAGCCCTCATTAGCCCTCTTCACAGTAAAACTTGCTGCAGACAGAGATCTGTCATCTCCTTTCTGTCTCTGCCCACTGCAGGCAGGTTGGGCTAGATGAATTAAGAGGTCCCTCCCAATCCAAACTGGTTTCTGATTCTGTGACTGTTGAATGCAGTGTTGTCAATGGCACTGAAACAGAAGGATTTATGCAATCCAAATCACAATCTCCATGTTCCAGACAATGCTAACCTGGCCTGTGTTCCTATACTCTTACATATTCCATTCCCTAATGATTTTTATTTTCTAGCAATACTCATTGAAGTATAACATAGAAGACATGTTGAAGAGCTGAGTAGTTGAGAAATACATTGCTCTTACAGGAAACTTGTCTTCTAAAATTGTTCATTCCCAATACCAAATATTTACTAATAAGGCCTTTGGGAAGCATGTGTCTTCATCTTAAATAATGACAATATATTTTCCCAAAGCTCGGAAGGAATGACCAAATTAAGGAAACAACTAGTTAAGCATCTCTCATCTCCATCAAAAACTGTGTGCTGCAAATTAGCATCTCATTTCTTTCCCAGTTCCCATTGCAGGATCTGCAGGGCTTGGAATTACTATGTTACCATGAACTTCTCAGTGTCTTTAAATATGATAATAATAAAATTAAAAGATGCCTCTGTACTTTGTGAATATAACTGAAGAAATTATGAATATTTTTCTTCAAATAGGACCTTAGGGTGCAAATTCAGCTCAGCTGTAAGTGCATTTAACTGTATGGAATAATTCCAAGAATAAATTTGTCCCACTATCCAGAAGGGTGCTTGCTTTATTGAATTAGGAGAATTGAGTGCACTCATCCTGTTCACAGATCCATTAGTCAGTAGTTATGACAGGCCATAAGCAAAATCTATTATTAGCACATTAACTGAAAATGCAGTTTTTCACTTGCAGAATCCGTAGCCATGATCTTAAAACTACTGAAAGAACACTGAAGCCTACTGAAAAAAAACCCAAAAGACTCAGTCTTAATTTCAATTTCAAAAAGGTGATACATATGCAGGGTTAAAGAGGGGGATCTCAGAACATGCTAAAATTTAAGAAAATCTCACTAAAACAGTTTATTTCATCAAAGGCAATTCCATATTTGAGAATAATAAAAAAGAGAAGCTTCCCTGCTGGATCTATGTAAAATTCTCTGTGCCACAGTGCCAAGTGGTGGCCAGGCACTAAAGGAGAATCAACCAATTAGCAAAGTGTTCCATTTGGCACAGCCTGGACTTCCTGTGTCTCCACACCTCATGTTACCATGACAGAAACTTCTAAAGGGACATCTTTAGCAAGAAAGCATCTCACCCTCTGAAACATCTTTCTTTTCATCTTTTCTACACACAAAACCAAACATGATCACTTTACAGGAAGCCAGAGTATTGAGAGTTGGTCCGTTCCCACTATGAAAGGGCTTTTTTATATAGGCTTTGCTGTAAGTCAATTCAAATATTCTTCAGCTCTAGAGGTAGAATACAATCACATATCCCTTTGAGAAATACAGTGGATCAAGACAAATGGTTTTAAAGTATTGAAGGAAATAGGAACCATGAGACTTTAACATAAATACATCCAATTTCCCATAATCCAGATTTCACTAATTATTTACTGCAAGAAACCCATGGAAGATTCCAGCCTAACAGCTCTGGCTAACAAACTCCTGTCCTCAAAAGGCAGCAGAAGCACAAGCTTCCTGCAGTGCCAGTTTTGCACTGCTATCAGCTTAGAAAGGCATCCTTATTTTTGAAAAAGTAGATTTCATATTGACACTGACTTTTGTCATTGCTGAAATTGCTAAGCTGCATATTAATTAATAGAGACAAGCCAGTAACATGGACAAAAAACCCAGGGGAGACTGGACTGCTGGCCAAACAACAAGGTTTCAAAACTGCCGTGACTCATGCAGAACCTGAAATGGTAACCTGGAGATTAAAAACCTCAATGCCTCATCTCTTAAACCACCTATCTCCCTCCCAATTTGCATAATGTGAAACAGAACTCAGAATTAAGCATTCGTGTCTCTTCTGCAAGAACAACAAGCCTATAAATCAAAGTCTCGTCACTGTGTGTGCAATTTGCAACATCTCAGTGGTCTCATCCCCCTGTAAGGATTGATATTGAGGCCCTGCCCAGAGTTAGTGCTGTGGAGCTGACAGGAGCACTGCAGTGCGGCTCTGGGGAGGACAGGGACGTGCTCGGCCCAAAGAAGCCCTGCAGGAAGGAAGGCACGGCCCTCCCTGCACTCAACACATCCTCTGGCAAACTGGGACAGACAATTCCCCATTCTTATAGACCACAAACACAACACAGGCTGATCTGTCAAACTTGTGTCTGTTTCTTTCCTTACTATCATCATCATACAATCTGCTTTTCCAAAACTAAATTAGCATGGATTCAGTGGAGCAAAGCTTCTGCTACTATGGTTTAGGTAAATTACTGCTAGAAAATCAAATGCCAATGAAATTCCTAAGACCAGCTTGCTCAGTGGTGACAAGATACTGAATGATTTTTGTTACTGTATATTAAAATATATAGCAAAAATTTATTTATTAGCATAAAAATTAACTTTAAATATAAGATTCTGAAGCAGAAACAGATTCGGCATTTGAATTAAATAAACATAAAAAGAGACACACTGTTTTCTTTTTATGGCAGAACAGCATTTCTACCATGTTAAGTTGTACATCTTGCTCATAAAATTTAGTAACAAATATAACAATGACAAAGCTTTCCCGACTCAAAATCAGACATACTAGGAAATAACACGCTTGCAATGTTGTGAATGTAAATTGTTCACCAGAAAGTTGTTTTCTGAAACATAGTTTTGTATATGTACATGTCTGTGAATGACAGACATTAAATTCAGGGGGTTGGAAGAGCTGTTTCCTGTGGGTTTGCTGGAATAATTTTCTGGGAGGAAAAAAAACCCACAAACCAACAAACAAAAAGAAACCAAACATGAAATTGGGAAACTCAACTAATACCTTTGTCTTGAAAAATATTTTGGTCATTGAGAAGGTTTTTGAGATGCCTAAAACCAGATGGTTTTTGTCCTAATGATTAGAGCACTTTGCTGGGTCATAGGAAGCTCCACAACCTCCATTTTCTCAGGGCACATTCACACACACACACAAATCAAATCCACCTTTTGATCTGAGTCCCATTTCCAAGGGTGCTGTCTCATTACTGACAGCCAACATCATCTCTTAAAAACTTCACTGAGGAAAAAGAAATAAGGGTTTGGACAATCATCTTGAAAGGGAAATATGAAATCTTCCACAGAATCTTACATTTTCTCTAAAAAATACTTTTAATCTTAGCACATACCAGACAAAACCAAGGATATTATTTTAGAGGATGTACCCAAGACATTGACAGTATAACCATACTTACTGTTATTATACTTACGCTTTCTAGAAACTTTGTTTTCTGACATATTCTATCAATTTTAGTTCTTTTGTTGTTGTTTTTTTTTCTTTGCCAACACTTCTGCAGAAGTGAGGGAAGTAAAAAATTATAATAACTGCAAATAAAGCTCAGATTTCTGTGCAAATTACCAGATTCAGTAAAACACGGATGCAATCCAAAGGAAGATAAAGAGTTGGGATTACATCTGCTGTGATTTGCCAGATGAATTTATAGTAACTACTGATAAAAGAAAAAAGAGTTGTTGGGGAAAAGGAATAGATTTAAATCAAAGCCAAAAAGTAGGTCAGTTACTACTTTAGGTATGAAAGTATGGAAAATGACAAGAGATGCAGCGCAGTGCTGGCAGAGCAGGCTCTCTCCATGTGAGCCAGGGCTCTCTCCATGTGAGCCAGGGCTCTCTCCATGTGAGCCAGGGCTCCCTGGAGGGGCAGTGCTGGTCACTCAGCCCAGGGCCAGCTTGGTGCTGGGGCAGGGCAGAACGGCAGCACTGCCACCGTGGCCGCACTCTGAGCTCACCTCTGCCACGACAACACACACACAGAGCGCTTGTCTGTTCCAATCAGGGGAAGAAATATATACCAAAGCACCTTAAAATCCATCTTTTATTGGAGATACAACATTTACCTCTTCTTTATTAAGAGAAAAAAAGGGTAAAGAAGGCAATGTTCACGGAATGGAATGATGAAGAGTAACAACCCATGAAACTGCTGGTAGCTGGCAAACAGAAAGGAGACCTTCACTGCTATGTACAAAATGTGTTTTTTAAGAGGATTTCACCATTCAACCAGCAAGTCTGATTTTTTGCCATAAGCATAGGAATATTGCATCCCTGAGCAATCCTGAAGAAATGGAGAATTGTCTACTCGAAAAAAGCTATTGTTACTTTGGCTTTTTAAAGCACTGTGACTATTTGCATTTTTCTAGTGTGCATACTATGCTTCGTTTTATAAGATACCAACTACACACTTGAGAGAAGGGGGAAAAAGTTATGGTATTGTAATGAAACAATAAAATGTCCTTTAAAAAAACACACACAAAACCCAAGTAACAACACCACATGCACAAGAATATTTCCTATCAAGCTGCACTAAATCTTTTCAAGGAGCCCTGGAAGAATAATATCCAAATATTTTCGTTTATGTTCAAACAGCATGAATACACATTCTAAAGGAAAATTATTTGTTAGACACATTTGATAAATTTAAAGAGCCGAACGTAACTCAAATAATATTTAAAGCTATTTTAATGACCTTACTCTGAGTTGCATATTGCTCTACAAATAGTGTCTTTGACAAGTTAAGCTGTGCTTCCATCACAGACACTTATCTTTTACCTGTAAGACCCACAGAAAAATGCATATGTAAATAGAAATGTCATATGGAGGGCAGACATATGACTATCTGGAGGTAAAGTGGGGCTACCTGGTCATAATCCTTATAACAAAAACATATCCCCTAAGACACTGTCAAGACAATAACACTTTGTAAACATCCAGAGACTGCAGCAACGCAAATTGTATTTGGCAGGGTTGCCCCAAGGTTTGTTCACCAACACTGCTGTGCTTCTGAACCAGCCTTGACAGAACCCTGAAGTTTCAGCCATAGTAAGGAGCATTCAAATGAAAAACGAAAGCGTAAGTCAATTGTGAAAAGCTGCTCTGGAAACACGCCTGCCTGATACACTGGTGCTCAGAAAACAAACCAGGCAAACAAAGGGAGGAGGAGAGGCAAGTGACCAAAACTGAAAACTTTTAGCTGAGAAGTTAAAATTTAACTAAATCAGAACCTTTTACAGGAAAATAGCAGTGCCACCAAAACTCAGTGGAAGAGCACCTATCAGTGCCCACCTATCTTACGGGGCAGGGTGCTGGCACATACAAACCACCTCGGCAAAATCTGACAGCATTATCAAAAACCTTGACATCTCATAAAATTCTTCCCTAAACCAACAGGGCAGAGGAAGAAGGAAAGATTTATTGCTTGTAAACCCCATTTTCTGCCCCTTGTATGCCCGTTTCAATTTTGCAGAGAAACGGAGTTCAACAAGGACAAGAGAGCAGAGTTTAATCCCCGTTTAGCTTCAAATCTGTGCTTCCAAAAACTCACAAAACTCAAAATATTCTTTTTCCATTAATACAGGTTTTCAGACTCAGCTTCTAAATAATGAATACATTGTTAGAATGATTACTATTTGTGGCTGTACAAACTTACTAGTTTTAGAAAAAGCCCTGAAAGATCACTGAATACTTGCTCCATTCTTGCATAATTCTGTAATTTCTGCAATATCCAATAAGGCCTCATTAAACCCAAGTCCTTGATGAAATAAAAACTAATAACTTGAAAAGAAATTAAGGTCCTTAAGGTTATACTGTATGCTAAGGGAGACATTCATGTATACACCCACACTTCCTAGGAGAATCAAATTCAAATTCCCACTTTTCTTATTTGGAAGCAGAACATAAATACAAGAAACAACTGAGCATAAGAAGCTTAAGAAATAAGCAAACAATATGAATCATCTGAATCCAGGAACTGAGTCTACTTCTACAGCCACATTTCATTAAACTTAAAAGTAACAGAAATTGCCGCGGTAATGAACTCTTTGGGTAACAAGGAAGGCTCAGTTGTTTTGGATTTTGAGGGAAGGATGTTTGCTTTCCTTCATTACACTAACTTGATTTTGTTCACAGGTATTTTACATTACTGAAGTTCCTTGGTGAAACCATTTGAAATACAGTGTCTTTCCATCAACTTCAATACTGTTTGGAATAATCTGTTTGCAAGAACCGTGATAGCATACAAGTATTCCACAGGGAACCAGAGGTAACCTTGTTGTGCTTTATATTCAGCACAAGGCATACATTTATTAAATATCTGTGATCATGATAGATTTCAACCCCAGCATCCTGCCTTTGCCTCATGAATGAATCTCCATCTAAAGTCCCTGAGGTCTGTAGTCACCTTAACAGCTCCAGCTGGCAGTACTTACTTTAAAGATTTCAAAAGAAAATTCTCCTGTTACTCTTTGAGCCAAGATATTTTACATATCCAAACTTTACTTCACAGCTGGATATGCCCATGACTGCAAGCAAACCTAAATTATCACATCAGTCCTTGCCTTCACAAATCGAGTGAGCAACAACCACATTTCTAACAGTAGAGATTTAAACATGAAAAAGTATCTTTTAACAAGATCCAAGATGAAAATGCACATGCAAATAAAAAATGTAATTCCTGAATCTTAACACTCACAATGCATTGTCTATAAAAGTTTGAAGCTCACCTAAAACTCAAATTCTCAAAATCCTAACACATAAACTTTGATACATAAGTCTGGTTTGAAATACTGAGCCCTCTACTAGAATGACCACCACAAAAAGAAATTAGTAACACTGTTAGATTCATAAAATTACACTTTTAAGACCTGTTTTAGGTGCTGCTATGTGAGATAGCTGTCCTCACTCACAGGAAGGGGAAGAAGGGAAAGGTCACATTCCTGTCTTCTAATTTATTAGCACTATACAAATAAATATTTGAAAAGAGCATGAATATTAGATTGCCTAAGCAACACTGGTGCCTTGGGATTTTTACTACTGAATATATTAGGCCTGAACTTTCAAAATCATTTGAAGAAAGGAGGTGAAATCACAAATATCTTGGGAATATACAAAGGCAGAGGAGAGAAAATTAGACAGCGAGGGACCTTAAAGCATAAGAAAATCCTTCATTTTTGGCAGCTGATGTGTATTGCATGCATTAATATGCAACAGTCCCCAGAAACACTAGCTGATGTTACAGTCACCTCATTTTAAGTACTGTTTATAGTAGGGAACAGTCCTAGCTCAGACAACTTAGTGTCTCAATAGGCAAAACAAATTATCTCCATTTATAGAACTGCATGTCACCCAGAGTCAGAAATAGCACTGCATTAGCACCGAGCTCACAAAAAAGCAAGGGGAGAGTCACAGCTCATGTTAACCACATGGTGTATATATTAAATAGCTTACAATAATTAGTGGTTAGGATTTCTTTTAAATAAATAAAATAAAAATACACCATATAATGTGAATAAATTTCAATAAATCAAACAGAACAGAGAATGTGGTCAACTCTAGAGAGTTTACAGCATGCTAACCTGGTATCTGTATATTGGTACATGGCTTTTCACAACAGCATGTCAGTAGTGTTCAGAATACAGCAGGACAGGTGTATCCATGGATAGAACATGGACTGCTATCTCCCCCAGGCTTTCAGAGGAATATCTTTACTTTCTATGGCAGGTGAACTCAGTTGTCCATTTTCAAATAAAGGTGGTTTCTTCAGTTCAAATGTTGAGGCAGAAGAAGGGGACAAGAAGAAGAGTAAGACAGAAAAGAAGATTAAGTAATTTTAGAACAGGAACTGGCCTTCTCAAGCCCTCAGTCTGTGTGTCTTATCTGTATTCTGTACTACATTTTATGACCTGAATTATAAACCGTTAGTATTCACATGTGCACAGCATTTATTGCAAGCTAAACTATTTCTTTAAAACAAGATAATTAAAATTAGTTGTGGTGGGCATGAAATGCCTAAGAAACCTTTCTAAAATGTTCCCAGAGCTTGCCCTTGGATACAAACTCATGACTCCACTGAAGCACCCTGAGTACACAAAGAATTAAAAGACTTTTGTAATTTTCTGACAGCAGAGACTTTTGAATTAAAGTGACTCATTATTAGCATTTACTCTTTTGAAGTTACTTCTAATTTGTTTTGAGTACTCCAAGGGAAAGTATGTTCAAGTAGCCAGAGGTGAGGCTTTCAATAAACTACATGGCTTCTAAAGCAGACTAGCAGAGTTTGGTAACAACTAGTAACAACTCCATGGACTCATTCAGTATCCCAGCTGGTGCATTGAGACACTGAGGGATTTTCATTCCCTGGGGAAAAAATCCAGCCTCCAAAATGACTGAATGAAGGGACAGCCTTTCACAATCCCATCACCTGATGTGACACCACACACAGTTCCTGCTGCAGCCTTGGTCTCGTGCAGAATAGCTGCCAGCACTGTACACAAGCCTGAGACATGTGAGAAAAACTTGGAGGAGATTACACAGAGCATCATCTGAATTGTGCCCAGCAACTGAGCCAATGTTGATGATTCCTCAGCAAAAAATGCAAAGATGGATTTTTGAAGAAAAACAAGTGGTTACCAGCCTACCCAACGGTTAGAGGGTCATAACCTTTTCTTCAGGGATGCATCATTAATGAAGGTGAGTAACAAGAAGCACAACAGGGCAGAAATCCGATCACAACCTTGGAGGTTTTCAGAAACCACAGAACAAGCTTTTATAGCCCCAACACCACAAAAATATACTGTGTATGGTCTCTGTCAGTAACTGCCATCAGCAATGGCTCAAGTGGCCCACTTTGAACCAGGGAGAATTTGGACACTCTAGCATTATAGGAAGTAAGCTCAGACATTGACTTCTTTTGAAACAGCTCAATTACTTTCCTGTGGTACTGAATTCCTGACATAAAGGAAAAACTACTGTTCCACTGTAATTGGTTAAGGATAACTATCAGCAAAGCACAGTTATTGGGAGAAAGACCTTTGCGTTCAAATACTGAAGTCAGCAACACAATGTTTAGAGATAATATTTTGATCATATGATGTCTCATTTTAAAAAGCTATTTATACAGCTTACCTCTGAAGAAATTTTCTTACATAAAGAACAACATGCCAAAGCCCACTGCCTTAGAATTATCACCACAGGACATAGTTTAGCTTCAAACCCTTTAAAGTTCTTGAAGCACACAGCACCAATTACATTTATTTCTTCTCTGTACACCTCTGTGTGATTAGGCAAACATTGTAGTGCACACTGGATGACAAACAGTCTGTTTCAGGTCTCATGGCATGGAGAGAGTGGGGAAGAGCACATAATCTACTTCCTTATGTCAGTATTCCCCAAAATATTCCATGGATGTCTCTGGTGATCGCAAACACAAATCCACAAATACATCTGCCTACCACCACTTAGGAATTCTTCCTTGATTGAAAGAAAAAAGGGATGGAGCTACTCGAGCATGGGCCGAAATATTCATGAGGTCTTAAAAAACCCCCAAATATTCCTGAATGGTCAATAATATTGCAGACTGCTAACAGGTTTAAATAATCACTACAAACACTGGTCACTAGTCCATTATCCAGGAGGAGTCAGTGACAACATGAGAACTTAAATAGCATTTTGCATACAAAGGGAGGCCTTAGCCGGTCTGAAAAGGGTAAAGGAATTCTGAGGACTCCTGAGGGAACATCAGATGAGAAATGCCTTAGAATTGTCAAAAAACTCAGCAGTGAACATTTTTGATAGGACAGCTTATGTTTAAGTGTAATAAGAGCTGATTTTTGAGCTTTCACATATTACTCATGTAAAGGTAAATTTCACTTTGTTTTCCTGGGAGATTCTTTTCATCAATAAGAACTAACGCACCCTCCTCCAAAGCCTTGAATAACCAATAGAGGTATGGGCAAACATAAAACCTCACACTCCCCCAAGCTCAGAAACAGAGACTTCTATTTATTAAATTAGTTGAGATATTTCAAAAATAAACATGGTGTGTGTAAATCTAAAATGCAAAAAAAAGTGACAAAGAAAAGTTTCATGGATAGTATTTACAATTACTATGAATATATAATTATAGAAATCATAAGCTATGAAATAATTTAGTCAAATATTCTGCAAGCTCATTTTTCATTCCTTAAGTTCATCAGAATTTAATAATACTAAATTACATGAAAATTCACAGTAAATATCTGCAAATATAATTTTATAACCTTCCACATTCTTGATATAATGAAAAAATGACAAATTAGCTTTATGACAAACAGTCTAGCAATAGTCAATTGATGAACAGCTTCCAAGTTCTTTGAAAGTACTAGTGTTTATAAATTGAATGGATATACATTATGGGGTTTACAGAATGTAGAAAAGAAAGTTCATTATTTTGGGTCTCCTGCTAGTATCCTAAGTCATGACAAAAATATTATATAAACTTTAAAAGCAGGAAAAATGCTGAGTAAATGTTCAGAATATGAAACAAAGGTAATTCATACTGTCAGTATAGTTAAAAGAACAGAACAAGTACCAATGAAAAGTTTCAGCTGAGATTACAGTGAGACTGAAAATGATGACTAGCAGGTGGTCGTAAAGTAGGATCATGCAATATCTGATATATGCTAGGATAAAAAGAGCATAAAACATATGCATAATTTGACAGCAGTAACTCAATAAATTTTCTCCTGGAGTTTTGCTTTTTAGTAAAAAATCTTGTTCAGGAAGAATCCTGACTCTGATCTTAGTTACACATTTACATAAATACCTTCTTAGCCAGGGGAACTTTTCTTACTTCTGTTAAAAATTAATGAAACACATTGATGAAAAAAAAAATTCAAAATGTGCCAAGAAACAAGCAGTAGGGAGAAAAGCATTGGTATAATAAAAGAACTTGCTTTAGATCTTGTCACTTAAGATTTGATATGACTGGATAAAAAAAGCTTAGAGAGAGTCTAAGGATCACAGGGAAGAAACAAAGCAGTTCTGAGCTTGACAAGCACTATGGTAGTAGAAAATGTCAATGGAATTTGGAATAAACCGTCCACCTGGGAATAGTTTTGAGTTGGTGACTTCATTAGGTGGCTGTTCCCTACTGGTGAGAATGATGAGAGCTGGTGCTGTTCAGATATTTGAGCTGTGAGCCCTGAGTTAATACTGAGGGAAGAACTGTAATGTCATTTGGCAGTCCAGAGCAAGGCAGGAATTTCCACTTGGAGCCATCCTCCTGCCAGGCCCATTTAAGATGCATTAGCACCTCTTGGGCACCCAGGCTCTGTACAAGAGACAACATTTGTGCCTTAGCTGAACAGCTCCTGTCTATTTTCAGTAGATGATTCAGATACAGATTTGACCAAGCAGATACTGAAAAGCTGAGAGACTTCTTTCAGGACAACATTACAAAGTGTATTAGAACTACAAAACTGAACATGTTTTATGCTGATTTGCACTTTAAATACCTCTCAAGATGGGAAGAAAAGTGCTTTGATTATTGTACAGCACTGCTAAAGTGTTTTCTGAAAAAGCTCGGTTTTCTGTCAATGTGAGAAAGGTCTTTGGGAAGACTTTCTTCCCTCCACATCCTAGATTTTCTTCCCTGATAATGTCAAAGACTGTTTCCTCATATGAAGAAGAGCCATTGCACTGGCTGATGGGTCTTACAGTGTGGGAGCTTTGAAACTTAAGACAGCGAAGATCGTGCTCGAACAGACTGTGCTCTCTTGTGAAGAGAGGAGGCAATAAAATCCTTTGCTAAGAAAGACAACTGGAAATTCAGCTCAGTGCAATTTGATTGGAAGGAGAAGCACTTTATCTTTCTGTACAAATTACTGGCTTATCTGAACTGTGTTTAGTTCAGATGTTAAGAGCATTGCATTAATCCTCTGAACAATTTAAAAGCTGTAAACCCTCCAGAACTGACTTCTAAGAAAGCTACCAACAATACTGATAAATAACAGTATACATACATGAAGGATGCTGGCTGTATTTTTGACTTAAAATTTTAGCTCAGAGCTGGTTGATATTTTTTAATCTCAGCCTTATATACATAAAACATATTTTTCCTTTCCTTCCAATGAGTAAGGTTTGGTTTCTTTAGGACAGGAATGAAACACAACCTCCAGGTCCTTGAGCCCTGCAGCACATCCAGTGGGATTCATTCCAGCAATCATTATTTTACACAGCTTGCCAGGCAAATTTTCTGACTATGACTGACCTGGGGAACTGTGCTGGGACAGGGAAAGATTGCCAGGGAATACCTGACCTCAAGATCAGGTTCTAGGTGACACGTTTAGATATGTAACATGCTGCAATGTCATTTTCCCATCAGTACAATCGATGTCACCCTCACAAAATACAGGAAAAAAATATTCCTTCAATATATAAGTAATTAAATAGATGCCACCAATAAATGTTAACTCACCATTACCTATTCAGTCTTTATTAAGAATTCTGAAAAGCAAACATTTTCTCTATTAAGTGCTGGTCCCAAGAAAGATGCAGTTCTCTTTCTCCTCTTGTCCAAATACTGAAACTAATTTTCCCTAAACTATTTTTTCCCTAAACAATAGCTACTATTTTAAAACATCTAATCACCACCTAAAAACAAAAAACCCAAAGCCAAAAACAAAGCACCATTTTTTTTTCATAAAGAAAATTACTTATCATCCAAACTCTTCAGAGACTCCCAAAAAAAGACAAAGAAACTCACTAAGAATAAATTGAAGAAGAAACAAACAACTCCATCAAATTGGCAGCATGTCCAAACTCACAGTGTGTTATTAAATTAAATCAGTGACATTTAAATGGGTGCACCTGTATGCATACAAAAATAATTTCCTAGTTAATTAGCTCTGCAGCTATGGATGCCCTAATAGGTCAAAAGTACATTAATTATACCTAAATGAACAGAAATAATTTACAGGTGGCCGCAAACCAGTAAATATATCTCAACACCTCAGATTCTTGCACTAGGAGATAGTGTCATATATTCACTTATCATATTTTCCAGGTGTAGAAAATATCATTGGAGGCAAGATGTCATATTATTACTGAGTGCAATTATCCAGATGGCACAGGACAAACACGTCAGATGGGATTGTCCTGGACAGAGGGAGCTGCACACTTGAGGAAATAAGCACAGCCATGTGCTTTGGAGTGCAGCACACCCAGAAAGGCAGAGAGGGGCCAGAAAACAGCCCAGAGCTGGAAGAGGATGGGAGAGGGCAGCAATGGATCTGAGAAGGAATTTGAGAGTTTGAAAAACACAGAGAGCTGCAGACATGGTGATAAAACCCTCAATTACTGGAGGGGGGGGGGAACAACAACAAAAAACAACCAACAAACCCACACTTAGCAGAAATGATGCTAAGTGTTAATCAAGCATCTGTACAGCCTTGCACTTGCATTCTGGTAGAGGATTTCGGCAGAGCATCTATTTGACCAAAATATATTATCTGAGTTCTATATTTAGAAAGTAGAATAACATGTTAGAAACTGTTGGATGTTCCAAACTTGATCAGGACTGAAATTCCATTTTTATTTGAATTTAAAGAAGGGAATTCATATTCAAACAAAACATCTATTTAATCATTCTCCAAAACAAACCTCATTTTTCAACTTTTATTAACTGAAGAAGCAATAAACTGAAATAAGAACTTTCCCCAAAGGTCCCTGTGGAAAGTCCTGTGTATTATTTCTATATTGTTTTGGTTTAAAAAACCAAAAACTGTTTCATCTCTCTATTGCAACAGATGACCTACATGAAACTGCAGAAATGGCCCATTTCATCTTTAGGAGGGAAGCTAAAATGGATGAATAGCAGAACAGCTGAAGAACTGGGGAGTATTTCTCAACGGCGATAACTATGCAACAACAAAGAGATCTAAGAGCAATTATTTTTGCATTAATATTTTGTTGATTAGGTGTTTTGGTAGATAAAGTACATGCACTTCTCTATTTAAAATCAGGTGTGTTATCAAGTCAACACTAGGACTGTTCAAATACTGCGAGTGGTGTTCTTCAGTATCTTTGAAATCAAGGAATTTGTTCAGAATTTGATGTTCTGATAGTTCCTTTCACACTGCAAACTCATCTGCTCCTATTGCTTTACTAAGATTTTTCTCTCTGGGACTTTCTGTGTATCAACTCTATCAAGGAGGGTCAAGTGTGACAAAAGGAATCAGATGAATGTTGCAAAAATTAGTTTGGTTGGAATGAACATAATATGGATTGCATCTTATACTAATTATATTGTCTCAAGGTTGACTGCATGGTTTCTTCATTGAGAATAAATAAATCAAAGTCAGAACAAAGGAATTCCAAATTCTCACCATCAAACCACATATTAATCAGACCAAATAAATTTAATGATCAACCTAAAAACAGTGATTTCAAGGCAATGCATGGAACTGGAGTTTCTGCAAACTATTTGGCTTTCCACTGAAAAACAGCATTAGTCAGTCAAAAGATGAAGAAATAGTCAGGCTAACAGCATTAACGAAAATCTTGTATATCACATTGCTGATAATCCAATTTCTAAGAGCTTTTTTTAAAGAAAATAGAAAATAGCCACTAAAATCATTAGATTTTAATGAAGTTTGGTAGCCTTGACAGAACAATCATTTTATTCTACTCTTTTCCTTCCTCTGTGCATTTTTGGCAAGAAGTAACGCTGAAGTACAACGACCTGCATATGAACTAATGTTGCAAAATAACCAAGCAGTAACTTTGTGACCTTCAAAACTCTTGTCTCTCAGGCCAGTGGAAAAATTATAACAGCAGAGTATTTAATAGGTTCCGTTTTGTTAGCTAAATGTAAGGTTCTGCTTTAGAGCACAAGAATTAGGCAGTGCCTCTACTTCACTGTGGGCAGCCCAAGGTCACTGGCACCTCACAGTGCTGTCACACGCTGACATGTAAAGACTGGCAAGCACATCCCCGCTCTCTGATTTTCAGCCAGTTCTGAGATGAAGATAAGCTATTTAATTACTGCAATTTTAGTACAGGAAATGAGGACACCTATCATAACCATTAAAAGAACCCCTCCGATAATTGTATTCTAACTCATTCTTTATAATGAAAACGCTGAAAGACCATGGGATTGCCTTGAAAATGGGGAAACTGCGCTAAAAGTAAGTGGCAACCACTGGAGCTCTCACTCTGTGTTATGAGATTTTTAATACTGTAAAGTAACTGTCGTAACTATTTTCTTTACTACCCATAAAAGGGCACCTGCAGGAGGGGGTTGAAGAACTGGAACAACACAAGTCCAGATAACGATGCACAATCATTAGACTCCTCTCCAGCACAAAGGTTGTTCCTAAAGGGCTCCCATCCCAGAGCAGAACTGGCCCAGTACAACACTGGGCAAAGCCACCATGCATTACGAGCAAGACAGAGGGCAAGACAGCCAGAAACCATAACCTGAAAACCAATGGTCTGTCAAGGGCACATCACCTGCTACATCTGCCTGAGAATTTCTTGATTCTCTGGAAACGAAATGTCTGGGTTTTTTGGAAAAACAGTGATTCTGCAGTTGTGGCAGATACCACACAACACAATTCTATCAAAAACCAGCTTCTAGTAATGCATCCCTCATGAGTGAGCGACACAAGCAATCATGCCTGTCTTCACAGCTATCATCCCCACATCATTATTTTCCAGGTTACAGAAGTACACAATACTTCAAAGAGCAATCAGTCAACATAAAAATTTTCATGTCACACCATGGAGAGCTTTCACATTAACTGCAAAGACAGGCAGTATATCATGGGGCAAAATGTCTTTGTTATGTTTTTCCAGTGGCACAGTCCAAAGCTTAAGGCTACTCGACATGGCAGGAGAGGTTCGGAGAGAGAAAACTGAAAGTGTATTTCACCATTTTTTACAGGACTCTCATGTTCTCTTCAAATACAGCTTTAAGTGCAGTGTTAAACTAATCCCTGTAATGTAAGCCAAAGGCAAGCAGCTGACAAGGGGGAAAGAGGTGGACTACCCTTGCTACTGTTTAGCTCTTCAGGTATTTTATTAAAAAAATACTGTTATTATTTTCTCAGACAATTGCTGACAAGCAGGATTTCAAGTGCACAAGGAAAGAAAAAGAATAAATTTTGTGACTTCACTACAAATGCTTCTCTAATTAGTGGTTATAGACATGTTAATTCAAGATTCTACTATGATGTCTGAGGTTTTGTGCCCCAAACACATCTTTGAAAACTTCTGACTACAAAGAAACTTAACAGAAGATGGGAGGAGTAATCACCTCTGAAAAGAAGTCTTCTCTAAAAGACCATATAGTAAAGTACCACACAACCCCTGCATCTGTCATAAATATTAAATTACTTTTCAGAGCACAAATATGTTCTTTGACTTCACCAAAATCAGCACACCAGAATGCAACTTCCTCAGCTGTAATGCAGCAGTAGTACTGAAATGTCCTTCTAATCAATAAAGCAGCAAACAGGCCTTTTGGCTGATGTCTGTAGCTGTAAGTTCACCTCCCACACATTATTTCTACCCACTGGAGCTGCAGCCCAGAGATCTACATCATTTGGTTTCCATCCACTTGGCTTTATCAGCAAATAAAGCCAAAATATATTTCCTCCATTACATTTCCTCTCCTCATCTACTTTCGAAAAAAAAAAAACACACCATGACAGAGAGGCTCCCCTTGCCAAAATGCAGACTCCTGTTGCTGCTTTGTGGCTATCAAGCTGTGAGAGGCCATTCAGTGTCACAGGAAGCCAGCACATTCAGCAGCACTATATCCTTGCTGGTCTTGCTGTATTCCCACCATCACCTACAAGCTCACAGGTGTTTTTTAGCACAGTAACATCACTGGAACTCTCCCTACAGTGCATAAAGAAGGAGCATTTTGCTGGGAAAGGCTTAAAGTATTTGAGGTTTTGTCAAACCTCCCAACTTCCCAGATGATTATATGGGTTTAGAGCACAAATGCTATGATTCTGTCACTGTCACCCAGCTGTTCCAATAGAGAGCAGAGCTGTTGTGGATGCTGGCACTTCAGCATAGCAGTGGCACAGAGCTTACTGCCCACACAGGATGAGACAGGAGGCAACGACTGCAATGAGCCACCACAGCTCTGACCCAGGGGATATGGAGGAAGAGTTTCCAAGAGAGGTGCTCACCTTTTTCCAGGATCTGGAAGACAGCTTCCTCCCTTATATTTCACCAGCAATTTAATGGCAAGGAGACACCTAAACCTATTAAGCACACATGATGTTCTGCTATAAAACTGCCTTATGTATTGCCAGTGTCAAATTTCAGTTTAGTGCAAGAGTCCCCAGTAAAACAGAGAGTGAGTCCTCTCTTCTCCACTCTCGGGTAGAAATAAGGAGGATCATTCCAGTGCTTTACAGAGGGCTTTGTCCTTCCCTTGACATCTGCACGTAATTCTCATTCATGGAAGTTCAGTGAGTTTAGTCTGTGCACAAAGGGGAAACCAGCCCCATGCAGACACCATGTTGCAGTTGCTTGAGGGACTAATTGCCAGCTTTCAGTAACATCCACACCCTTCCTAGGAATTTTTGTCACCTTGTAAATCTCCAAAGGCAAGCACTGGTAAACAAAGCTCTGCTCAGAATATCAGGAAGTTCAGGAACACCCAGTCTCGTATGCAGCTCACCTGAAGTGCCTTAGGTAGCTCTAGAGCACATTGTTACATTCATTTGGAATTAATAACTGCAGAACATCAACATACTGGCCCAGCCCACATGATTTCCAAAGAGGCTCTGAACAAGTTCAGAAAAACAAGTCAACAACAACAACACAACAACAACAACAACAACCACAACAACAACAACCAAACTCAGTAAATCTTAGTGCTGAAGGTGTAACAAGGATCATCTCATCTGAAAGATGCTACAGACACTTGAGACATGACAAAATACAGTTCAGGCATGCAGTAAAAATTCACTTATTCATTAAAACCTCCATTTTTATGTTGTTATAAATGCAAACACATGAACTTACATTTTGAAGTCATACCCATTTAATTTGCAGATTGATCAATAAATAAATAAAAATTGCAAAGTCTGAAAGATTTCTTCCACACGGATAAAAAAGGACAAAACTAACACAAAACCAGAAAAATAAATCATTAACATGTCATTACAAAAAACGCCCATAACACTTGGTTACCAAACTCCTGAATAAAAAGGAAAAAAGGCAAATAAATAAAGAAAACGCCCTAAACAAATCAAAAAACCTCCACAACTAAGGACACATCAGACAGTGCATTAACAAAGATTTTATTTTCTACATTGCAAATCTAACTTGAAAATAAAACAACCTACAGCCTTTGCAAAGCATAGAAGTCAACACAGTCTCTGGACGGCCACGTCCTCGAAAGATGCTGCCAAGAAAAAATTGTATGTCATATGCAAACAGTGATCTTGTCCCAGAAAACTATTCCAGTACAAGGACAAATGCAATGACTTCAACAGATTTCTCAAAAATACCCAGTCAACAACAATAAAATGCAGGTAGACAAGTCATGGAGCAAAAATAGGATCGTTGGTGCAGAGAGCATAATGAAGGAGAAAGTGATACAACTGTATAAGACTCTGTATAAAAGAGTACAAAAGAAGAGAAATTGATTTCTCTCAGACTGTCAAAGATCATAATTTATTAAAGAAAGTGAAAATAATCAGTAAAGAGCAGGAACAGAGGCCCACTTTACAGGAACCTGTTACTGCCTGTTCCACATCAAAGGTCCAACCACCTTTGGACAACCTTTGTCTCTGCACGATGGGCCTCTCTCTTCCCTGCTTTGGCCCTGCTTTGGCACTTTTGCTGTGAATGAGCACAACAACACAGCCTCAAGGAAAGGGCAAATAGAACTTCAATTTATGTTCTGCAAATTCACCAGTAATTTTTCGTCTGAGACTGCCAAGCTCTTAAACCCCAAAGTCTTTACGAAAAGAACCAGTTTCTAGTGTCTAAATGGGAAAATTAATTTTAATAATTTTAGTGATCGTTTATTACACATGCTTTTAAGTGACAACAAAGAATTCTGGTGAGGATATTACACTTTTTTTAAAGAATATTAATCCTTTTTTCTTTTCAAAATTAATCTTAAATAATTTAAATGCCTAGAATTTTAAAAATATTGTATTTTCTTTTTGTTTTTTCTGAATTAGCTCTATTTATCTGTATTTTTGATGTTCAGACACCATGGCAACAAGCCTATATGGAAAAAAAGTGGACATAAAACTGTCATAATAGAAATCGCCTAAAGGAAAAAAGCGCAAGAATAGAGGAAGAATTTGAAGTGACAGGAGAAAGGCCTAATAATAATGAATGTAAGAAAATAGGGAATGGTTTGTCACATTTCAACACATGAGTAGTAGATATCATATTTACACACAACTTGTTTCACAAAATTATTTCATGACCTTGGGCAAAGACTGTTTTAATCCTCTGTGGCGTATTTATTCCAGCATCTCTAAAACAGATGTCATTCCTCTGCCTCTGTAAATACTGCTCTCACCTATCTACAAAAAGGAATTACCTAAGATTCTGGCAAGAGCTAAGCCAAATTTGAGTCAATTTAGTCACTGTGCCATACTCCATTTCTGGCTACAGGTCTTCTGCTACTGTTTTACTATCAAACTTGCAATGTACTATAAAACATGCTGGAGCTCTGTCATTTTCTCCAAAGAAAAGTTCCGTGCCTTAAACACATTCATTCTGTTGGCAGTACTAGTCCAGCATACACAAGTTTCTGATTCTGAGACAACGAAAACATTCAGTCCTGTAAAACAGAAAAATGTCCTAGGATAAAAAAACCCGACAGCCAACAGTTTCACAAATCAAAGACAAAAGAGCAAAGCCAACCCTATGCTGAGTTAATAAAAGCCTGTTTGTGTAATTTTTTCATGTCAAGAGTTCTGTATTTTAGAATATAAAAAACTTCGTTGTTGGTAAAATGAAAATAAAAAACAAGACACTTGATTTTCCTTTAGCCATAGCTCAAACTTTACATTTTTCTCTAAAGAAACATGCCTTGTTTCATCAATTTTTAAATAGGAATTGGCATGAAATCACCATTTCTTCAGTTAGACAAAACCAGTTAGGAAAAACAGCTTAAAAACAACAACAGATTTACCTGCCAAATGGATAATGGGAAGATAATGCTTGTTGTATCTCTTACACTACAGTATTGACAATGAAAATTATTTTCTCACCCCCTTAGAATAAGCATTTTTGGGTACTCCATAAAACAGGAAAAAGGAGTGCTACTGCACATGGTGAAAACTAAGTTAACGTGACAAGCCAGCAGACCAGAAGCTATCTGGCCTTGGCAAAAGAATAGAGAGAACCTTTTCTCTTCAGCCTAATGCAAAGCACAGCAATTATTTAGTGTTACTATAACACAAGAACAGGTAAATAGCTTCCTCAGTAATGTGACAAATATGGTGATGTAAAATTACAAACATAATCATGAACTCAATTACACTTCCAACAGTAGTATGACTACTAGAGAATACTGTCACTAGCCCATTTTATTGGCTGGTGATCCCAAACACAGAAAAGATAAATATATGCATTACCTAATTTTGCAAGTCTGCTAAGATCTATTTGTTTTCATGAAAAAATGCAAAGAAAAATAAAATAGGAAAAGGATACAGATTCCTTGTAGCTGGATGATGACATAAGGAGAGGCAGAGAGGAAATTAAACTGTGTCACACACAGCTGAGAGTAATTAGAGAAACAAAATTATATATTGACGGTGCAGGGGTAATAGGAGGCAGGAAAAATACACCAAATATCCAAACCCTGCCAAACTGGTGATGATGGAAGGGACACAACTGCATGTCCTCCAGGTATACCTCACACATTACAACACAGGCCCTAAGCAGCCACAGGTGGGGCAATATGCAGGGCCCATCCCTGGGACACAGAACAGCCATGGGCACCCAGGAGCAACCAGGCTCTGTTCTGCTCACCTCCTGCTCTCCTTGGGACAAAGGTCTCACCAACCTCCTCCTCATGCTCTCATTTCCTTCCCTGAACTGAAGACTTCACCTCTCCACTTCTGCTGAGCTCCCAGGTTGCCATCTGGAGCAGGCAGTTTCTCCTGGCATCAGTCATCACTGTCTTCTCATGTCTGATCAGCTCTTTTCCTAACCTGGGCTCTGCCTGGGAACAAGCCCCACACAGCAGGGGAGATGCTCCCAGCTCTCCCTGAGACTCTGTGTTCTCACACTTTGGAACAAGGTAAGGCAGTCCCTTCAAGGGTGGCTGTCACCAGGTGAGTGCCACAGCCCACCAGCACAGCATATGGCCTGTTCCTCAGGGCCCTGTGGCTGTCACTGCTGCTCTGAGTGCCCCACTCACCTGCCACTGCCACTGCCACTGCCACTGCCAGGGTATTGGTGGGCAGCACAAGTGAGAGGCACAAGGCAGCAGAGGCCCCATGCAGACCTGGAGGTGTCAGAGAGGACACAGCTGACACATCTCCTGCTCTCCCTGTCACATCAGCAGGGTCACAGTGTTCATGGAGCTGTGCCTCACCCTGACAGAGCCAGCTGAGAGAGCCACCCTGGGCTCCCAGCCTCCCCTGAGCTCCTGAGTGTACAGGGACTGGGAATGTTACCTTTTACTGCAATGGCATAAAGCCAGTTAGCTTCTGTCAGAGGGCTCCCACCTCTCGAATAAAAAGATTCTGAGATCCCACTGATTGAACAAATACAGCCTTAGTGGTTAACCTTCCCCTTTCTTTCCCTTTTAATCCCCCACCATACCTTCAGCTGCACAGCACATCCTCGAAGAGGATATACCCTAACTGGTAATTCTGCTCCAACCTGGGAAGTCACTGTGTCTGATTTACTGGAAAGGCCAACACCAAACTGCAAATGTGCAATGCATACATTCAGTGATCAGCAGTAAGAGCTTGCACAAGGGGACAACATTTAACAGGCATTTGCAAAACTGCTTTTTGTGCCCTAACCATGTATTTGGAGTGAAAAACAAGGCCACAGAGAGGAAAAAGCAGAAATACTATATGAGAAGAAATGCTAAAAACATCTATTGCATAAATAATGAATGCTAACCAGTTACAGTGGAGGGCAGCAGTAATGAAGAGGAAGAAAGGAAGTGCAGCTTAACTAGTTCAATTTGTTATCCTTCAGGATTTAACGGTATGTTAATCACAGTATGTTAATGACTGATAAATATTAAACACATTAAACAGCTAAAAAACATTTAGTCCTCGTCCAATGGTTTATATATATCAAGAATATATTTGTTCTTTAATTGATTTCTTTTGCAAATTACTATTAAATTCGTATTAAACACCTAGTTCTACACATTTATGCAGTAGAGTTTAGTGGTGTTTACTCCAGATATTGTCATTATTAAGAAGTTAACATTGACTAGCAATTACCTTATGTTTAAAATATTTGTACTTGATTTTTCAGTTTTCTACAACAGAATTAACTAAGCTCAAGTGTTGCTGTCAACCAACCTTCCACGTGTCCCACCGAGCACAAAAGGAAATATGGGTTATATGGAAAAATTAGGGTGCAACCATAAAATTTAAAAATTTAACAAAATTACTTGGCACAACCATCTAAATGCATGTCAAGAAACCATAAACCTGGCAATGCTTTAGTTCCAACTGCTGAATTTTACAGAAATTACCATTAAAAATATCACCTACCAAGACAGGAGGTTTTATTCTGGAAAATTGCTACCTCATTTTCCCAGACAGGATCTCTGACCTGGGCTTTCTCTAGCCTACAGGACCAGTCAACAGGCCTTTGTTATCAATTGCTGCTGTTGCACCCACTTTGACCATGAAAAAATTCATTAGTGTCCTTTGTCATTTCCACATGAAGCACAGCCATAACATAACTTTGCACTTATTTCACAGAAGAGTAATTTTTAAGGGTTTCAAAATCATTTCTACATATTTTCACAAGAAATGGAGAGCAAAAAGTAAACAAAAACATTATAAATAAATCAGCCACAAGTATTTCACCCTATCATGCTCTCAGTTGTTATCAGATTTTTCAAGGCCCATTTTGAGCCCTCTATTTCTTGCTGTTTTACTCTTGCTAACTTCTCAATGTAGAATAATGACCTTTACTTCAGAGTCAGCAGTCCTTTTGATTCTATCAAACCAATGATTTCTTCCGACTGCTAGAAGAAAACTCACCTCTATTTTAAGGACTCTGTGCTCCAGTGTTTAAAAAAACCAACCAACGAAAACAAACAGAAACCCCCAAAACCTCACAGACCCAGAGTTAGGGGGTTTTTTTAACCTCTTTTATCAAGCTGAAGTATTCCTTAAGGCTGCTGACATATTTTTTTACTGGTCCTACGTTATATGGCAAACAAGGACATAAACAGAACAAAAGGCTTTCTGGGTCTTCTTTATAAATAGGGTTTTTTATTGCTTGGTTGTTGCCAACTATTTCCAGCAATAGACCAAAAATAAAGACAGAACCTTGACAGGTGCAAAAGAAACAAGTTTATCTGAAATGTGATACAAAAGACAAGGTTTCCTATCAAGTTACACATTTTTGAGGGGTGGTACCACAATGGAAGTACCCACTGTAACTCAATTACTCACAGTCTAAGAGGATATATCCCAACAGGCAGTCTTGCCCCAACCTGTGAAGTCTGCACATCCAATTTACTTTTACTTTTGTGCTTCAGAAATGTATGTAGGAATTGAATGGCCCAGATAATAATATTGTTCTCCTAGTTCTCCATGACCTCCTTTATAGATGAAGAAACCCGTGTCATCTTTCAGTGTTACCCACCCTCCACAGGCTTCTACAGGACAGCTACTCCTGGCCCTGAGCTTCACTCAAACAGGTTTAAACACTGTAACTTGAACATGGGCTGATGTGAAAACACTTATAACAATCAAAGTGCTAAATTCAAAGTTCTTTCCCAAGCTGGAACTTATCGTTTTCTTTTATTATTAACAGTAATTTTGTTCTTATTTATATCTGATCTCTTTCAAAAGACCTTAAGACTAATGGCCTTCTTAACACCATCTCCTGAGAAATCTCTTTTCTGTTGATACAGAAAACCAAAGCTTTTCCTTTTGCTGCTAATGTGATTATAGAAGTAATTCTTGTCATCCTTAATGTTTCTTGCTAAACACATCTAATTTTGAGCCTCGGTTTTCTAAGCACCTCTCTATAAATCTGTGTTACTTTTTTATAGCTGTTCTTAGTAAACTAACTAATTTTCTTTTCTACATAAAACCACTGGGGAGTTCATGATTCAGTCAAGTTAGTCTTTAATAATCTTCCTCTGCTATCCTTCTTCCACACATGGATAATTTTGAATTATGCTGGTAATGTCATCTGTTTGAAAGCAGGTCACCTTACTTTCTGCTTTCCTTAAAATGTCCCCCAGAAGATTTTGAGGTTTTATATGTCTGCCTTCTTAAAAGCCCTTGTTTCTCTGTTCCTCTAGCAATTCTCACCCAACCTAACTTCCTCAGCCTTGGATGTTTCTGGATCCAGACTGAAAGCTGTTGGAATGATTTCCATTTTTGCATGTCCCTATCAATACACAAGTACTTGCCAGTTAACGAACATGATGAATTCTCAGACTTTCCTGAGCATTTGCTAATTTTTGTGCCCCCTCCCCATAATACCTCCTTATTTAAACTTCCCAATATACCTAACCTCAAATTCTGCATCAATATAAATCCATTTAATAAAAACATCTCACCAGACTCCTGATTTCATGATCTTTTGTAAATTATCAAAACGCAAATATTTTCTCCTTGTGGTTTTCTCATTATGGTTTTTGACATTTATACAGTTCTTCAGGTTGTGGGCATTTTGTTCATCATCTCCTTTAACCTCCATTTAAAGCTTTTACCCTAAGTCAGTCAGCATATATTAAAAACTGAAAGCTCTTTAATCAAATGCTCCATATCACGTATCAGTGATATGGAGCATTTCTCACGCACAGACCTACCCAGGCTATTTGGCCAGTAATTTTATGCATATCAGAAAAAGAACTTGTTTAAACATATCCAAATTTCATTATATATTTTGCACAAAATGCAGTCTACTAGAATAGCATATGAAAGAAAGCAATTAGTTGGCATCTTAATAAATTAAAACAGCAATCCCACTAGAAATATTATGTCATTAGCAGAAATCACTTTTTCAAGTGAAAATAATCATGACAGAACCATTTAAGAATACAGACAGGAAACAACATTCACCAGGAAGTTTACTTGATTGTTCAAATAATTAACAAGTTTGAGGACACTGTATCTGAATTTATACTGCCTGGAAACAGAAAATTAGAGTGAAATTAATCCAGTAGACAGTCCTAAAGGATGTCCTCACTAGATGTGGATAGTTACATGCATGCAGGAACTATTCCAGTGCACTCTGAGAAGTTTAAAGATTAAGGATATGAAAGCTGTTGTCATTATCACCGATGTATGTGGCCAACAATGAGACTTTTCTACAATTCTGAATATTGTCACCAGGGTCTACTTGCTGCATATGCAAAAGAGATTAGAGGACTAAAGCAGAGAGCTGAAAGCATCCCAAATGCCCTGAACAGCATCACAAATGAGCAGCTTCCAAAGTGAAAGGAGCTATCAGTGGGGATGGCAGAGCCCCAGAATGATAGACAAGAGTTGTGACACTTTCCCTTCTAATACATTCTGAATTTTTGAGTTTTGTGGTTTAGATAGATACTGTAATGGAATTACCAGACCTTCTTTTTTAAGTGATCAACTTTCTTCGTTGTTTTACTTCAGCTGGATGGAAGGTTCTCCTGTTATTATGTATCTACACTCTTATTTTTCTTTTTAAGCTGAAATACCATACTGTCAATTTAAAGTCTATATTGTAATTAAGGACAGCAAATAAGAAATCTCAAGATCAATGTTTCATCATAGAATCATGTAAAAAGCAGCAAAAAGAAAGAAAACCCCACTACATGACACTACGAAAAATAAAGACAGGATCTATAATGAAGATCACATTGTAAAAGCAGAACTGAAGTTTATTTTTGTAGTAAATGAATTGGTTTCAGTAAAAATATTGCAGAGAGAATGGATTTAGGAAAAATAATCTCTAAAACTAACTTTGAAACAATGCTGGTTTTCAAAACTATTTCTGAATCTAGGAATTTAAATAGTTGTTTATACACATTTCTGAGCCTAAACAATAGACTCTCTCCATAAAGGCAACAGCTAGTGAAAGGGAGAGTCAAGAGGGAAAGTCAGCTGGGTGCTTTTAGAAATCTTGTTTTCTTAAGCCAAATGTTCTGGCATCACAATAGTTCCCAAAAATACATATACATAGCATGCTAAAGTAAGGTCATCAGGAACTGTCTCCAGCCCTTGCCTGGGGCCAAGCAGAGAGCAGCTTTGAAAATAGAGCTGAGATAAGAATCTTCTTCATAAAGCAGTAAGAGCAAACAATAATGGGGGAGAAATGGAAGAGAAAAAAAGAGGGAACTGATTTTTTTTAATCTATTTTTACTCCAGCTTTGTGCCCTACTGCAATGAAAGACTCTGCTGAAGTATTTCAATCAAAATCAGTGCTCAGACCTGTTCTTTTTCCTGAGGTACGGTCCTGAGTGCAGAACTTTGCTCAAGATCCCTTTTCAGTCTGAACTGACTCATTCTGGTTCTTTGCATTCTCTAGTATAATTGAACTATGAAGTGGAGGGCTACTATTCTGTGTGAAATTAATAAAGGTAAAAGAAGGAAAACTACTGCTCCAGATGGCCTACCCAAGCTGCAGACAAAATACGTGGAGATGCTTATAAAATTAAATTAAGAATGAACTGACTGCGTGTACAATAATAGTAAGACAACTTTGCCTATTCCAGCACAGGAACCTCACAAGAAGAGGCTTCAATACACAAATTGCAGCTCAAGAGCCAGGTGTGTGTTTATGAGCTCTGGGCCCTTGAAATATGATAAATTCACCATGGGAAATAAAGAAAAGTAGCTTTGGAGAAAGTTTGCTTTTATCTTCCAGCACTCACATGCTAGCAGTACCAAACCTTCCCTTCTCCCTCTCTCATCTTCTCACTTCCCCTGGCAATTGATCAGCCTTTACGGACCATTTCAATGCTTTACAAAGTTGGGTCTTGACTCGTAGTCAAGTGAAGTCTCTGCATACCAGATCTGCAGGAGCACCTGTTCCAGCAAACATCACTCAGTGATGAGCAACTCTGTGAGGATTTTTCAGCAGATAACAAGCACCAATGAAAATATTTCTCCTGTTCCTTCAGTAAAAGAAGGATGGGCTCCCACTCCATTTATGACACAAATAAAGGTTTGGGGAAAATGAAGTGTCTGGGATCCTTTGTTACCATGGTGACCACACCCTTTGGAAGGCCAACTGATTTCAGTTTATTGACAGAATGATTTGTAACTTAGTTTCAGAGAAGTGTGGTGTTCATCATATTTTGACTGAAACAACTCATTTTCAGTTTTGCCTTTTGCCTTGTCTTTGGCTTACAGAACAATATGGCTAAAACATGAGAAAAACTGTTGATGTTATTTACTGTTCTGAAGCCTCTGGCACTAGCAAACAAAGAGGAATGCTGTTCAGCATCAAAAATGTCTTCACTGGTTAGCATGGAATGGCTTCTCACTTGGCCCCACAGGACCAAGGGGAAGGCAGTTTTAGATGCATTGTGCATTACAGTCTGTCTGCAGTGAAAGATTCTGCATCTTAGCTTCAAGTGCTCAGCCAGATGTAGAGTGCACAAGTTCATCTACAGATAATAACTGGAAGCTGTGTGCTCAGGACATTATCCCATGCAGGACAGAAAACAAGGAAGGCTAAAAATCATTTTTATTCAACTAAGCAGCATGTGAAATTTACAGCTGCCTCCTTAGCAGAGTAACCCCTGGTGCCCAGGGACAGCACACTACAGTACGTCTGACTGGGTAGTGTGTGCTGCGGAGAAGGGCTCCCCAGCTGGGGCAGTACCAAGCCTGGTACTCAAAGGATTCCAGGAACAGCAGGAGTTTAAATATTTTAAGCCAGCAAAAGCAATTGCTGTTACCAAGAGAAGTCCTGCTCTCCTCTAGTCCCAAACATTCCACCTAGCCCATGACACTCTGAGCTTTTATGCCAATGTCTTAGCTTTTTGTGTGGCTGCAGTTTCATCTGGATCCCAAGGCTGAAATAAAGTCTAAAGCAAAAAGGCTCATCATGTGGCTATGGAGGTATGAAAAGCAGAAGGGGCTAAAAAGGAGAGGTGGTTACAGCTTTGTTTTGGTGCCAGTGATAAGCAAAAGCCCTCCTATCTGCCCCAAATGTGTTTCCAGGTTTGCAGCCATAATTGGATATTTAATGTGGGAGCTTTTATGGCATTTGAATGTTAGAAGAAATTGCTACCAGGACTTCCAAATATTCTGTGCAATATGAATTACTTTTTCTTAGTTTTCTATTTATGCCAGAGTATCATAATTCTGTTTTCTTTGACATTTACTAACAGGAACATTATATTAAAGCAATTCAATCATCAAGAACTCTGAAGTTTGTGAAGTGCTATTGCTGATCCCTCAAGCTGGTCATCTGTTTCTCTTTCAGATACTGCAGTCAACATTCTGGAAAGTATTACAGTGCCAAATAAAGAAGATTCATTCTGGTGCAGCATTGCATAGCAGGAGATCATACCTGAAAGATATAACAGGTGCTTGGCCACCACCAACCAGCTGTAGCTAAAATACCTTGTTAAAACTGTAAAGCAGCAAGCAAACTCTGCATATTAACATGCAGATTTCTGAGATCTATTATTTTAGGTGTTGATTGGTTTTGGTTGGAAGCCAGACTTCTCAGAAGACTTTACATGGTTCAGTGAGTCTCACTGGAAAAGAACTTTTGGATTCAGAACCAAGACTAGAAAACATGTACACCAAAGAACAGCTATTAGCCCAGTGTCTGTGGAACTCAGGGCAATATGGGAAGATAACACTCATGTTTCCGTTCTGTCACTCCAAAGCTGGAAGTGACTACCTTCACTTTTTTTGCAGATTGTACCTTCTTTCTCAGTTTTTTGAGAGCAAAAGTTCCACAATCATTCATTTGGACATAAAACAGAAGCTTTCAAAATCAGAAATTTTTGCCAAGAACAGTAACAAATTGAGAGGAAGTTCAAATTATGCTGTAAGGAATACTTATCTAAACCACACTGCTATCCAGACAAGAGAGCACAATATGTCCATCACAACAATTCCACATAGTAGAGCACTATCTTAGAGTGTACAGAGTATAATTAAAGAGGATTCTCAAATATAAAATTAAATTCAGATTAAAGATTTTGAAATCCCCACACAACCTCATCTGCAGCAAGGCTAAAATACAGAAGCCAGCATTCAGAGTGTACCCAATTAACATTCAGAGAGGCAAAGCAAGACTTCTCCTAAGAAGTCCTAAGGTTTTTTAAAATGAGGCAATAGATGAGAACAAAGCAGATAGATGTAGGGTGTCCAGAGAAGGGCACTAAAATCCATCATTTAAAATAAGATCTGCTTCCACATACTCCTGAGCATGCCAATGCTCCAGCTTCATTCCACTTGAAAGTAAACCCTCCAGAAGAGGTAATTAGAACAGTAGCTTGGTATTTATCATGGAGATGCCATTCCCCAGCATGTGAGTTGCGTTTACTCTACACTAATACTGAGCATAAATTTCATCTTTTATTGATTTATAAATATTTCATACTATGTAAAATATTGTCAGATTATAATTCTCTCTCCATAAAATGGCAAGCAAACGTCCAGCCATCTGTTTGGCTAATGAGAACAATCACCCAGGCTACTTTTCAAGCATAACGCATCCCAGTTTGAAACTGCTTTCAGTGTAAGCACCTGTTCATACATATCAATTAAAATGATAATTACTCCGTTAGTGAATATAATCAAAACAAAATAGTTACAGCTCTATTGTTTACCAATTAAGACTGCAGAGTTCACTGGCGATATATTTCTGGGCTCGTTTTTTCTTCTTCTTTATCCATTCTAAGACTGGATCAATTTCACACCAATTTAAGGCAATATATGCTTCAATATTTGAGAACTTATATTTCTAATGCAGCAAAACTCAGCATGGTCTCCTGGAAGGTGTCTCTCGTTATGATAGATCATGCTGACGTGCCTTCCCAAGTAAAAGAGAGGACACTTCTCCCTTGAAAGAGAGGGCCATTCTTTCCAAGCTGAACAAGTGAATAATGGAGATAAACAAGAATGGGAATTCTGCTCTTTGTACAGAGTTCTTACTACAGGGTAATTGTTAGACTTTTTTTATATATATAATACTAGTAATTATTAGCATTTAACAATGAACTCATTATACAAATTGGATTATGATGGCTTTTTATAGCAGACATGTTAAAGTGCACTTAACTTCAGCATAGAAAGTAACTCTCAGAAAGCTTATGTATCCTTTCCACAAAATGCAATGCTGCTTTTCACGTGCTCATCACTTATCCAGTTTTGCTCAAAATTCCTCTCAATGTAGAAAAAATTATTCAACTGTCTATTGTTCACTATTTCTCAAAATCTTTGTGAAGTATGACTGTACCTAGATGTGGGCCTGTGCTCCTGTGTGGTGACCAGACATATTTTGGAGCATCTCATGGGTACAGCTCCCTTGCTACCCTTCACCACAGTGAATGCTGTTCTCTGGTTTTTATGAGGATGCTGGAAATATGCTGTGCCATTCCCAGCTCTGACAGCTACTGACTCCTGTTTGTTGAAAACCAAACAGTTTACCCTCCAACAGTCACAACGACCTGAGACATTCCTTCTACCAGTGCTGTATGGGCACCCCTATAAAGTCACTGGGCATGAATGCAATGAAACGTTTTCACAGTAAAAACACATCCTTACTGACATAAATGCCCCTTTAGTTGTCTTCTATGTTGAAATCAAATCACATCTTCCAAATGCAACATCCTTCTCCAATATGTATTTCCTAAAATGGGTTTCGGGTATTGCTGGAAATATATTTCTTCCCCAGCTGAACCTACTTTAGTGTGTTGATAGAGGTAATTGATGTTGAGAATGTAATTGCTGTGAATATGAATTCTAACTTCTAGATGAGTTTAATTCATTTTAATGTACACAAAAAAGGGACCTCTTCAAAACAATACACTATATATGACAATAGAAATAAGTTTCTTCCTTGCTGGCACATACCAGATTTCCCTATTGACATAAGCAAGATTTGCATAAACAAAGAAATGTAAATCCAGGTATTACACCCATAATCACATTGATGCATGAGCTCCCAAACAATGCTTGTGCATATGTAAGATACTCCCATGTTGAAACTCCTTCTCTGAGCACACTGGAAAGTGAAATTTGTTTGCTCCCTCTAAAAAGCTGAGAAGCAGCTTCATGTTTCCACGAAACAGACCTCTGATTTTCATTGTGTCTCTTGTAAACTTCCTCCAAGCCTGTGTTCTTCCTCCGTTCTTCAGCTCTAACCCCATCAGTGTACAAGTCAGTACTGGAACTGAATTCAGGGGGCCTCATTCCACAAAGGTTAAATGAGTTAACACATGAGGTGACTTCTCTGACAACGGTGGCTACAGCAGATTTATGCTGGAATATGTGTGGATCAGGAAAGTTTGCTACTTACATCTGCTCTTGTCCTTGTAACGAAATGGAACTCAGTACATCTATCAAGAAAACTATTTTCTAGTTTATGGCTATACAGTTATCCTTTCCTCCAGGGAAATTCACCTCAAGAATTACGATGCAAAAAGAACATTTATATCTCATATACAGTGCTGTAATGAGAAACACTGTAAAAGATAACATACTTTGCCCATAGATACTTTTCCACAGTTCACTGAAATGTGGAGGTTTGGTACAATGGATACTAAATATTTTTCTTCCTCCTTTTACTCACACAATCCATCAAAAGTTGACATCAATAAACATGACTATGTTAACCAATTGCAACACTTTCCAAGATAGGAGAGGCACCTGGAAAGTGACAGTGATTTTAATATTAGCTTTGACTGAGATAAATTCTGACATGGTTTCCACCATATATATAATTCTCTAAAGACTCTGATAGACAGAACCCGTTTTATGTCCTCAGAGCACCAAGTGCACCCTGTCATGCTGAAAGATTTGTCAGCCTGAAGTCACCCTGAGCCATCATGAAAAAAAGAAGCAATTGTCTAGAGTACAAGAAACCTGGAACGAAAGAAAATTGATTTTTAAAATGGATCATATGTACTTAGTGACTTTTACTTCAAGAATAGAAAATGTTCCCTAGTTTGCTTCCACATAAATAATTATTCTCTGACAAAATAACCATGGAAATAAACTATCCTTTTTGCACAAAGCTGACATTAGAAATACAACAGATAACTACAGTCATATAGTGGATAATGAAAAAATTCCCTTGCTTTAGACTTAACATTTAAATTTCACTTTTTTTTGCAAGTCTTGCAGAAATGGTAAGATTTTATTGCAAAAAGCATTCATACCTACTTTAAATTCACAGAGGAGCATTAAAAATTTCCATGTGGTTTCACTGATTTTTCTGTCCATTCCTCCTATTTCAACTTGCATTTCCAATTTCCCAGTTGTCCATAGATTTGGTAATTGCCTTTTAATCAACCACATGAACTATGTACATGACATTCCATTTTTACTGGTTCCTGGTCTTTCTGTAGCTATCTCGTGGTATTTCATTTCTGTCAAATTTCAGATCAGCTTTCATTCAAAGGCAGCACAGGTAACATCAAATTGCATTAATGACATTAATTAACTATTTCTGAAACTCACACAAAGAAAACATATCTGTCAGGGTCCCAGCAGTCAGTGAGCATATTTAAAACTCCATCATCAGCTTCAAAGTACTTTGGATTTTCTCCTAGATAGTATCAACACCATTTTGAGCCTGACACATCAAATATTTTTTGTAGCCATCTGAGAAAGTTTCATCATGATAAAAGTTCATTAAAAAAGCCTTGTTTTCCTATAAAATAAAAAATAGTACACGAAAATTCAGCTTTATTACTGAGTATTATGAAAGAAAAACTTAATTATTAACATTATTTGGGAGTTCATAATGGACCTGACAACACAGATTGAAAAATACTCTTTTATTTTTCGCACTTGTAGACAAGGGCTGAGATCTATTGCCCTGAAACAGACAATATGGATAAATTAAATGACTGGCAGTGATGGATAACACCAAATCACCCAGAACTTATCTTCTGATAGTGTTTCTACCGCTGAGTTAAGCATTCCTAACCAGAGCACATCCCTGGTATTTAAATGGCCACATCTTACTGCTCTCTCTGGAGCACTTCCACCTGCAGTCTGGCTGCTAGGATACAGTGAGTAACAACAGGTAGAGCGAGGAAGAGAAGAAGACAGGAGAAAGGAATCAGCCTTGATGCTTTCCTCCTTCCTCAGATTTGCAGCTTTGGAAGTAAGAGAACAGGAAACATTATTTGTAACCTCGCAGTCAACACAAATCCTTCCTTGGGATTTTCCAAGACCACAGCTCCCTGTGGTAGCTCCCACTGGGAGAGGGAAGCAGAAGGTGCACACTGCACCCTCCTGGGGAGCCCGGGGTTCAGGGAGAATGACATCAGTGTTTACCATGGCCTGAAAGCTTTTCCTCCACTCTGCTACATCCCTCACAGCCCTCTCCAAGTCTGCTTGGTTTTCGGTGGCTCCCAGCCATAGCTTGAGCTCTTCATGCAGCTACATTTAAGAAATACAACTTGCTGCAACCTCATCCTTCTTTCTGTTCTTCCAGAGGCACTTGCCCACTTCCTTTCCAAGAATTCACTGAGGCCATGATGTTGCCCTTCTTGCTGCTTTTTTACAAGATTTGCTATTAATTCCTTTCTGACTAGAACTTCACCATGTTCAATTTACTGTTTGTCAATTAACAGCCCACCTAGATTTACATAATGTGAATCAACAGCATAGCCTGGTGCCCACCTACTCATCACTGAGTGTAAACAACATAGCCTTATATCATTGCCTACACTGGGATGAGTAAAGTCCTCTGCAAGGAAACAGTATGGAAACTGTTCTGGGAAACAGTCTATCACCCCATGGAGCACAGAAAGGAACAGCTGGCAAGAGGAAATCCCAAATGTCCCTTCTACTACTCACTCACTTGCTTCCCAGAGAACCCCAACTACTTCAACTGTTTAGGCTCACGATTGCTGCACATTCACTGCAGAGACAAAACATCACAAATAATAAATTGCTGTCTTGCTGCTTTGGCTTTCCTGTCATACTCCTGCTCAGGGTTTTCAGATGGAGGTAAGGGAATCAATCCCAGGTCCCATGCATATAATGGACAGGTGCAGAGGTAGTTACTCCAAAGCAGATGCTTTAACTGTGCATACATGTATTCAGTGGCAGATCCCTAAAGAAAGTACAAAACTAAGAGCCATATCAAATACCTGGGGCTGCTCAGAAAGTATATCCTGAAAACCTCAAAGGACAAAAGTCCTTTCAACAAATCTTGTTTCAGAGAAAATAAAAATATGCTAAAGACAAAAAATAACAGAAACTCCAAGTACCATTTTGTGTGTTTTTATGAATAATAAATAAAGCAATTAATTTCTCAGAAAATAAAACTCTGCTGCAACCCTTATGCATATGTTCTAGCAGTGTGTTTTATTGAATTGCACAGATGTAATTAAGTGTGTCATTCATTTGTTCTCCATTATGGTATTTCAGTCAAACATAAACGGCTTTCAGACTTCATTTGCAAGAAAGATACTTTGAGCCAAGTAATTTGCTAACTTCCAAGCAATAGCTTGAGAGGTCTTCACAGGCATTTAACTTTTCTTCCATATATTTACAAAGCTCTAGACATGCACACATGTAGGTAAGCACCAATTTACCATAGCACTAACATAGAATAAGTCCACAGATTCTTTCCCCCCACATACTCTGTGATATACAATGCCTTCATGGCATGTTCCTCCTATTCCTGGTGGTTTGTAATATATTTAATCATGCCTCTGATTCAGCTGTGCTCAGTGGTTTCCATTTAATTTGTACAGCTGGAAAACGTGTGCTGCTGGCAGTTATGCAAAAGGATCTACTACAGTGAACGACTGAAATGGAGAGGAGGGGAAGGGCATAAAGAACCTGTGAGTGGAACTGGAGTACAGCATTTTAATTCTTGCATTTTAATAAACAAGTCCAGAAACCCAGCCTATCAAGGCAAATCCCTTTTATGTTACAAGTGATGTGGCTTGACTGTGGTAGGATTCAGTTCAGCCATCATCTGCCTGAAAAAGCCCATTTATAAATGGGGTGGTGATTGCAAAATGAATCCCTGGAAGCATTTTTTCAGAAAGAAGGTTATTGACAAGGCTGTACTGCAGAAAGAATGGACTGTGAACAGAATTATCTGTCACAAGATAACCCACTGCAAGGTCAAACTTTGACCTTGCACCGATGAGGCAAAAGAGGCTCTCGGTAGGCAATAGAAGAGGAGCTGTTTGAAGGTGGCACTGGGCCCGATCAGCTTCCTTTAGAAGACTGCAAGCAACTGTTGCTGCTGTCTGAAAGGATTAGTTACCAACACAGGACAGTTAGAACCTTTTGGAGGGCTCCCCCTGACGTGCCAAAGTCAGGATTTTCCCGTCTCTTGCCTATGTGCTTTCTGCTCAGGATCTCAGGAAAGCCCACTCTAAATTTTTTCTGTTAGAAAAAGGTCTGCATCTCATACGAAGAATAAATCACTTAGAACAATTCAAATATGAGTCACCAGAATAATTAAGGGATCACCCTTTCAGTATTCAGAGCATGCCCAAGATGAATTGGAAACACTACCTCATTCCTCTTCACAGGCTGCTAACCAGAATTTCCAGAGCTCCTTTCCCAAGTTTATTTGAAGTCCTGCACCATGACCTGAAGCAATATATATTCTGTATTTTCCACAGAGAGAGGGGTGAAAAGCTTTGCACTGTGGCCTCCTGAAGGAGGAGGCTACTATACAAGTACTCAGCTGCTCCACAAGTACTTCAGCAGCCCCATGATGCCCAAGAGCCTGTGAACCTGCTCAGAGACGCTCATTTCAGTGAGACATTCGGCCTTCAGCACAAACCCCGTGACTCGCTCACTTCTGTCCTTCACCTTCCTGAGACAGGAATCACACAGTGCCCAGAAACAAAGAATTACATTCAAAAATCTCTGTCGAGGCCCACAGCTGTTACACATCTGTCTATCTACCTGCTATTCCATCTTCAGTAGGACTAGAAAAAATTTACCTTTAAGTGGGCTCTCAGTTATAAAATTAATAATGCATTTGCAACATTAAAAATCAACTTGTAAATTTACAGTCTGTGCCTTTGGTTACAGCCTTCTTCCATCTGGATAATAAAGGCAGTGATTTCTAGGTTTTAAGTGAAGTTTGGGGTTGTTGATTAAATATTTACTACTGCTAAAGCCCTACTTCTTCTTAAAATGTAGAAGATTTTAAGATACAAAAGATCTCCTTTAATCTGTATCTATTTCTGTACTTCTCACACAGTGTGCAGCTTTTTAATTCTCTGGTTTAACCTAATTGCACATCATAAGTGAAACGCTTAGACAAAACATTGCATAACTATTGGCCAGGGAAAAATCCTAAAATTTAGTCTCTGAATCTGAGAAAGCAAAATGTGATCTGAGAAAGAAACTGAGCGAGATTTCTTCATGTTAAATAAAATTTAAAAAAAAAATGGAAGCGAATACTATTGAAACAAGACTTGTCTGATTAGTAACAATTCAATGGGTTTAATTCAATTATCCCAGTTTGGGGGAGGGGGATTGTATTTCAATATAATTTCATTTTTAGATGAATTTGGTATGGTCTTCCTTTATATTTTCCCCCACTAAATCTAACATGGATGTCATTACACATCATAACTGTAATTACAGGTTTCAGTGGAAAGATGACATAATTAGGTGCAATTATGCTCATTATGTAAATGTAACACTATAAATTAAATATACAGAAAGCCAACAAAGAATAAATAAAATCACAAGGGAAAAAAGAAATTGAACAAATTCATGAGTTAATAAACTCAAAAAGAGAAAAGGAAACTGAAAAAGTAAAAAAAACTGTCAACTAATGTAAATAGCTCTTTTTACTCCTCTTCATTTTATTTCATTTAAGTTTTTATTTTACTTCATAAAATGCTTGCAAGAATAGGACCAGATCAAACATCTTATTAGCCCTTAGATTAAAAGCACTTAGGATACGAATCCCTCTCCCTTCCCAAATGGAAGCATTAACCAGGCAGTAAAAGACCCCGGACTTGTTCATCACTGATATCTGAAGAACCAACACACTTCTCTTTCAGCCATTATACTTTATCCTCTTTTACTGCACTGCAGTTTGTACACCCAGTCTCCTATATCTGCTGTAATCATCCAGGTTCTGGCTGACTGTGGAAGCAAATGTAGTTGTCTGGATTCACACAACAGACACCAAGTTTAAAGCTACTCCTTCTGTAAGTGGCAATAATACTTCTGAAGTAAATCATACAGAAAACTCTGACAAAATTAGGTTCATTAGGAGACACTCCACTGTACCCAGATGGAGTTTGGTCAGGCTCAGAGAATCTGGTCTAGAAGCCACAGGAATGTGCTGGCTCTGCACTGGGTCATTTAGTACTTTACCACTGTGATCAGAGGCTTGCAAAAGAAATTTGGGATTGCTCTTTAATGTCTCTTCTTGGCAGTGACTGGAAAGCATGAACAGGTTCTGTCTCTCATTGCTGACATTGTCAGTTCTATTGGTAGAGTGAGGTACAGAACCCGGTACTTTGTCAAACAAGCAAAGGGGATAGATTCTCAAGTGTTATTTCTTTAAAATTTGGGTAACTCTCAGTTCCTAAACCTATGGCTTTATTCTGTTCCTAACCTACAGATCTTAAAAACTGCAAGAACTGTTTTTTAAAAGCTTAGCCATTCACATTTTATGGGGGCTTAGCTAACTGTGAAAGTACCATTTGATTTAATGGCTGAACTTTTGCAAGGTGAGATGAAGGATTTTTTCCTGTCTGTGTCTACAGGAGATGCCAAACACTCCCCAGCTCTCAGGAATTACAGGTGGTCAGATGCTCAGTCTTCATGCAGTAGCTTCAGTAGCAGCAGGGGCTGCTCACTGTATTCCTGCAGGTGACTGATCCTGCAGTCTTTCCTGGAAGATTCAGTCTATAATACTTATGAATTCTCTTGGTGGAAGTTTCAGACACCTGGATATTATTACATTCAATATCTTTTAAATAAACAAAAGCTGTATCCCATAAAAAATTAATTACACAAACATTTTATAACCGTTCTTGGGGACTCTGAGTCAGAAGCCAAGGCCTATAGGTAACATTTGCTTCCAAGACCAAAATGTGCAAGTTATGATTTTGTGGCAGCATATGGGAGGCTGTTGGTAAAGTAGCAGATGCATGATAAAAATCCAATATGGGCTGGAAGAAAACATTTGTTATTTCCCATAGAATAATTCATCATATGTTCATAGACAGAATACCCACAGGGCTCTGCTCACAAAGGAAATGGGAACCAGTTTCATACAGCAGGCCCATACTACACACATCATAGAAGGCAGAACCTGGAATGGCTGTTGTTCAAGTGTATCTTGATGTCTTTGACAGACTTTTTGTCTTTTAAGACAAAATATAAGTAATCAGTCATGCCTTTTGTTCTTAATGCACTACAAAAACGAAGCAGCTTTACCAGCTCTTTGTGTTTCAAGCACATTTCATTAAGTGCTCTTTTGCACAGTGTAATGCTGAACTTGGATCTTTGAAAACTGTATATACTAAAAAGACGATGCACTTGTCTCAATGAAGACTTTACCATTCCTTGTACCCATGCACAAAGTCTGAACAAATAAAGAAGAAAAGCTTTTTTCAGAAAAAAACAAAGACAAAAGCCTAATCACACATTCTAGAAGCCAGCTGATATTTAAGGCCTAGTCTGAACGCAGATTTAATAGAAATAAGAACAGTTGACCACTTAGTCATACCCATAAAAAGCTTGCATGAATACTCGTAATTCAAATTAAACCATACATAATAATTAATGCTAAAAAATCCACCAAATCAATCTCATACACATTTTATATTTTAAAAAGGCTGGGGCGATAAACTTGTGGCACTTGACCAGTTAAGCAAAAACCACCAAGATCACTGTGATTCTGTTCTGTCTGAGCTGAAAGAGCTATTAGGTTGCTGAGTAAACAGTTCCCCTGTTCCTCCTACCTGCACACTTGTTTCCTCTACTTATTCTCAGCTTTATTTCTTCTTTCATGCCAGCACCCACACTTGAATCAGCCCACCCACTTTTCATCTGCCAAGCAATCAGCCGTCGCTTCTTAAACCTTCCAGCTCTCTGGCAAAGGCTGCCAGCACTGTTCTCTGAGGACACGCTCATCCTTCCCTCTCTGAACACTGAACCAGTGTCATGGATGTATTTACAAATGCTGGAGTAGAAGCTCAGAGCAGCAGCTCCAAACAGAATAAAACCATGTCCATGCAGAAGTGAAAAATAAATGGGAACATGCAGTGTTACCTAAAGAGTGCCATCGTTTTTTCCACCCATATTCCTCCTCAGGGAGCCCATTCTAGCTGGGGATTTATCACATGCATAATACAGAGCAAGAAGGACAGGAGAATAAAATTACATTTGAAAAAGGAAAATGATTTGGAAGCCAGGACAGATGAGTTGTGCACCTGATCCTACACCTAACACTGCTATCTGTCTTTGGTGGAGAGTACCAATTTAGCTGACATCACCTTCGTAGGATACATTCATTTCATCAAAAGATTTCTAAGAAGAAAGAGGAAAATCCCCAGACTGACTCCTCAGAGTTTTTAACCAAGGCTCAAAAGCAAAAGGATACTCTGGAAGAAGGAAAAGTAGAGAGTGAGTACCAGACAGAAAAGAGCTCAGCAGTGGCAGGTACCTCTGCTACTGTGATTTCTGAGAAACAGGAAAATGTGAGGTCCTTATCTTCTGAAGGGTGCTGGAATCATTCTACAAACTCAAAAAATCTCTTGGTCTCCAGTTAAGCAGACAATATAGCAGATGTCCTACACAAAAAGTGAAGGTGAACATTTGCAATAAGACTTCAGTTATAACAATCATGCACCTCATCTTGTGTGCTAATTTAAAGTCGCAAAGGCCAGCCAGAAATTTTTGAAAATATATCACACACCAATAGCACTATCCAAGCAACAGTTCAGCAACAGAAGGGTTTGATAAATACCAGAGCAACTAATTGAGTTATTGATGGTTAGCAACTAATAAATCTTTTGTTAACAAGACTGCCATACCATTCATGCTCCTTTTACTTAAACTCACCTTCCACAAGCCATCTAGCGAACTCAATTAGCACAATCGTGGACAACTCCAAATACTGGAATTACTTTATACTAGTGTTCTTTTTTACAAATGGTCATTTTTCAAGAGGCCTTTGTCTTCTGAGTCACTCAAGTAACAAAGTCTGCTCTGCAGCTGACTTTCTGAGAAAGTCACAGAGAGAAACTGAGAAGATGCCACACATGCAATTAAAGGTGACAATATTTCCATAAATTCTCCTGACAAAATAGATGGTATTCTCCATTAAAGCAAACCAGGAACTAGCCCATGGCATGTCCCATTCCCACTGTACAAGACACTCAGGGCTTTTCTCTCTCCATCATGTCATTCAGTTTAAGTTAATGATTTAAAAGTAATTAAATCCAATAAACCATGACAGATTAAATAAAAACTAATCAAAGTAAATAAATTACTGTTTTCACACATGGCTTTTGTTTGGGCAACAGAACAAAAGGAAGTAGATGATGGCAGTGAACGAAAGTAAATAAGTAAGAGAAAACATTAGTGTTTGAGACACATTATAATTCATTAACTTTTATGTCTGTTCTGCTGTAAAAAATACTCTGTATCAGCTAACAAGACAATCTAATGAGACCTATCAGGGGACTGTTATAACAAGATTAGGAGAGGGAGCAGTGGAAAGGCTGTTTCTGCACAATGGAGAAAAGGATTTGTATTTAATTAACAGCATTTATCTCAACAGTCCATTCCTAAGGAATAGACTGATAAAGGCAATCAGTCTCTTGAACCAATTGGTCATTTAACCTCACAGATAGTTTTAAAAGAATGAATCTGGAATAACCCTTTGTTGATTACTGTTGATTACTATTTGCTGAAGATATTTGTTGGAACTAGCATTTGGTTGACACTGACATCAGAGTAAGCTGGATTTAGCCTTTTCCATTCTGCTCCCAAATATCCTTACCAAAACACATGCACATAGATACAGGTAGTGTGTGCATGTCTATAGCTCAAGTCAGAAGCACGATGGACCAAATGGACTTCAGGATTTTGCCAGAATCCAAGCCCCAGCAATCACAGCATGTTCTTGACTGAGTGAAGAAAACTTAACACTCTCCCTGTTGAACGGTTCTAATGAGGCACAAGGATTAACTGCTAAAACCTAAGGATTGCTGCCTGAGTTTTATTGCCTAGCAATAAAAGTAATTCTTTTATTAATAAAATTAGGAGAATCCTAAGAGAAGCAAATGCCATAGAAAGATTAGTTTTAGTACTGAGATTAAATGTCACAAGTCTCTGCCTCCCAGACCTGCATTTGAATGATACTTCTTGTAATTCTTCACTATTATTTTTATTATTGCTCCCTGCAAAGACACTGGCAACTTCTTTAAAAATAGCTTCACATGAAAGTACAAAATGGAAAATGTTGAAATATTTAGAGAATAAGTACCTACACACTTCTGAAGAGTTCCTGAACTTGAACAATTTAAAACACGCAGCATTCTGTACAGATGACTGATCTAAAAGTAAGAGAGACTATTGTACTCAATCTCTAGCTACAACAGCAATAAAAATACAGTGAAGATAATTCTTTTATTCGTATTTTTTCAGAACAATTGAACTGACAAGATCCAATGTGAACCTCAGGCTCTTTATGAACCAGAGCAGTCATCACCCAAGCAAAAAAATCTTGTTCCTTCTCCCAGCATACCTTGGGCAGAAATAAAAAATAACCTGCCAGTTACTCCAACACCAAAAAACTCCTCAAATCTTTCTTCTGCTTATCTCTGCTGGAACTTTCAGGTGTATTGCCACTTCCATTGTCATCTTATTTCTTAATCTACTTACAATCAATATAATTGAGCAGCTAATTGGCATTAAAGCTTTGTGATGATACTGAAACCTCTAAGCCTTTTTTTTTTTACATAGACAGTAAAAGCTATGTAACTCTTGCTGTCTATAACTTTCACTATTAACATTGCTGTCTCTAATTTCAGACTTCTGTAATATGGCTGACAAACTTAGTGCAAGACACATGGCTATGACAGGTTTTTTTATAAGGCATGAACTTTCTAAAAGATCATTCCCTTAGTTTACTCCATGAACCCTTCAAGAGTTCTGATTCTCTTCACAAACTGGGAAATCCTTTCACAATTGTCACTGCAAGGAACTGCTCAGTTGCAGCAGCATTTTGCATAAGCAGTCTAACAATCAGATTCTACTTCACTGTCTGGAAACAGGAGAAAATCTTGAGCTGAAAAATTCAACTGTCACATGTACTTCCCTATGGCACACGGGCTATAAGGCTTCAGATACGTTGGGGGTTTTTTTAGTAAATTGTAGCTGAAAGATTTTACAAATTAAATGTGAAACTATAGAAGTCCTGGTAAAAGCCTTGGTTCCTTGGGCTGGCAGCAATTGCTGACCACTCAAGGCAATTGCACCTTACATCTGGCTGAGACCATACAGATAATATTCTCCATGTCTCATTCAGACACAGGCATTCCCCACTTGGAAAAAGGCCTTGCTGAAACCACGCACTCGGAGCCAACAACCCACTCCTCATCACCACCTCTGTGCCATTCCCTGCACACAGTGCAGCAGCAGCCAGGAGAGGCTCAGCCAGCCCTCTTGGCTCGCTGGCCCTGGGTTGCACGGGGCACATGAGGACACAGGAGCAGCTCCCCAGCTGGTGGTGGTTGTTTCCAGTGGGCTGCTGGCCATTAGCATTCCAAACAGATCCCTCCCCAGCACTCGCTAACACGCTGTATTGATCAGTGGATGCCCCTACTCACTGGAGACCTGATTTCACTGCCTTTCGTTAATTTAATTCTCTTAGCTCCAGCTAAGTGGCTTGACACCTTTTTATTACATAAAGACAATCTTTTGCAGCCCTAATCTTATATAGTTTTGATCATTAACAACATGCTGTTCCAAAGAACTTTGAGTTCATTTGGAGGGACTCACTCAACCCCCATGTCAGTGAACACTGGCAATCTTACCAGATTTTTTTTTCTTGTTTTCAGCCTCTCCAAAGCATAAAGAAAGTTGTAAGTCTTGAATAAACTGCACATTTCATTTAATGGAATCCAGCCTTACGGAGTATGGATTTTGAGAGTTTATTTCATTTACCATAAAATCACTTTCAATGCATATGTTCTACAAGTCTTGGCACTGTACTGCTGCAGACATGAAAGCTATTATTGTAACTGAACAATCAGATGTCAGTAAAATACTGTCTGCTTTTCCTTAGAGCACCTAATGTTGTCACAGGCAGCTGTTCCCACTTTTTATAACAGTGCTTGATAATTCTTCTGTAATCCAGACATCCCTGTTTAGAAGAAAATGGACAGTACTGAGGAAAAACTATTAGCTTCACTGAAATTAAAGCTCGATAAGTTACTTAAATGTACTTAATAATGTTTCAGTATCTGTAAAACCTAAAATAAGGCCCGCAATGACTTAATTTAAGGTTATTAAAAAAAAAAAAGCTGGAAAAGAAAGGGAAAGGAATAAATGTTTTAAACTTCCACAGTAAACATGAAGTCAGCAAAAATAAACGTTTTGCACATATGCAATGCTGTTACACTGCACAATGCAGGCAATCCTCAATATAAAGACGGTACTCGGTGGTTCTGAACTCACACTGCAGTCAGAACTAACATGATGCACATACCACACATTCACATTCACACGTGGATACACGTAAAAAACAAACACTGACTATTTCATGTTTTATTACCACCACAAGCGTGAACGCATTTAGAGGCTTGGCATCTGAGAGTAATAAAACAAGAGAGAGAAACTCAAGCACTGTAATTCTGAGCAATTAGAACATACTGCACCTGTCACACTCGTTAGCCAAAGAGTACAAAAATCCTGTTACATGTTTCATGAACATACCACACTTCTTGGATTCTTCCAACGTGCTGTGGATCTTGGAGGGTGACCAAACTAATCCTTCAGTTTCATGCTTTCATCATCTGAATAAATTATACCCTAAATTTTATCTTGCAAAATACTGTTGTATTCTATTTGATTCATGATAAACAGAGGCATTTCCCTACTATAATCTTTCAGATCTTAATGGAAGATCTTAATTTCCACTGAAGCTTGCCCATGGACAGGGTTAGAACCTTCCTAACCTGCTGTGTCAACAGAGGGCAGCCAGAAACTGGCATTGTAGATTTCCACGTAAATTGAGAAGAAAATCACCTGATAAGATAGATATCCTTTATTTTGCAAGAAAAGCTTGTTTTCTTCAAATTGCTCAACACACTTCAGCAAAGTCAGTAGTTTTGACCATGCAGTAGAATTTATGGCTTTCTACTGATGTTGTGATGCACATTATGCACCTTTCTGAAGGTAAATGGATCTTCAATAACTTTTAAAATGCCCTTGCGTCATTGAAACTGTGCAGAAATGTTAATTTGGATTTAACAGGAACTTGGTTTTGTTTTGTTACAAATGCCTCCCTTTTTAAAGTGACCATCAAGTGAGAATTGTATTTTCATCACCCCTTTCCAGCACAAACTTGCAAGATATTAATTCTAATTTTAAAATCATAGTCTCTATCTTTAAAATTTATTCTAACAGCATCTGCCTAATTTTTTTTTCATAGAACTTGAGGAAGGTGACCATCATGTTTTTTAAAGTAAAATAGGAGCAAGAACACAATAAAAATACAGATATGCAAAGCACAAGGACACATTACCATCAAAACAAGGAATACCCATCTCACATCACTATCTTCTTACATCATCAACCACTATTTCATTACATACAGAAAGAATTCTATTTCACCAGTTGGTTTTGCCTTGATTTTTAATGCACTTCTAAATGTTTACTCCAATTCAGCGGTCACGTCATTAGCAATTGTTTTTTAAAAAGCAAATCTATTCTCATGAATAAACACTGCACAGGCAAGAAGACATTGGGTTTTTCACCTACAAGGGCTGAGTAAGTCATTGGTGTTTAAAAGCCTTCAGTGTTATGGTATATCATCACCCTTGAGGGTGGGGATGACCAAAAGCCTGAATTCTAAAGCACGGTGCTGCCTCTCCTGCAGCAAAGGCACCTGCTGCTGCCTTTCTCAGTGCTCTGTGGAGCAGGATATGGGCTTGTACAATGACTGGGGAAGAGAGACAAAAAGAAATCTGTGATCCAACTCCCTGTGACCTTTCTTAAGACAGCTGAGGTGCAGTTATCCTTTCAGCTTAACGATGAAGAAATACAGAATTTGCATTATGAAAATTTTGAAAATGTCATTCTGAATAGCAGGATTCACACCAAGAAAAAAGGAATCAATTATTCCTTTTGACTAAAGGAGATGGCAGAAGCTGAAGTAATTGCTCCTCAAATAAAGTACACCATTCCCCACACAAGATTTATTCTTTTAGACTGAACAAAGATTGCAAGTCTTGGCATATCCCACACATGTTTATGGTACTACTGCTGCTGCAGAAGGGAGGGTTAGTATCTCATTTGGTCTGACAAACCAGTCACAGTTTCAGATTTTTTTTGTCTGGACCCTGCTGACCAAGTGAATCTGCACAGATAACAAGACAATACAGTTCCAGTGTACTGATGTATTTTATCAACTCTCTCAGTTATCCTCCCACTTGTAAATAGTTGTTTATTTTGGCAATTTCCTGTAATTTAAAAATTGACCGCAGTTCTCTCTAAACTAATATAAAAATCAATAGGAAAAAACACATGTAGATGAAACTAGTTTTCATGCTGCATACAGTTTCTCAAACAGAATTAATTTAAAAAATCTTAAATAGAAGTAATTTTAAGTATTCTTACTGTGACCTGTCTCTTCCTTACTTTTTTTAATTCAACCATGCAGTAATAGTTTAACTTTTCAGTGTAAATTACAGTTTCCAACACCGGAAAAAATAAACATTCATTTCTCAAAACATCATTGTGGTTTCTGTGTTGCTCTCACAGTCTACTGTTTCATTAATCAATCTGTACTACAGATCCAATTCAGCAAATGTGGATGTACAAGTTTACAGCAAATACCAATCATAAAGTAAAACTTATTTATGTATCTAACTGACAGGATGGTACCTGCATGCAAGGAAAACATGCAAATGGAGTGTTCAAGGAAATACTTAACCACTGCACATGACAATACACTTAAAACACACTTGATAATACTAAACAGACACCAGACAGGTAGGCATCACTTGAGCTGAGCAACTGATCTGCACTTCAAAGGTTATTCAAGCAATTTCACTTCCAGCAACATAAGCTGCAGGGTGCTGAGTCATGCATTTTTCTTATCCCTTTCTCTAGAACAGTTATGATTCTAGACTTCAGGCTCTTCTGGCTAACAGGAACAAGTGAATGACATGTTAGATCCTGCCTGGATCTTTGTTCCACATGGTCAAAAAACCCCAACCTCGTGGAACTCAGCAAAGCACCCAGCCACAGGCTCTTTTACACCTTGGTGTTGCCAGGACCACCTTGCAGGGTTACCTTTGTGTAGCCCATCAGCAGCATGAGTGCTGCAGTTGAGTGGAGGACAAAGGGGCATTCCCTCCTTCTCAGCTTCAGACAACTGCAGGACACAGTGTGATGATACAGCCAAGTGCTATGGATGTAAGATATAAGCAGGGCACAAACTCTACACCAACTGCAACGTGATTAATGCTCAGTTTCAGCCAATTTCACCTGCGCTCTCCTTTCTCCTGAAAAACAGCATTTACTGTCCTATATGTGCCCATGTTACAGCTATCAAACCAAGCAACTAGCAATTAACATAAAAACAGAATTCAAAGAGCAAGGTAGTAACAGACCCTGGGAATACAGAACTGCCTACTGTCTAGTGTTTAAAATTTGCAACAGCAGTGAGAAGCTCAGAGAGGGACTAATTAATCCTGCAAGTTGCCCTGCAGTATGAGCAGCCTTTAGCAGAAGGGAGTCACTGAAGTGGTCTTTGCATGTGTAGGAGCACATGCTGTGTTACTGAGGCACTACAAATGAAGCTTTGTTAAATGACGTGACTACTGGAGAAAGGCATAAGGGGTTAATTATAGTCAAGTGCACATGAAATATTTTGCTCTCTGTAATTTTTAACCTGAAACTAATGGTGCAAGTAAAACTGTCACCTTCTTGTTAATGGCACATTACAATATCGTTTATATTAGTTTTTCCCTTAGGAAATAATAAGCTTTCTACTATATGGGGGCTGTTAACAAGGGAATTCAGCAGAACTTAGAGGCTTATAATTCCTCTTTTATAAAATAATCACAGTAGAACTACAGTTATAAAGCCTTTTATTACATTGATGTGAGATCTTCCAGCAGGCTTACTCCTATGAACAGTATGAAAGAATAAAGGTTAAATATTCTTCAGATAGTGCATTCTGCAGAGTGATCTGGACATATCTAAACAGCGTCAGACAAAACAGTTTGGCCTATGACAAGTCCAAAAAGAGTAATATCACAGACCTCCACAAATCCTAAGAGTGCCAGCAACTCTCACTCCTTATCCCTCAGGTTGTGACAGAAGTTTTCACCAATGCAAGTAATTCAAGGAAGATGTCAAATATTTCACACAAAGAACGCAAAATGAGAAAGCTCCCAGAAGGTTGTATCCCATTTTAAAAAACACTACACCCATATAATTTTGATGGGAAAAGAAAAAAAAAACAACCCACCACCAAAAACCCAACATTTTGAATACCACTTAGGTTCAACAAGAACATGTGAAGTCTGAATACAGAACAAATGGTCCCAGTGTAGAGGAACCTGTTTGTGAAATGACCCCTGTGGGTTTGCACACATTTACTAAAACACCAAACCCAGCTGTCCTGTCAGTGGTCTTAACATAAAAGCAGTCCCAAGCCTAACAGTAGATAGCAGGTTATTAATTAATCTCATCACAAAATCCACACTGTATATTGCAGTAGTACCCTAGATCAGATAAAAAACTCATATCCTAAAATAAGAAAATCTCTATCAAGTCTGTCACCACAAATAAAACCCATAACCTCACCACCAGTGTTAAGCATTAGGTTACACATGGCTTTGAGGACTAGATTAAATGTTTGAAGACCTCTGTTGACTTCATTGGCACACCTCATGCTCAAGTTAATGGCATCCACACAACAACATCAGTGAATCAGCAAGACTATAAAGCCTCAGTTTTCCTCCAACATTAAGTATGATGAAATGTTAAAATTACAACCTCCTATCATATTTTAAAATTTGGTTAAAAGCCAGCACATATTGAATTTCATCTGTTCTCTCACTGAGAATCAGCCTCCAAGTGACAAAGTAACACGGTTCCATGCACCATGCTGAAGCACAACCCAAATAGACATATATTTTTTCTGCTTTTTTTCTGCCATGAAGCAATTCTGTTTTCTTACAGCAATACATCTGCAAGCTGTTCTTTCAATTGGTCATATATTTCTGTTGCCCAGTAAGAGCACGGTATGCCAAGTAGCTTTTTCTGCACCAGTCATGGCTGCAACTGAATTACAGACTAGGAACAGTTGGGATTTAACGACATCCTAGAGACAGTATGTGCCATTGGAGCAAAATCTACATTTCTTCCATATTAGCATACTATAAGTACCTGCCTTCATAATAACTGCACAGAATAACACAGAGAACAAGACAAGGCCACTACAAAATTGTATTGCCATGGTAGAAGAGAACTTTAACCTCTTTCTTTTCTCCTTTCTAATGCTGACCTGCCACAGTAAAAATAGTGACAGAGACACACGCTCAGAAGCACAAACCTGCACGTAGAAAACTGTCCTCTGAAATATCATTGTAGTTGGAAAACACATCCAAGACTGAGTTCCCCATTTCAGTTCCCACTTGTCTATCAGTATTTAATGAAATTGCACTGCATCAAGGAATACCTCATAAACAAGGTGGCAAACAATACCCACACTTTATGAACAAAAACATTTAAATGTCTTTTAGAATGCTGGAGAAATTTATCTGTTTGGTATTTGAATATCATGCCTACTCTGAGCAACAGATGTACAATGTTTTTGTACAAAGAATTAGGACTGCAACTTTACTAAAAAACCTTGTATGGAAAAGCTTATATGGAAAAGCTCAAGGATTAATCACTAAACTACATTTTAATATTCGTCTTATGTTACTGAAGCCAAAAGTTAATAGATAATTTAAAAGGCTCTGAGTGATATATATTTAAGTTTGGTCATATTCACATCTTCAATTTTGTAAAAATCAACTATTATCTAATGTCAGCATAATTTTTTTTCCATTAAGCAATCTGTGCTGAAAGTAACTCTAGGATTATAAATCTAATGAGAACAAAATAGGTCTTATCCTATCTGAGCTAAAAGGTAACAGTGGAACGGCTCTGAATCTTCAATGTAAAGACAATCTCCTACTAAGACACTGCAATATCTCTTCCTTGTAAATAATGGAAAATTGAACTCCAAGTTTTTCTTTTCAGTTTATTTAACTTCACACAACCATTAGGCACTGTGAATATATGGATTAAACAGGTATCTTTACATATTTCCACAAAAAAATGCTGTTTCCAATGCTGAATTTGAAATCATAAAGAGTTACTATTCAGAAGTAAAACGAATTCTAAGTTGGGTTCAGGTCCACACAGAAAGGGTGCAGTTGCAACAAAGACCACTTGCTCCTTACTGGTTTACAAAATCCAGCTGGAAGACTGGACCAACCCTGTGTTTACTACATGCTTAGATTGATATTAAAAGAATGAATGCGCTGCTCTTTCAGGTATCAAGGAAAAAATACCTAAAAACTTAAAACAAGAGGAAGAACAAATTTATTATAATAAAAGCAAAATGTCAAAGACTGTTCTAATCTGTATCACTGAAATCCAGAAAGAGTAAGTCACATACAAATGAAGGCTGAAGCCTAAGTCTTACAATATAAAGTGAGAATTGCAGAATCCTCTCCAAGTCCTACCATCCTCCCTCCTAACTAGAAACCAACCTGAACGAGACAGTGCTTCCCTCCTACCTACAGTAGCCCAAGATTAAATGGTAACTTCTTTGTTTATCTAAACCATAGTACCTGCCAGTTTTAGGCTTATATTAGTAACTGAGTTCCACTACTACTGCATAAATTACAAGATAATCATATTGAACAGCTCTATCCCTTCCCTTTAAAAAAAACCCAACATAACACCAAAACCAAAACCCAAAACCTGTAAGCAACACAGACCATCAGGGTTTATATGGAATTTAGGATTAAAAATAGTACGAGAACTCTAACATTGTGAAGTTAATAAAACAAGCTATGACCCTTGTGTTCTAGACAAATCAGAGAAAAACAGAACTAGAATTAAGAAAACGAGCAGTAATTCCTGTTTGTATTTAAACAGTAAATGTCTGTTTAAAACACATCAGTGTATCAACAATGGAATGTCTAATGAAGAGCCAACAGTCATGGAAATGCTTGTTCAGAGTAAGGATGCAAGAGGGGCAAGAAGCAAAACAGCCAAAATTGTATTTCATCCAATGTCTAACTGCAATAAAAGAATCAAAAAATGTATTTGAAAAATACAGTAGACAAGTAAGGTGTCACAGGCAAGGTTTTCTCTCCTGGTGAGATGCTGCAATATCCTCTTCAAGCCACTCACACCATTTATATTTGAGACATCAGTGACTGCACAACAGTAGGCAAGCCTTCTGTACTACTATTACTACTACTAGGAGGAATTTGGGGAACAAAATTCAGAAAGGGACAGAATAATGAAATACTCCAAAATGCGAGAAAAACAACTGCTCTTCAGTAGTAACTTTAAAATGTGACAACTTTCAACATGGCTGACTCCTTATGGAGAGACTGTTTGATAATAACTGGAAATAGACAAAGTTTGAGAAAATACTGAAATTTCCCAGGCAAAGCTGCATGTGAACAGTAATTATGGTTAATCCATCTGGTGCATTTCTTTGAGTTGGGTCAACAGAACTGATCCTGTGATAGTTATTGAAGAACTATAAAAAAACCTCGTAAGTTTCTAGTTTTAAAACTGATAGATTCCACCCCAGAACATACCAAAGCAGTCATCCTTGAGCAGATTGATGTGTAATTGGAGCTCCTGTATGATTCATGGGAAAACAAACTTTGTCCCATTACAATTCCTGGTTTGTGTTCACTGGGGCATTCTCCAATAGCACGTTGCTTTTCTGCCCTCGTTTTGCCCACAAGGTTTGCAACGTAGGGTACTGGATGTGAAAATACAGAGATGAAGGAAAAGCTCCTAATAGTATCTGCACTGTATCTCTGTGCAGTCCTGGAAACTGCACAGTGGCATGCAAAGGAAGAGGAGAGTGCCCTTGTTCCCAATCATCATTTGGATACTGTTAATAGCTGCTATTTCATGCATGACAGGTAAAAAGAACCAACATCACTTGAAGAGTTGCAGAATGACCAAAGGCAGCCTCCACTCCATAAATGCACTCAACTCACAGCAGCAGTGAAATAAAGGAGCTTCTTAGTTCTCCTTGGCCCTCCCACTGTAATTAATCTGGACTACCAGAACTCCAGTGAAGCTAATTAATAGTTATTAAGAAACATGCTTAATGACACTATGGGCATGCATCAACACAGACACCCCATTTGTAGCTTTGCCAGAAATAAAGCATTTTTATGACAGATAATTTGCAGACTCGAATTCTCACAACGTATTCCCTCCCTGAAGGGAATATCAGAATGCCAGGCTGTCTGCACATACAGAAATATGCAGAGCTATTTCATTTACCTGTGATTATTTACCAGTTACAGCTCCTAGAATTATAGCTGGAGCTAGGCTTAGCAAAAAAAAAAAAAAAAAAAAAATTAAAATCCACTACAGAAGCAAAATACTGGGGGGAAAAGGGAATGTTCCTTTAAAGCATTTTTTTTCCTTAAATACCAAATATTTAATGCAAATGTCGAATTATATTTGACTTTTTTATTTTTTCAACAATATTTACTTTTAGTTTAGAGAATTCTTTGAGCCAAAAACTGGGATAGAATGGTTGGTTATAGCTGGAGATATGGGAAAGTTGGCAAACGTATAAAAACTTCCCAAACAGTTTCACATAAACAACTGTCAGGGTTCATCCCTGAACTACATCATCTCTAAAAGCAAAAAGTCAAAATATTTTATGTGAAGACGCTGCCAGAAGTGTAGCAATACATTTTTAATTCCATTTCTTTCTGTGAAAAATCTCTTGCATTTCACTCTAAATTTATCTATTTTCTCCTCCCACCCCAAAACCCCAGCTTTTGGCAAGTGTAAAATCTGCCAGTATCTAACTAAGAGTTCACGTCAATAGCACAAGATGGTTTTTGATATCTCTGTACATTATGGGAAATTTGTATGCATTTTCATGTTTCTAATTATAACAATAGAAGAAAATTAAATTGAGTAGATAAGTTTAAGACTTTGGATCTTCTACATACCCTACAAAACAAAAACAGTGAAAGCACACGTCAGGCCCACATTTCCGAAAGTTATAATGACAGAAGCTGTCACTGTGTTTTGGTCTCCAAAATCCAAATCTTGACCCTCTGATGGGTCAAGATGGAAACCTAAAGGAGATACTCAATGAAATAGCCTGGATTAAGAGAGATACCTACTTGATCATCCTTCTACTACTACTGTCAAGATTTTTTAAATATTATTTCAAAAATCTTAAATTTCAGTTAAATAATAAAAAGTATAGAGATCACTGGCTAATAAAAGTATTTGAAAACAAATTTTCACTATATCCCTGTCTCTCTCTTCATAAAAAAAGCATAAGAATTTTTATTTTTTTAAATACAAAAACTAGAAATAGAAGACACTAAAAAAAAGTTTATAAAACAAACCCAAACAAGACAGACATACAAAGAAGCATACAAAGCTCAGGAATGATATAGATCAGAATGATCCCAACACTGACAGTGTCACATCAAACTTGCACTGTTTACCAGCAGGAATTATTTTAGAGTAATGGCAACATGGTACATATTTTTCCCTCACAGATAGAAAAATAGGGAGAATCCAACCAGAGGAAGAGAGGAAAAAATGCTTTCCCAGCAACTTTAATTTCCCACAGATCTTTCATATCTATTGATTCTATAAGCTGTTTCCTGCAGAAACAACACAAATCTTCAGAAAACTGGGAAATACAGAAGAAATTTCACATAATGCAGCTACATGACAATGGCTGCATGGATCTGGAGTTGTTATTTTTCAGACCCTGCAAACAACCCTCATTTAAGGGTGACAAACTCACTCCAGAGCCTCAACTAAGCTAAAAACGTTAGTCTGCAGATGCATAACGCCTTCAAATATGCATTTTGACTAACAAAGACTCCAGATTAGCTGTCTTGAAGCCACTGGAATACATAAAGCTTGACACCACACACATGCAGAGAACCAAAGCATTTGGGTTAGGAAGGTTGAACCACAGCCTGCTGTGAATGTCCAAACTGCTGAGTTAATTCATCAACAAGCAACTACCCAAGTACACAATTAAGAACAGAGGATTTGTGCCTGCTTTGGCCTCCCACCTAAGGAAACTCATCCTACTGAACAAAATAATCACGGAGAAAGGTAGCAAACAGAAAGTAAACTAAAGCTTTCTTCCTTTCCCTACAACAGAAGTTCCTTTCACTTAATGATGAATGTACTGAAAATGTGCATGAAATCCCCACCCTCACTAGGAGAGGGAACCTCACATCAGGAAGATGTGTCCACCTTTCTCTACCCTGCTCAAGTGCCATGCTCACGAGCAAACTGGAGACTGACACTCTGCTGGTGTGATACTCACCACTGCAGACCCAAGATAAAAACTAACACTCATCATTCTTTCTGATTCAACATTGTAGAGTCTTGTCACCTTGATCCAGGAGAAAAATTGAGGATTTCATGTTTACCTATGAAATTCACGTAGCCAAGTTAACATGAAATACTTCCCTCACTGCCTGGGCACTGCCTTACCTTACTTCTCTAAAATTAAATTCATTTGAAACACCACTATTTTGCTACAGAAGGACAGATCCCAAAGTACTCAGCACTCTGAATAGCCTGCAGAAAGGATGATTATTATTGCATACATTTCTGAAAAGCTTGTCTCTCCATTGTGTCTGCAGATAAGATATGCTGTTTAAAGAAGAACAGTGGAAATGAAAGGGATGCCCAGTGGGAGGCAAGAGCTCAGCTAGAGCCCATGATGGAAGTGTTTTTATAACTGTAATGCTTGTTGCTGCAAACAATGTAAGAATTCAGCCCTCATTTGAAGTGTATCCTTTAGAGTTACAGCTGTGCTGATGCATAGATGGAAAAAAAAATATCTTAAAGTTGAGATGCATCAGTTCTTTCACTTTAAATAGAAAATACAGCCTAGAGAACAAGAAAGAAAATGTGGATAGCAGGTATATGAAATTTGAAAGTACAATTGCTGTAATAAAGATGCACATGCAGTGATTTTGAGATCAGGGTGGCCCCAGACAGTTTATATGGCTACTGCTTTGACTTGCCACATAAACACATTTATGTGCATCCAGTCTGAGAGGAAATTGGATAACAAAGGAAATACAAAGGCGTGGGGGATGTGTCATCCTCCTGGTGAAGTCCTCAGATTTCTTCTGAGTGAGGAACCCAAGGATTTTTTTTTGGTGTAAGGATCCCATGCACACTGACTCCCCTCATTACTAAATAATATGAGGGTTTGTGTCTTTTTCACATAAGCTTTCTGAAAGTACTAAGGCAACAGACATCACAAACATCTGATGACTGCTGGCTGTCCTGGTAGGAGAAGTAGAAGAGATTGGAGGTCCAAAAGTAAAGGCTGATAAGAAAAAGAGAAAGGGATAGATGAGAAAAAACATCAGTAAAATCTGGAGTGGTAGGGAAGGAGATGAGCCTAAAGAAAGCACTTCATGATGCAGAAATGTGTGATGACAAGACTAAGAGGGGCGAAAGAGATGTCAATACAGCCAAAAAGGGAATTTATTTGTGATGCAATGTTTTACAGAATACAAAGCAAGTGTTCTGAAAAACTGCTGTTACCCACACGTTCAGAAATGGACAAAAATAGAAGAGATTATGTTTGTAAAGGAGCAAAAAAACAATAACATGATGAAGAAATACATATACTTGCTTCCTAGGGCAGTAAAGCTGCAGAACATAATGAGATCTGAAGGGAAATAAACTCAACCTTCGAGGAAGCTGGAAATGCATTCTGGCAGCTATCAAAGATATGTAGCAAATGAAGATCAGTCTAAAAGGTAAACAGAAATGGTGCAGTCATTTATTTTTCTTTAGAAAATTGCAGATAGATACCAAGGCTAAACCCTACTTTGGCATAGCTCTCTGAGGACAAATGTAAACCAAAGGGACAAGAGCAAGGGCTGGGAAAGGTCATAGAAAAGAACGAAAGGCTTGATGGACTTGGCCAGGGAGTTTTCATCAAATTACAGGATACTGCCACTCCCAAGACATACAAAATAACAGCCTGTTATCAATATTGTATCAATTCTTTCCACACAAGAGGTCATTTTGTAAGATTACCAAAGAAAGGCCTGTAGCTGATCCCTGGTAACTGAAGAAAAGCCAGAAAAAAATAATGGTAACACCAAGGATGATTATTAGGAAAGCCAGGAGTTATTTTAAATAAAAGTGATCCATATAAACTGATGTCCTGTTATTTTTTGTGATTAACCAACAAGTTAAGTACTTATAGTAATTAAGTATTACTGGTTATTCTGCAGAAGACTGCAGACAGAGATGAAAATATTCTCAAAACAGGTACCACTATGCAACAAAGTATTTGCAGTTTTGACAGGGCCTTGCCAGTTTTCTCACAAATCATGCTATTAACTTATCTTTCAGCTTCAAAGCCTGATACCAGTGGAGAAGGGGCAGCTATGCTCAGAGAACTTTTGGTGCAAAGCCATCAAAAGGCAATAAAAACAGCAATTTCAGACTCACGAGTGGTGCGGCAGCCAACCCTCACCCCACCATCTGAACACACATCCCTGGTGTCACACACTGCAACTCTGTTTCCTGACCTTTTCTCCTAATACATATGGGGAAAAGAAAAGCACTGCAAGGCAAGATCTCTTGGAACAAAATGCTTAAGAGTGTGCTGAATATTCCAATTGGGACTTGTTAATTAATCCTCACAATGCTTGTTACAAGTAGGTAGAGCAGAAAGATTATATTATTACAGAGCAACCATATCAGAATCTATACAGTGACAGGCAATAAAATTAGTCTAGAATGGCTAAAATATTTCTGTTCAAGAAAACAGAGATGTATTGGAAAGTGACTATTTTTTTTTCAGATAAAGGCTGAGATTTTAAACTCCTACTTACAAGCCCAAAACTTACAAACATCCTGAAGAACCATTTACGTGTGCCTACCTGCCTTTCTGAAACATCTAGGCTACAAGAAATTTTGACATTGCTAAAATGACAAAGACTACATGTGAAACAAGTCAGTGCTAGTATCACCTTGTCTTTCAGTGTTCATGTAAATCCCTCTTGATGAAAGCCATTTTAGAGTCCTTCACAGTGACACACAGCTATTATATAAAACACAAAGAAGGTTTATATAAAGCTAAAAACTTTGTCTAATCCAAGTCCTCTCCATTGCTGTGTGATAGGCTATAGTTGAAGGTTTTTTTACTGATTTCAGTCATTAGGGGGTATATGAAAAAAAGAAAAATCCTCTACTGTGCAAAGCTTTTCCTTTTTATGAGATCTTATGGACCTGTGCAAGCAGTGATCTCCTTTTCTTTTCAAGTATCTTTATGGAGACTCCAGGGAAGATTTCCTCTGGATAGGAAGACTTTGAGGGGCTGTAAGTCAGACACATGCTTTTGAGCCCTTCATGTCACCAGGGATCTGGGGAAGGAAAATTATCTCTCAAGACACTTTCAAAAGGGAAATCCACAGTGCTGTCTCTAGAGCAGTTAACAGCTCCATCTTTGAGGCCTCCCATTAGAGGCAAGAATGACAGCTTCTCTCTTTGCTATGCTTTAGAAGTGTTCCCTAATCAAACACACAGGGCAGGTACACAGCAACCTCCCCAGAGATTCTTACATATTTGACACCTCCTTGTTTTATCCTGAACCTCCAGCTAATTAGTAATTTCTGAACAGAAATTGTTCAGTATCAAAAAACTCAGGCTTGCAGAGGCAAACCCAACCACCAGAGCTATTTCTGAAGCATTTGGCTGAACAAATGGAAAAAACAAAAGTACTTTCAATGGAAATATGCCTTCTTTCTGTTGCACTAAATCATCAGGAGCTTTAAAGCAAGTTTACAGCAAGTTACCAGACATTGTTAGGCATCACAGAACTTCTTACTGGGATTCAAGTAGTGTTAAAGCTTGTGTAGAGTGAAAGGAGATACTAAGTGGAGGGTTCAGTGTTCTGTGGGAAGTGAGGACACTGAGACAGTCATGAAGGTACCTGATGGAAGAGTTCCAGTGCAAATGCAAACACAAGGTTAAGTGCAGCAAGAGCTGCACGGACCTTGTGCCTCAGCAGCTGGTGGCTGGGTCACCTCATCAAAAAATAGCCTGGCAGGGGCTGGGCCTGCAAGGGAGATACCAGGGGGCTCAAGAAACTACTGTTCAAGGTCCAGGGGGGCTGCAATCAGCCTAACTGCAAGGATTTCACTCCTGTAATGACTGAGTTTGGCATAACACAAGACATACCTTATAGGAAATATGGACATAATCTGAAGGGTGAGCAGTTATTTTAGACACACACACACACACACATATATATATGAAAAGTGGGAAAAATACAGGCCAACTGATTGATTCAAATTCCAGATTTGGGGACTTGCTTACCTCAGTTTGTATGTTTCTCACTGAAGTTTAAAGGCAATTTTGCCCAAGTTTTGACAGAGAGACCTGTCACCATATTCCACAGAGACCAGATGATCAGTCATGAGCAATCCAACATATCTTGCTCCCTCATTAGACCAAGGAGTCCCAAGGACAGTTTGTGAGGTTGTGAGGTTCCTTCTGTGACTGGCCCAGAGTCAGAGCAGATATCACTGATGGTTGTCTGTGTGCAAGGCTCAGCAGCCCCTGACCACTCTTCTGTTGCCTCCTTTCCCTTCTCCCTGCCAGGGGGCCTGCACAGAAGCTGGATCAGCAGCACTGGGACAGCTCCAGGTGTGCCTCAATGAGCACTGGGACAGCTCCAGGTGTGCTTCCATGAGCCCTGACACCAGCAACCATCAATGACAGGGATGGCGAAGCCCACCAGAGCTCTCAGGCCAAAGCCATTCTATGTGCTTTGAAGTCTTCTGAATTACCATAAGGCTTTGTTGTCAGATATTCAATTACACTAAAAGAATTAACAGTTCTTTGGAAATTTAGGGGTTTCTCCAAAATATTCTCATGATATGAAACAAAAGAAATTACTAGAAGGGAAGAGAACCCAGTGGTTCTGTGTGCCTACTGACACTGTCCAAGACTGATTAGCTAGTTTTCAGACCAAAAATATTCCTTACCACAAGAAGAATCAGTACTGACAGCAAAGGCTTCCTTGGATTTTGCTTAGGAGAATAAGCAGAGGTAACAGAAAACATCACTGTCACCAAAAATTATACATTCTGAGGCAGGAATAAGAAGTCTGTAACAGAAAAGCTGCACTCTATTCAGCTTTCAAAGAAGCAAAGATGAAATAAAGGAGTTTTCCAACCACTCTTTCACAAACCTCATTGAATGAATTTTTTATAAACAGTTAGAGGGGTTAATTTTGTTTGCATTTTCTGTTTTACATTTTTCTCAGAAGTATGATGAAGGAACAATGTTGCTCACAAGCCTTTTCAAAGAACTTTTGTTACATTTTGCTGCTCAAAGTGCTCAAAAACTAATGATGGCTCTCTAATCCAGTACGGAATACGTTCTGTGCTACATCTAACAGTTTCTGTGTATTAAAAAAAGTAGGCTCAGAATTCTTCTGTATGACTTGCATTATCTAGTAACAGCAGCTCCAGCTCTGCTATATCTCCTGACATATTTGCTTCCAGATTCACTTCCTGAAGCTACAGTAAATTATTAAATGCAGTGTAGTGATCTGGGGTAAGTAGAGCCTTTCTCTTGTTACAGTTTAAAGATATTTTTAAGATGAGATATCCAGCTCCATCTACATGGCTGACATTAGGGCCTGGGAGACCCCTGTAGGGAATTTTCTGTTGTCCTTTTCCCATTGTCCATACTTGGCTAGCTCTTCCTCATTTCTTAGCAACAGTTGGATGTAAGCTTGAAAAGTCGTCTGATATCAAATCTTCAAACAGACTCTCCTTGAAAGACACCTAGATATTCTCAACCCCAAATTTCTGAACTCCACAGATCAGACCCTTTAAAGCTTCCTTTCAGAAATTATTTGTCAATGACTAGTAAAACAGGTAATAAATTTTTAAAGCTATGTTATCTATAACTTTTACAGTCAGACTTAATACCTACTTCAGTTACCATAAAAAGTGTTGTAACAGATGTTTTGGGGTTTAATGAAGACAGTCAAATGGATTTATTGCCTATCTCTTGTAGAGGTGACTGAGCAATTTTCAAGAAATAACTTCCCCCACTATAGTCTTTATATTGTACCTATATTGAACAGCACATATCAGACTGCAGTTCCTCCTCTTAGGATGAACCACTTCAAGTCTTTACAGATCAGCCAAGCCTGCTGAGGCTCATGACTCAGCTGGAAGCTGTAAGTCCAGTGACAGAGCCCTGGTTGTCTTCAGCCAGCACAGCTGGGCACACCTGTGAGATGATCACTTGTGTCTGAGTTAAAGGGGTGTAACTTTGGGAACACTTAGCATTGTTTCAACTTCGTTCATGGTGCAGCTCTGTCTTTGGAATTATTTTGGCATTACCTGCACCTTTCAGAACTACAGTCACAATTCCCACACAGCCAAAGTTTAAGCAGAACTGAATTTTGATGCTGTAAGAACTCTGGTCAAGGCCATCTGCTTCTGCCACAGGAAATAAATAAGAAGGGACAAACCTCAGGTGAAGTCCCAGTGGTGCACTCAAGTGAGCAGATCCTATTATCCCTGATGTCAGTTGGGAGAAAATGGAAAATATGAGGAGTGCTCCTATCCTGCCCCCAGCAACAGCTGCCTTTCCCAAATCCCACCCCTTCTCATGGAGCACTAACCATGCTGGTAAGCCTCACAGAGCAGCAAAATTCCTTGCTAGAACTAAAGTTGATGCTACACTTGCAGTCCTTTGTCCTAGATCTGCCTTTGCCATTGCCTTGGGCCATCCTGCTTTTCATTCCAAACATGTTCCAAGAGTGCAGGATCTGCCTGTGGAAGGAGCAAGTGCTGTACTTCAGAAATACCTGCAAAAGACTTTGAGTGACTGCAATAAACATAAGGAGCAAACCAGATGAGCTGTTCTCTTGTGTAAGATGCACATTCACTGAGGCTGAAGACCAAGCTCATCTGGAAAGAAAGAAGAAATCCATGCCAAAGGAGACTCCCTTTGAGTCAAGCTGTGCTACAGACAGGGTAGAAGTGACCCCAGGACTGGACGTGGTTCATGCTCACTGTACTCACACTGTCTTGGTCACAGATCAAGTCTAAACATACATGGGCCTGGAAAGCCCTTTTGTGCACAAATTCTGGGCCTGCTTGTAAGAAGTAACAGTGATTTGCAATATGTAGAAAGGAAGAGTTGCCATGAGGTTATGTGTGGTCTAAAACCTAAGCTCTAACACGGCTGAGGACCAAGCCAGGCAAAAGTTCACATGATTACTGATGGTTATAAAATTATGCTTTCAAATCTCTGTGAACTGAAAGAAAGCAAGTTGTGGTTCTCAGACTAAACTTCTATGAACTGAAGAAAGCTGAAGAAGCATCTAATAAATTTAATAAACTAGAGCAGCAAAATATTATCAAATACAGTGATTTACTTATACATCTCAAAACAGTTAAGTCCATCAAAATACTCACAGAACTAATTCCTTCTATTTTCTATTTTAAGCAAATAGTTGATTTTTTACAAAAGCATCAAACAACTTCGGTTTGCTATCAATGGCAACAAATATAACCAACTTCAAATGTTCACATGCAAGATACAGAGGGAAGAACTTCCAAGGAATTTGCTGCAATCGGTTCAAATGAGGCAGACGGGGAGGAACACGCAGCTCCTGTGATTCAGTGAGTCAGTGACAATAGAGACTGTGATATTAGAAGTACTCAGCAACACTGTTGTACAAGAAAGGTCCCATTGTAGCACCCTGCACTAACAGCAGCAAACCTTTGAGAGTTTTCCAGGCCTTGTCAGCCCAGACTGCTTTGATGAAGGATATAAACAGAAGATGAAATAATCACTCACTAGTTTACAAGCACTGAATTGCAGCTATTAAAGAATTCTAGTCTGCATTATGACAGCAGAGCAGTCATGCTTGGCAAACAGGCCAATATCTGAGCTTATGGTTGTCAGACATCCTGAATTCTTGTCTTCATTTTAGATTTCTCAGGCTTATACCTTCAAAGACAGAGGGTTCTCCTCCTTCACATTGTATCTCCCTACAGAAAACAAGCCTGGGAAACTCGAGGGGGTTGTTCCTCTGCTTGTCAGCTCCTAGATAAAGGCTTATCGTTCAAGAGCACCAGTCAACTCTTCTAGTCTTTGTAGTAAGCTAATGATAAGAGAAACCCTCAGTATCACAAAAAAAGATTTAACAGATCATTTTAAGAAAAATAAACAGAAGCATGAAGTTAGTAACAATGAGCAGAGTGTCATTTTATGGTTTGACTCAATAATCTTAAAGGTCTTTTCCAACTTAAATCTGTCTACAGTTCTATATTTATGTTCCATGCCAGGGGGACAAAGCTGGAAAGATCATTGCTATCACTGATTCCAATTCTCTGCAATCACAGGAAAATATAATAAATGAGTCAGTAACACATGGGTCCTGTGAACACCAAGGACTATTTCCTAAATCTACAACTAGTTTCAATCTGTGCATTACAGACCAATCTAGGCAATTAAAAAAAACAACTTAAAACCCAACAACACCACCAAGTTTCAGTAGATTTAAATGATCAGTGCACTCGGAAGCTCTTCCAGAAGTTCAGAAATGGAAAAAGCTTGGAAACAACTGGCCTACAGCCAGGCCAAAGCCTACAGTAAGAGGCCAAAGCCAGAACCACAACACAATTCAAGAGCAGAGCAGATGAAATTTGGGCTGTTGCACTGACCCCCAACAATATCAACAAAAGTTTTATGCCAAATAGTTCAGAAAACCCTGAGAAAAAGGATCCCAACCAACAGAGCACAGAGAGTGAAAATGAAGTAAGCAGCAGTTCCCCACTTAGCTCACCAAGGAAAAAAATTTCTTTACAAATCCACATCTTGTTTAACCCACCTCTGATTTAAGCAAGTGCTGCAGAGTGATAACAGAATTAAGCAAGAGGTGCACCAGGCTAATTTACCAAATGTCTCATCACTTCCTCTGGTACTTCGGTGATCAAAGGATGCCAGCAGTGAGAAGGCAGGGAAAGAAAACAAGAAATGAAGCTAAAGACTACCAAGCACTTAAGCTATCTTTCAAGAGGAAGATCCTTTTTTGGGCCCCTCTTGTGTCAGGAGCAGGCATAAACTATCTGATAACACTACATGAACACTGGGAAGAAGAACTCCAATCCCAAGGACACACACAGAGGTCACAAAGTTCTGTCTTCCTAACTGTGTTATATAGATCAGAGCTTGAAAAATATATTGGGACTCCCAATTCTGCTCACCTGACTATTTTCATTCACCAGCAACCAGAGTTGGAGTTAAAATTCCACAATTTAAAACTTCATCCAGGATCAGAATCCAGAAAACCAATTGAACTTTACCTGTATCAAGATAACTAATAGTCTAAACAAGTTTACTTTCAATATAAATACTTTTCTATAGAAAAATAAATAAAATTAGTTTCCTGTAAGATCTCATCAAAAAGAGCATATAGTTATAGATAGAATGGCATAATCCTTTTTTAAGCCAATATATCCATCTTGAGACAACTGCCAATATACTTTAGAACGTTTCAAGAAATTTTATCAGCATTTAGGAAGGAAAAAGAATGCCTTGAGGCCAGCCCTGTCAGCAAATATTTCCCACCATTATCTTAAATCTCAGTATTATTTCAGATGACTGCATTGTAGGCACAATTTTCTAAAGCGGTGTAAACACTCTATTACATTGCTGGCCACACATTTCCCACATGAACCATTATTTGCAAATATGGATACAAAAGTAATTAATAATCTTTGGCAAAGTTCACAGGAACATTTCATATTAACAACCTGTCATGAAGAAACTCACAGAACTTTGTAAAATTAGAATTTATGATACCAAGATCGAACTATATCTTTATTTGTCTCTCTCTACAGTTTCATGAAGAAAATTATTTTGTAATAAAAAAATCTTTTTTAATATATGTAATATCACCAGAAATAATTTTTAATTGCCAAGTTTACATACATACTGACCTTTTTTGAGGAGTAATTTCATTTTCCCTCATGCATGTCTATTTGAGCTTTAGCCCAGCTTCCTCAGATAGTTCCCATCTTATCAACAGTAGCATAAGTTTTTCTTCAGTTCTCAAGCAACTTATTAACAATGTAATAACATGTTAAATCTTGAAAATACCTCTTCAAATTCTCAGCTTCAAAGTGCATTTGCCAAAGGCCCTAGGATATATGACTATTTCCCAGTTAATGTGATAATCTGACAAGATATTTGCAAATTATACATTCAAAGTAGCCCTAAAGAGATGGAGATATGACAGAACTTTCTAAATTTATATATTTATTTGTATCTCCTAAGTCTGGTTCACCTCACCAGCAAAGTAGTTGGGGACAGATATAAATGACAAACAGATGAGAACCTTCGATTTGCCTTAAGGCACTTCTCAGGGGCATGGGAGCCAGCAGAGCCTTTTCAACCGTTGCTCTGCTGTTCTGCACTCAGAGAAACTCCTTCTATTTCTTCTTCAACCTCAGAAAGAGCAATTTTACCTTATTAGTTCCCCTAAGGGTCCCAGAAAGTGAACTGAGCAATCCAGGATAACACCTTTTTCTGCCTGTCCCTTGATCCTCTCATGACTGAGTTTAAGTTGAATTTTGCCAGGTAAAGTGTTGTGTGTATGTAAGATACATATTTTTCTCCAGGGCCTTGTTCAGGATTTCTCTGGGCTCCTGTGCTGCATTTCACAGTGTATGAATTTTACAGTTAATTTACACTCCATGCACAGGTTTTGTACAGAAGTAAACTACACCCCTGGGCAGTTTAGCAATGCTATTTCTGGAAGAAAAAAAAAAAAAAGAAACCTAACTTCCTACATTGTATGTCTGTCACAAGTCACAAGTAACAGAGTGTAAGCTTTTCTCCCCTGCAAGCCCAAAAGAATGTATCATTTTAAAGTACATTTTCTCTTTTCACAAACATGAGAGATCTAAGAGAATTTGCTTCCCTATTAATTACTTCATGTCACAGCTTATTCATTTATTCTTGTGAGAAAATATATTTCAGAACCAAAACATGACACACGTCCTGCTCCAAGCCTTCCTCTTTCAGCATCCTTTAGATGTGCCACTTCCATTGACTCAACGCAACCACCCACGACTTCTCAAGGCAAGAGATGAGACTCCAGATTACAAACAGTCTCCCTGCAGGCCAGCACCAACAAAGACCAGTTATCAGCATTACCAAAATCTGCTTTAGAGCCCCAGTGCCACCATGAATGTAGGACATGAACTCCCATCTTTGATCAACAAGCTATTTCATGCATACCCACCAAGTATTTTTCTTCACGTTGAGATGCCCAAAGTGCAACACTTCTTTGAACATAATTAACACAAGAAAGAAAACACAAACACCTTGAAATTATGACAATGCATAATCTGCCTCAAGTTCACAGAAGTCTTAGGAAGGTTTTTTTGACCAAACTACTGTTTTAGTCTGAATATATTTAGCTACTAGCATTGCCAGAATGCCCAATAGCAAATACAACTGACCACTGTTGTAATTTCTTTTTTACATTCCTAATATTTTGACATTCTTCAGAACTATAGAGACGTCCTGAAGAGGCAGCTCTGGCTTCTTGTCCCTGTGTGCTCTCCATTTCCTTATAATGGCAGTGATAGACAGCTTTAAAGGTTAAAATCTAAAATAAAAAATTTTTAAAAGAGACGAAGATTACCCTTCATATTAGTGAAAGCAGGATGAGAGACTTAATTCTGTAATGCAAGGCTCACTGCAGCAGGTAACACAGAGGAAGCTACATGAAACTTGAAGGTTTCACCTGTTGGTCACTGAAAGGCAGTAAGTCTTCCAGAGACACTTTTCATTTCCATAATGCAATTCCACTTCTTGTATTGTAAATGAAAAAGACAAAATCTTTGTTTTGTCATGTAGATATAGTAAGCATTTACAAACCTTAGAGTATACTCTGACAAAGCATCTGTGTGCTGCTGCCAACAGATGTCATCACGATGATTAAAATGCAGTGGAAATAAAATAATCCAGTAAATCATGAAAAGAGTGTTCATAAAATCTATTGCATTGAGCAGTGGCAGGGAAGAGGGAAGTATGGGGGGAACACCAAACAAGAGAAGACAGGTGAAAAAGACATCAGAATTGGAAGAGAAAATATACATTTACAAACATCACCAGAAGGTAGAATGATGGACCTGCTGTTCATACAAAATGGGGCATGGCTAGAAGTGATGAGGTGGCTCTGGAAAGTGCAAGCACAGACAGGAAAGTCTCCTCAGCTAGATGTTTTTGAGAAACTGGAGTTTTAATTAAGAACTCCAGGCATAAAGATATCACCTACAACTCTACAGTTCCTGACTTGGCAATAAAACACTAAGAACAAACCAAATGGATAACAGAGAGAACACTTCCTGAAAAAAAATATTGGGTTACTGAAAAAAGTCTACTCAAAGACAGTAAAATGCCTTTTGAGAATTAGGCTTGCAGATTTGATTCTAAAAGAATCACATATCACTAATTACATTGCCCAGATGACTCTCAGTTCCATCTGATGTTACATTATATCTCAAAACAGGAGTGTAAAAGCAAAGAGAATACACCATGGTCACAAAAATGTAAGCTACCCTCAACACATTATAAAGCATTAAGCCTTTAGAAAGAGGGGTTTTTTAAGCGGGAAAAAAAAAAAAAAAAGCTAGGTAGTGCTGAAACATGACATGACTTTTCAATTTTTTAACCCAGATATGGGCACACATCAAGCTGTCCTGGACAAGTGGCTTTCCACAAGCTGAGGTTTGTCAACCTCAACTTCTGCTACACCACATCTTTCCCCATCTCATCCTGTGAGCAAAAATCCCTTTTCTCCTCTTGGAAAGTGAAATGCCTTGCACAGGCTGATTATTTGCAAAATGATTACTGGTCTACGATGTGGCACCCCTGCCTTCTCCAGCCTCTAAAAACCAGACCCATACTGTGCAAACACCTCACTCAGACAAGAGGAGGAATAAGATTTTTCTATTTCTGTTTGGGTCACTAAGTCCTACCTACATCAAAAACACTGTTACTTCCACAGTAACTGAAGAAACTCAGGACAAAAGCAAGCTGAAAGGAAAGAAAAAGAATGTTTTGGTTAAAAAAAAAACTTAAAGCAGATAATAGGGTTGCTCCCTTTTATTTTTTGTGCACTTCAACATCCTAGCCGTCTCTGGTTTGACCCTTGCAGACATCACATCCTAAGTTCCTTCTCTCTAAACTTCTTAGGTAGCTTTTCTCATTCCAAAAATATTTTCAAGTAGGATAGAAAATGGGCAAATCACCAGTCTTCTCAATTAAAATGCAGCTAATACTTCACACAAGACAATGCTCAGTTTACACCAGAGTTTACTTTGGAGTTCTGAAGCATTTTTAAAATCAATGTAAAATCAAGTTTAAATAAACTGTAAAATCAAGTTTAAATAAACCGTTTTAAAACAAAGGATTTGTAAATGCACAAAGACAGTGAGAGGCTCTGTCTCCCATAAGCCAACTCCTCCTTCCATCATCCCAAGTTTTACCTTTATTTAGGAGCAGAGAGGTTAAGAAGACAAAAGGCTGTGGAAATCCTCTAGATCATTACACGGTTTCTCTATTGAAAGTATTATCAAGCAGCAAATAATTGGTGTTTACTAAATATCATGTAATGGTGTAAAGCAGGGCCATTTACCCACTGACAAAGAAAGACAATTCCCATTAACTTTACAAACATTCAGTTCTATGGAAAATCCTTTTATTCAATTTCTAAATAAGAACAAACCAGATTGTCAATGAGATTTTGAGGACATTGAAAGCATTCCATCAGCAACATTACTAGTTAAAATCTCTAAGACTCAGATAAGTAAATTAAAAAGCAGAGGATTAAATTACTAGACTGAGGAATAGGATACTTAATGAGTCCCTGGCCCCACTGGGAGTTCTTGGTTTGAGATCCATGTGTTTATATGAGAGAAATTAATTTCTTAGATATGATTCTGTTGACTATATATGGGGGAGAAATTGTTTTCTTACTGTCCTTTTACTCCCTCTATGAAAGGTTGCTAAGGGAATAGTTCTCAGTAAGGTCAAGCAGCAGAAACCCTGCTGTGTGTTTTAATGCAGCCAAACAACACTTGAAATTAATGCCTCTTGGTTCTTTCTACCTTTAAGGACTGGCTGTTAGTGCTTTCCAGTATTCTTACTGCATAATTGAATATGTAATAGGCAGAAGGGAGAAAATGGACAGGCACAACAGGGGCAGAATGAAGGAACTTCACAAAAGCTGTCCTAGTGCAGAGAGCCTCTTCCTGATAAGACAAACCTTTCAGGCTATAAAAAGCACTCCAAACCCACAAACCTGAACCCTTTTTCAAACACAGCAATCAAGTCTCCAAATTATAATTAAATGCAAGCTATTAGGAAAAACATAAAAGAAAGCCTTTCAACATAGTTCTCATTTCAGATATTTATTGCCTTGAAGTTATGTAAACGAAAGAAAACCTGGCATATTAGCATATCATTATTATCTGCCTTTGAAATTATAACAAATCTACATATGATATAAAACGAGTATCTCAAAATGTTGTATACTACTTAACAATCTCACTTGCATTTTCTTGACAAGATTCCTAATAAGAAAAGAGCTACACTATGGATCAGCATCAGCTGCTCCCTTTCCTCAGTGGAGACAGTGAAATGGAAAGTATTCTCAGGATGACACTGAGGATTTCTACCTCAGAGCCACCACAGTTCTGTAAGGAAGTCTGCAGGACTTGAATGTGCCCTGTGCATAAAATGTGCCATTCCTCAGTCTGAAACCTGACCCCTTTCAACAGGTCTCCAAATGGAAAGGACCCACAGCATTCCCGTGTGTAAGAAAAATCACTGCAAGGACTATTACACCAAACTAAAAGAAGTGTAAAAATGTGAAATCAAACATGTAAACCATTTTTCAAAATCATCAACTCAAATAACTGAAACTTATGGAAAAATCTCTTGCCAAGAAAAAAACAGAAACAGCTCCGTGGATCAATTTCATTCTAGCAGGGTGCTTTCAGAAAAACACAGACATTTGCAGGTTTTAAAAAAAAGTTACATTTCCTACAATTACAAGACTCACACAGCAGCATGATTCCAACAATCTAAGTAATATTTTTTTTCTGAGGGGCAAGTTGAAAAAACACCTCTAAGCACAAGATGACAGAGACAAATAAAGACACAGCAGGAATTCCCCTCAGAGGAAATTTAGTATGAATAAAAGTACGAGAAACATTTTGATTTTTGCCTAAAAAAAGACTTTGGCTGCTCTGAAACACCAAAAAGTTAAATCTGAAGTAACTGTTTCAGATAGAGTCTTTGTGTGCTGTAGTCTTACAGTCAGGCACTATTACAGCTGTATGACTTGGCTTTGAGGCTTTGTTTTGTTTTCCTTCCAGTAAACAACTGTGGTAAGCCACAAACAGTTTTAATAAACATGATGACATCCCCTCTGTTCAAAGAACATGCTGCTTTAACTACTTTCACTGTATGGCTTAACTTCAGCATGATAAATCACATCAAAATATTAAATTCATCTCATTCAGCAAGTATAAAGATGTAATTTAAAATGTAAAACTTAGATAGTCAATCCCCTAATCATCTGTAGCTGGAAGATTCTGAACACAGAAAGGCTCAAGGCATATTCCCTACTGGACACATTACAGTAAGTCTAGCAATTAAATTATTTGTACAGGGTATACAGGCATGCATGTATATGCATATATCCAAATTGTATTTCACAGACCAGGATCCTGTTCTTGAGCCATTATTTTAACTAGATCAGGCTGAGGAGGTTTTGTGTACTCATTTCACTTCTACAGATCCTCCTCCACATTAATGACTGAGAGCAGCTGCCACAGACAAACAAAGCGCTCAGAAAATTATTTTCTGTAAAAAATAAGTAAGAAAAACACAAAGAAAATCTTTAACCCTGAAACACGTTCCCTAACATTTTTATGAACACTGCTTAGTTCTGATCTTTTGGGATAATTTCTAGCATACCAGTTAATGATGTGGCGTATTTTCCATAATGAAATCCCAGAATAAGAAACCCAACTGCAGCTCCTTGGTAAATGAGCAGGATCAGCAGCAGGATCAGTGGGAAAGACCATTACATACTGAAAAAGAACTGTAGCCTAACCTGCAGCTAATTTTCTGTATGAGACCCTTAAAATAGATGGGTCACCCACACCTAACATGGAAATGAAAGTATTAGCAAGTCTGCAATTAGAAGAAAGCAGAAATGCATTTAACCTGCTATGCAGGTGGAGGAAGTAAAAAAAAAAAAATAACCCTTTCAAACTAAGTCTTTTAACAGCAAAGCATGAAAATAATAAGGCATACCCTGCCACCCTACAGCAAGCAGGGACTGAGATGCCTCTGGTGGGCTCCTCTCTACCCAGCTGGGGCAGGACCATGTGCTCCAGTCAGGTCCCATCCACACTGCTGGTGTTTCCACAGAAAGCCTTTTGGTCCCTTGGGATGCTAAGCTGTGACACATCCTCGTTCCCCTGAGTGCCTGCAGCACCCAGTGTGTGACACTGTGTCACACCAAGCTCTGGGCAGCCCAGCCCCAGCCTGAACTGATGGGAACCTCAGCAAAGGCAGAGCACGTGGCTGGGGTGGAACTAAGCCGGGTACAGCCTGTAAAAACACCCAAACTGTACCAGGGGTGTGCTGGAGTGGCACTGCCTCCCAAAAGTACCAAATATCCTGCACCTGCAGTTAAACTGTGACCAGAACAGAACAGTTGTTGGCTACCAAGTAACAAACAGCAAGAGGGATAAACCAACAAAACAAAAGGGGATATAGATATTGGCCCATAGTCTGTGGCCTGCCTTCATCCTCAGCACCAAAGGGACTCCCTCATGGGCAATCGACTCCTTTCCTTCCTACTGCACCCTGCTTTCAACATAAAAATACAAGAATATGAGGAGATGGACATTTTAATTTGCTGTTTTCATTAGCTCTGCAAACACTCTTGTTTAGAATACAGCAAGACAATACAACTGTAGAGCATAAAAACACAAGCACAAGGAGATGACAGTGTCACAGATGTCTTCACTGTGGCAGTCCTTAAGAAGTCATGGTCCGATCTCAGAGGGCCCAAGGAGGTAGAACTGTTAAACCCATTCACCCTACTGAGCAACAGCTTCTAAATGCAGAGAACAAGTAAAAAAAAAAATGTGTAGTTGCACAGCAAGGCCTCTCTGACCACAGGTGGGAACCCCTACCTACACTTTCTGTGTAGGCCTTTAAAAACTGTTGAAAGTTGATATTAAATGTAGGGGGGAAAAAAGTATGTAAGAGTATGTGCTTTCCAGAGAGTTCAGAGTGCACCTGTCAAAACTTCCAAACAAGACCTTGTACCCCAACGAAAACAGTGTGAAATCTGTGTTCAAGCATGGAAGAAAAGCAGATAAAGGTAAAGGTACCTGACAGTGGAAGACTCAAGAGAAAACACTGGAGAAAAACTGACAGTACATCGATATAAAGCAATCCTTTGCAATTCTGGTGGATGATTTTTTTTTAATGCTTTACTTTAAAAATCTAGGTACAGCCTACAGGTTCTACCCATGCATCCAGTTCCCCAAGCCAGTGCAGTCAAATCAATAAAACCCTGTTTCTTGGCATTATTTTTTTTTAACAAATAAAAAAATTAAAAGAAAAAGAAAAACAAAACACCAAACAAACAAACAAACAACCCAGTAATTTGTACATGCAATGTTTCATGAATAAATGTAAATACCAATGGAGCTGCTGAGTCTGAGACCTGTTCTCCAGGTCTGTATTTCATCTTGTTTGATCAGCTTACAACTTCTCAGCAAATAAAACTGTAGAAAGCAACTGTGGTTGTAACATGAAATATATGTGCTGAGACAAGATAGATTAGGAGCCAAGTGCTGATCTATTCTCCCTGAGATCCAGTGATGTGATGTGTGGGAATGGTTCAAAGCTGTGCCACGGGAGGTTTAAACTGGACATGAGGAAGTATTTCCTTACTGCAAAGGTGGTCAGACACTGGAACTGCCTTTCTAGAGAGGTGCTTGATGCCACAAACCTGTCAGTGGTTGAGGCATTTGGACACTGCTCTTAACAACATCCTTGAACTTCTGGTCAGCCCTGAATTATTCAGGCAGCTAGATAGATATTGTTGTGGGTCACTTCCAACTGAAATAGTCTATTCTGTCTATTCTATTTTATGTCAAGTACATATCATTACCAAGTGCTACAGACCATGATAACAGATCACACTCACTCAATGGTGTACAGCACAGACACCCAAAAACTCAGCAGCTCTTGAGTTGCTCTGAAACCACAGCAGTTTGTATGGGACTGACAATAAAGCCATTTATGGAACACCATTCTTGCTCTCAAATCACATTCCGATTTTTCAAATTTGTTCTGGTTTCCAGAACTGACAGCATTTTAACATCAACAAGCACACATACAAGGCCTCCCAAATTAGAAACAATTCATTTGAAATTGCTATGCAGAGAGAACAGCAAGTTTCAGCTCCAGGAAAGCTCCACAGACATGTAAGCATCATCCAGTGAGAAAAAGGGGTTTAAAGTTTTACAGTTTGTGAGTAACAGGCTCCTTTGGATCCCTTCTCCTAAGGGTGCTACAAACAGTAAGTCTGAGCTTTCTCATGTCCCAGTTTTGACCTACAGCTAACTATGTCTCCTTTGAAAGCAACATTATAAAAACTTACAGGTCAGTTTTGTTTGGGGTTTTTTAGTTTAAACATGACATCACGTTTTCAAGCCCATACATAAACCTGTTTGCCACCTGTATGTCACGCTCCCAATCCCTTCTGAACACCACTGACAGGCTCAGAAAAACTCAACTTGAACGAAAAGCTTCAAAGTTTCCCATAGCTTTGAGCTCATTTGGATCCTTGAATCACAAAAAGGTTACTGTAGTACTAAGTTTAAATATACACCACACACAAACAAGCTCACACTGCAATCACTTAACTGAAACTGAGCACATAACTCTTCTGGAAGCGAGAATCTAGTTTAACTTCACATTTGTGGTTTGAGTTTCTTTCTCTAAATCATATGAAAAGAACAATGATTCCCCATGTATATTTCCTCCCATAACAGTTAGTGAGAAAACAATTTTTCCCTCAAGTAATTGCCACATACATAAAAGCAATATTCCACAAAATGCAACGACTGCTTGCAGACAAAACAGGCCTATTTTATGCACACACCAGAGTCTGTTCATTCTTTACTGTTTCATCCCTTGCCACTGAAGCTCCTTGCACCCATTTGCCATGCTTTGTTATAGAACGAGTTTGATGGGACCAAAACAATCTCCTTACTTGTCAGCACAACAGGATCTTGTTTACACAATACACATTGAAATGAAAGACAACAAGAAAACAAAAGTTATACTTTTTGTTAATTGCAGTTCTCTGGCACCTGACACAGCCATTAACATGAGTACTCACCAAGTCTTTGAAGAAAAAGTATCTCTGAATTTTATTTACCCATTTCAGTCACCAGAGACTATCACTATAGTTCCCTTATCTCACTATAGCAAAGTCCCTAGAGGTTTTTTGGGTTTTTTCCCCCCAAAATCTAGCAATACTTCTCAGCACATCCCAGCGCTGAAAACTACTCTGTATGAAAAGTGAGGTATCTTCTGTTTGGCCTTTAGTTTAGAATGCATTTTCCTCCAAGAAAACCCTGCTGGTACCACTCTTCTGTGCTTCCTACCCATGCAGATGCTCTCTAACTGCACAGTAATTGCCAGGACAAACACATGCTAGAACTATCTCTATCAGTAATTAAAGTTTTGTCACTGTGTAACAGACATTGTTACACAGAACGATGACTTTCTGTAATTCTACCACAACAGTATCATTTAAATGAATGTCCCTCTTTGAAGTTCTTTTAAAAGGACTTCAGGATAATTTACAATGTCATCTTACGAGACTTGCAAAAGACACTTCAAATAAAAACAGTATTTGTGATTGGTCTGCTTGCGTGAATTATTCTGGTGGTGATATCACAATGGTCTATTTTTATTCCAAATTGGGTTTTACCTGTAAAAAAAGTTCCATCCTGTGAAACTAAGGCTTGCAACATTGATTTCCACGCCACTGCTTGGAAAGATGCTGCAGAAGAATAATGTGGATGTCAGGGCATTTTATGTAGCAGCACCAAGATTCTGTGAGCAGTCTGGGCAGCAGATTTGCTCCAGGTCGTTCTGACTACTACATGCAGTATTTTACCAAAATGAGCAGGACATCCATACAGTGAAATACAATGAGATTCTGAATAGTCAGACCACCACCAAGTAACACTGGCCAATGAGACACTGCTCAGTAAGAACAGACCAGCAACTTGAACATCCCCTGGATTATTCTGCCCGCATGGATGACAGTTTCAAAGGTAGGAAATTAAATCTTAAATTGAAAAAAAGATCTGACCTGAACCAACAAAGCAAGCCAGGAAATTGAACAAAGTCAGACACTCTTTTCTTAGGCCTCCCATTGTGGCAAGCTCTTAGTTGCAGAAAGGATCGTTCCACAGTCCTCCCAAAAGAAGACACCTTGATGTGCCTTAATAGCAGCAATAGAGAACAAGTTCTTTTTGGACTTGTGAAGAATCATCAACCACTTCCTTAATTCTCCAGCATGGTATCAGTTCATCAAAGAGCAATTTGAATGGCAATGGGCAGTGAAAGAGCATCTTGGAAGGGACATCAATGGATGGGACATGAACGAGCCCTGAAGGAGTATCTTGGAAGGGACAGTAGTGAACATCTTTATTTACCTATATTCAGGTACCACAAAGCCCCTGTACCAAAGTGGCCAAAAATCTGACCAGGCTCTTTTCTGTGGATGCAGCATAGAATTTCGACAGAGAGAATTTATTCTCATAGTAGTCTTCATAAATACAACCCCAGTCTTCGAGGTTAGCAAATAAATTTTAAAAAGTACTACCAGACCAAGAAGGATCCTCCACTAGGTCATGCTTTCCTGCTTTTAACAAAACTGAGCAAAGGGACCCCATCCACGAGACTGCCAGCCCAGATCGCTGGGCATTCAAAATGGTTTCATACAGTTTCACTTCTGAGAAGAGACATTGTTGAAAGCCATTGTTCAGCCAGCCAACTACTGTCACTTCCATGAATATGAATAAGCTCCAATATAGGACACTGAGTTTTTGCAAATGTAAGAAGATTCAATTGTTCAGTTATTCTTTGCCAATAAATCAACCCACCATTATTTAGATATTTTTGTTTTCCTCTGGTGTCTGAATATGTGGGTGGAATTTTGTTTTCAAATCCCCTTCTTCCCATTTTCATAAAGATTTTATTTCATATCACCTTGCTAAGTTTTCAGAGCAACTGAAGGAATCCTACTGTCAATGGGATGAAGCCCTTGAAAATACATATATTGCTGTTTCTCCTGATAATAATAACTAGCACCTACTCTGAGGAAAAGAGAGAACAGAAGAAATTGTTCAGAGTTCATGAAAATTAACACTTGGTATAATTTTGTAGCCGTAATTTGCATGTACACAACTTAGACATAAATACATATGGATTAATGCAAATTTTCATACCGGGAAAGATTCGCTGTGCTCTGTAAAACTAAGGGTAAGGCTGGTGATGAATCATTTTTTTAAATATTCTAGTCTGGGTATATAAATAGTTCTCTGTTTCTAGAATAATTACTACTGAAAAACACAGCTTCTTAAATAACCTAGGCCATAATTAACCTTCACTTCATTAAATCGCAAATAATATCTTTTTTAAGTCTTATTTGTAAAGGCAAGCTGATTAATTTAAACGTTTCCCTTTTGCAAAAAAAAAGAAATCCAATTGGAATGATTTACCAACGTAGCTACTTTTCAGATCTTGCAAACTCTGGGAAGGCTTTCAGCCGGTTCCCTCAGCCCCTGCCCGGCTCCCCGAGGGAGCTCCACGCTCACGCTGCCACCCCGGCCCTGCCTCCCCGGATGCTCGGGGAGAGGTGCCGGCTTGTGCCCGCACCTTCGGCGGCCGCTTCCGCCAGAGTCGAGCCCCCTGCCCGTCCCCTCAGTGCCGCATCCCCGCCTCCCTCCCTGCGGGCGGGACCCTCCGCCTGCCCCGTCCCGCCGCGTCCACGGTGGCCCTGCTGGTG